>BROG01000145.1:802500-1205000 GCA_030159075.1 Atrina japonica | reverse complement strand
ACAAAGTACTCCAAAAACTTTAACGTTATGGAACGGCTCATTACTAGTTAAGTACTAGTTTGGTTGTTTATACTGATTTTGATCAGAAATAATATCCCTTGTTTTAACATACTACAGCGTCTAGTGGGTTTGGCCGATCGACAGGGAATCATAACCCTGGTAACACCTAATTCCGTCTTAAGATATGCCAAAGGTCGGTTGTTTCCCAGTATGTTTATATATTGCCTCATTGTTTTCCTTATATTAATAAAAATTCTAAATTCCTTAAAAGCTAAAATAGTCATCGTTTATAGTAATTTCTCTTAAGCCGATAAGAGATTATTGTCCGCACGGCTCACCTCGGAAATAGGAAAATCACAACTTTTTAATCATTTATTTTAAAATAACGAAAAACCAATTTTTAAAAAAGACGTTTTCGGATAACTTAAAATAGAAGTATACTGTCGATTAACAGAAACATACCGTTGTGACACTGATTATTATTATATTATATTATTATTATGTAGGTCATACCGTTGTGAAACTGATTATTATCATATTATATTATTATTATGTAGGTCATACCGTTGTGAAACTGATTATTATTATATTATATTATTATTATGTAGGTCATACCGTTGTGAAACTGATTATTATTATATTATATTATTATTATGTAGGTCATACCGTTGTGAAACTGATTATTATTATATTATATTATTATTATGTAGGTCATACCGTTGTGACACTGATTATTATCATATTATATTATTATTATTATTATGTAGGTCATACCGTTGTGACACTGATAATTATTATATTATATTATTATTATGTAGGTCATACCGTTGTGACACTGATTATTATCATATTATATTATTATTATTATATAGGTCATGTGACACTGATAATATCATATTATCTTATTATTATGTAGGTCATACCGTTGTGACACTGATTATTATCATATTATATTATTATTATGTTGGTCATACCGTTGTGAAACTGATTATTATTATATTATATTATTATTATGTAGGCCATACCGTTGTGACACTGATTATTATTATATTATATTATTATTATGTAGGTCATACCGTTGTGACACTGATTATTATTATATTATATTATTATTATGTAGGTCATACCGTTGTGACACTGATTATTATCATATTATATTATTATTATGTAGGTCATACCGTTGTGACACTGATTATTATCATATTATATTATTATTATGTAGGTCATACCGTTGTGACACTGATTATTATCATATTATATTATTATTATTATGTAGGTCATACCGTTGTGACACTGATAATTATCATATTATCTTATTATTATGTAGGTCATACCGTTGTGACACTGATTATTATCATATTATATTATTATTATGTTGGTCATACCGTTGTGAAACTGATTATTATTATATTATATTATTATTATGTAGGTCATACAGATGGATCACTGAAAAAATGTAAAATATATTTAAGCAGCAGTTATATACAATTAAAATATCCATGCTTCGTATTTAAAAGTTTTCATAATTTTAAAATTATACGTATCTTAACTTCCTCGGTAATTGCTTCTTATTTTTTGTCCGACAGAAGCTTTTAAGATTACTTAAACGTTAACCGATTAATGTATGATACGCCTAGCTTACCTATGTTTGAAATTGCTGAATAATGACGTCATAGTACACACATGACAAAACCCGGCTTGGCGTATAACATTTTGTAACTGCCCAACTCCATTGAGTTTGTCTGACTTACACAACATTTAGAAGATTAATATAATGGTTACTGTAAACAACTTGACAAGGATATTTGACCTTTATTCAGCCCGAAAAGTCAAACAAACAAAATGATTAAACGGTAGTGCGTCGCGATGACTATTTTTTTTTTTGCCTTGTATGATACTACTTTCTGCTTCTGATCTCTACAGCTACATTAAATATTAGCTTGACTGATGGATTCTTATTTACAGAAACGATCGTCTTTAGCATTTGTCCTTGCCCCCTTTCTTACAAAACTACGGAAGCGTATTACTGCCACATGTCAAAAATTATTGTCGATATTTCGAATTATTATCTCGGAAATTTGAAAAATTAGTCATTACCGAAGTGTAAGTATGACACTGTATGTACCTATCACATTTCTTCATATTTTTCTTATCATTTAGGAATAAATGTTCAGATAGTGGTATTTTCTATCGTTTGCGTACCAAAGGACCTAACCGTCATTCATACATGTGCCTGTGTACGTTTCTTTGTGTGTAATATTTTCATAATTTTGATAAATGATAACAAATTGTGTCCCGCTCATTGGTCAGCGACGGTTATCTGGACATCGAATGCCTCGCTATCAAAGCGAAATTTTACTCAAGAAAACATAAGTAAACAATGGCTCCGATCAACATTGTTGTGCCGATCAGAACAAAATGCATCTGTTTATACCAATCTATATAACTCTACATTTCGAGATAAAAACTCGAAATTTCGAGATATTGTTTTACATGTGGCATCAATACGCTTCCGTACAAATCTTTAACTTTGGTTTTATGTTTATAATGGTTAAGGCTTTGAATTCAGTGCTTGCTGTATCCGATTCGGACGTTTTATCGTATAATGAGGTTATTTCTGACGTTCATACATCATATTAGAAATAAAGCTTTTTACGTTAGCACTTCATCTTTATACATAACTAATCTTTTGAAATCAACAAAAGTTACTTTAAGTACAAATAAAAATCTCAGATACCAAAGTATAAATCAATAGCATGTCCAGGACATAGATACAAATCCGGTAAAAATGGACAAACACGGACCTCTGGAAACCAAGAGGTGGGATCAGGTGCCATGGAGGAGTAAGCATCCCCTCGAACACCCGCCGTGAGTCCACAGTCAAGTCCAATGAGAGGAGTGTATCCTCGTCACAATTGGTTAACAACCGCCAACGAAAAGGCAACTCAACATTTCACTTAGTGGAGTAGTCGCAAACAAGACTATTATACCGACCATAAAATTTGCGGAACGTTCATTAAACGCGGTTTTCGATACAAATTTGTCAGTGAGTAGTTTACCTCTGTATATGAAATCTTCATTGTTGTGCACGCCCTGGCATATCGGATCATTTGTGAAATTAAACTCCATATGAGTGTATAAGGAAAATTTACAATGGGAAAGCCGAAATCGTCGCGTTTATCGTATAATTCTAATTTCCCGTCTGTGTTGATATTAATTAAATGTCTAAGTATGAAGCTGTGTACTTGATATCTTTTAATTTCTAGTTCGCTGGGATATATCGCATTGACATATGAAAATTGTCATTATTAATTGTCGTCGATATATCTAAATGTCAAATTAAAGGACACCGCTAACTTTTTCTTCTTTTGATTCAGCAGTTTCTGAATTCTGCTTCGTATGAATAAAGGAACGTCGGCCAATAAAGGAGCACAATTGGTTCCCATAGGAATGCCGACAGTTTGTTGAAAGACCACGTCTCCGAACATTACAAATATATTGTCTATTAGAAATAAAGCTGTTTTTTATATCAACTTCAGTATACTTATGTGTAGCACGAAATAAGTATCTGATAGCCAATCACTAGATATTTAAATTTTCGGGTACACCTTTAACAGTTGTCTATGATGCTAAAAAAGCCTTTCTTTTAATTTTTTATGTGGAATAGTAGTGTAAAGAGTTGAGAAATCATAAGTTTTGATAAATTCGAGAAAAATTATGTGCCTTCAAATTTTCTAAAAGTGTTTACTTTTTAAGTATCCACATCTGATTTACACCTCTTCTGGAATAAGCAACTGTACAGAAATTTCTCCTTAACAGCTGTCAATATCTTGGTAAGGAGTAAAGATAAAGGTTTGGTAGAACATTTGCTGGATCCTGCTATGTATCTTTGCTCATATGGGTTTTTATGATTTATTCCAGTATAAATGTGATCGAAATCGGGTCTGTAGGTATATCAAATAAGTGATGTTGATTTTGAAGGATCTCGTCCTTTGAAAGTGAGCTACGTTGTATGTAGGATTTCCAGAATTCGTATTAAACCCAAGTTCTTCTAATAAACAATTATAGTAATGTGCCTTAACAAATAAAAACTATATTATTTGAGGCTTTGTCTGCTGGTACCATACATATTGGTCAATAACCTATCCAACTACTTCTCATTAAAAAGAGGGATAACGTGTTTTCATAGTCCCTTTAAGTTTTCGAATACGAAATCAACCATATGGCTTTCACCATTCAGACAAAGTACGTCTTCATGATCGTCTGCACCACCGTTACACAAATTGCATTGCCATGAGATATAAACATATACGTGTATTTGATTCTGCTGGATGTTTCCAGTGATTATATTTTACAGATCGGCCTTTAAACTAATGGAATAAACATTTAAATAAAGAAATGTAACAATAAATCATAACCATATTTGACACACACACACAAACACACACACACACACACACACACACACACAAACATACACACACAGACAGATATATAAACAGATATATATATATATATATATATATATATATATATATATATATATATATATATATATATAGATATATATATATATATATTCATAGATATAAATGTTATATAGATATATAGGAATGTCCTGAAAAAGGTGATAGAGAAATTTTTCATATATAAATAACTGACGCTTCAAGTAATTAGCTTTATGGGGAGATACATACACACGTTTTTTTCATAGATATAAATGTTATTTTATACATCATGCCACTTACTCATGCTGTTTTATTGCCAATAAGTAGTAGAAGGGGATCTTAATTCACAAGGAGGTTTCAAATTATTCTTAGGTATTATCACGGACTCTGATGTATTGAACAGAAACTATGCTTTAGATATTTTTTATTCATCTCATTAAACATCCAAACGTTTATTTATTGATATGCAGGTGGTTTTCATAACACATCTCAAAAGATCTGCATGTGAGTGCAAACGAGTCACTTTTGAAGGCCATCGTCTTTGCTGAATGTTTTCATACTTTCAAAAATTATTTTTCATTCTACAATTACATCATTTAACCCACATTATCATGTATTTAACTTCATCAACATCATCATCATCATCATCATCATGACCGGATCTATTATTATTATTATTTCATCGGAGGAGCATGTTTACATTCACGCGCTGTAGGACGAAATTACAAGAGTTCACCCTTATTTTAACAATCAAAAGTCAACATTGTATTTCCACTCTAAAAGTGGAATACATATCCGTCCAACCACAATATATATTTGCTTTCGGAATGTTGTCATTTCACATAAGGTTTGATTGTCTTAAAGCGCATGTTTATCAAATCAATATATTCCAGAGGAATAAAAAAAATGTGTAGTTTAGTAATTTCATGTATAGATTCATATGCAAAATATTATGTTGCATTATGTATATATCTTTATATAATATAATGCATCATCTTTCAAGTCAAACATCAAATCACGGATTATGTCCATTGTGGTTGATAAGAACAACCTCTGAAAGTAAGGGGTGCAAAAAGGGTGTATGACCGCATTCTTCACACCTACGACGCATTGAACAAATCAGGTTATGCAGAAATGCCCGGGGAATGTTCCGCCATATGCGCAATAAGGAAAGACGCAAAGCGTCCAACGTAGCAGTGTGGTTTAATTTCTGACGTAGATATCATTCCATTTCACCCCTAAAATGTTCTATAGGTGATAAATCCGGTGACATCGCAGTCCAGGGTAGCACATTCGTTTTGCTGCTGTAGAAAATCACTAACAATGTGTGCGGTGTGCGGTCGTGCGTTGGATTGATGCAGAATGACGTTATGCTATTTGCTGTGAATGAATGGAATGACGTGCTGACATACAATCTTGTTAAGGTAGCGTTCGCCGGTTAAATTGCCCTCCATTATCACCAAAGGGGTCCTTACATGTGTTGTAATTCCACACCACACTATAACGCTTCCTCTGCCGCATTGGCGGCGCTGAATAACGCAGGCATCTCGACTCGTCCGTTAACAGAACGTCCACCCTATATCTGTTATTGAAACGAAGATACAACCTACACCATGCTAACCTCGCAACACGGTGACGCCAGAAAAAACAGACAGATAGCAGGACGTCGAGGACGGATGTTGGCCTCACGCACTCTGTTCCTTACGGTACGAGGACTTATCCGTCGATGGCCATGAATACTTCTAGCGGTCAAAGAGGCCGATTGGAATCGATTATGCAAATGTGACGTCCGTATATACGTATTTTGCCGATGTGATATCACACGCGGGCGTCCTGATCATAGGTCATTCAGAACGACGCCAGTTTGCTGGTATCGTCTCCTTCAAGCATTTACAGTGTTAATATGAAATCCAAACTGCATTGCCACATTGCTTTGAGACATCCCAGCCTCCAGCATCCAACATAGCACGCAAACGTTTACTTTCAATCATGCGAACGATCTCTCGATCAAAATTTTATTCCAAAAACCAATGTTTTTCTGTCTCGAAACATTGAATACTGTCAATGAATGCAAGAAATTTTAATTACTAACCACGTGTCGATTAGGCTCGAAACTGAAGAAAAGTGTGCTGTGGTCATCAAGGCGAATCGAACGCGATATTTAACAAAATGGGTATACAAACATGCATTTAGTATATTAAACTATGACTTTAAGAATAAAAAGCAATCAAAGAATACTTTTTTATGTTTTTATTTAACTTTTTTTCCGCTAGTATATTTCAATATAACATTATATCTCAGTTTCCCAGGTTTCTGGGGTATTTCTGACAAACTGTATATTTTATTCTCAAAAATTAATAATTAAATTGAAGATGCTAAAAGGAAGAATAATAAAAACCATACGTAAATAATACTGCTCTGCACGTGTTGGTTGTTATTTACCATATCACACCATATTGACTTATTCCGAGTAAATTCGGTTAACTATATCTTAACGTTGCCCTTTAAATCAAACATTTATCACACAGACACCATTTGTATGTTATTTTTATCTACTGATCAACAACATTAAACAGAAGTTAATAAAGAATCCTGAATATAAACTGTGTAGGAAAATGGAAATAAGATAATATTGTGATGTAGTCTCCGAGGGCTAAATGACGACACCGTCTTGTATCTTGCGCTAGATTGTAGAATTATATTTCACATCATATAAAAATATGGATAGGATCATGATTAAGTTGTCAAATATTCGCTTATCAATATATTATAAAAACAGAATGATAAAAGCAATTGCATATTTTTAAAACAATATTAACAGTGTATTTAATCAATATTTGCAATGAAGGTGTTCTGAATAAAAACGATTTTATCGGGGATATTCAAATCAGCCAGGACCGATCTTCTTTGAACGCCTAAGTATTAAAATTGTTTTGATTTATCATCGCAAGATGTCTTTTGTCCATAAAGTATTATTGTAGTTTACATTCTAATAAATAAGATGTCTGGTTTTCATTATAACATAATTAAAGATTAAAGATGTCTGGTTTTCATTATAACATAATTAAAGATTAAAGATTCAACATTAGTAACGTGACTGAAAATGCATCATCATCATCAACATCATCATCATCATCATCATAATCATCATCATAATAATAATAATAATCATCATCATCATCATCGTTTTTTCTATTTCGTTGTCGTTGTTATCGTCGTCGTCGTCATCACTTCCAGTCAGCATAATCATTGTCTGCATTTCATTATCATCGTCGTCATCATCACCATCGTTGTTATAATCATCATCTTCTTCTTGTAGTTCTATTCAATTAACAATTTCTGATATACACTACTCATCTGTTTTCTTTAAAGATATATATATATATATATATATATATATATATATATATATATATATATATATATATATATATATATATATATATATATATATATATGTTCGATATAGGTGTTCGATAACATATTTGGGAGAATCAATTTTTCTGTCTTACATTAGTTCAATTCTAAATTGGTTAAACTTTTGTCTAGATTCTATAAAACTCAAATTGTAATTGCGTTTATATTGCATTACTATACAGGAGAAATGCGGAAATAGCAAAGGATAATCGAAACTCAAAGTCCATTATAATACGACAAATGGTCTCAACGTTTGCGAATCCCTAACGGGGTGAGACCAGGTGTCCGGAAGGAGTCGGCGTTACCTGTTAGCATGCAATATCCGCCTCAAATGTTACATGGATACTCCTCGAGATTGATAAAAAGGGGGACTTCTTATTGTTTAACAGGAACCTCTTTACAACCATAAAACGTCCTTAGAGACGATTTCAAGCGTTCAACAACGTATCCCTGTGTGAGTTGTTTATTGGCGAGTCATTTGACTCTGAGAATAAAACATTCATAATAGGAACATGTTCTTGCATAATGTATCAGCTGTGACATTAAAACGCCATAAGCAAGAGAAAACGGGATATTACTACACAGGAAAGGAAAGTTAGTGATATGGAAATTGAAATTGTCATGTTTGTCATAAAGGGATGTGTGAAGTTGGTCGCCCTTCCCAATCGACAAGAGTAAATCTAGGTAACAAATAGATGTGTTTATCTATTTTGTATCATTTACCTCAAGCTGAACAAGATACATCTGGTCTGGAATTATCGAAAACAAAACTTAAGTTTTCACTGTATAAGTTTATCTCAAAACTCAAATTTTTCTTAAGTTGCGTTTCCAGAAGCAATCTTAATTATTTCTCGGATGAGTGAATTTTTTTACTTAGCGAAGTGCAGATTGTCCTTATCATAGGCGGTCCTTTTGGAAACCCCATATAATGCAATAGGTGAAAAAACTAAATACTGTTTATTTTGGTCAAAATCTTTTCATTTGCATTCCGCATTTTAAATAAGTGTGGTATGGACCTTAAAATAATGACTAAATCTATTTTCGTCTGCAACTATAAATTCAAAACGTAAACATTGACATCTTCATCAAGCGGGTCAATAATGAATAAATAATATTGGTGTTTGTAATGGTTATTTTATCATAATTATTTTTCTTTTCTGTTAAGGGATTAACCTATCAGGATAGACAAAAATAAACCGAAATATAATGGTAACAGTATTGAAGTAGTTTTATATAATTCATTTAACCTTTCAGTTTGTGGGGTTACTATATCACCCGTTCCGTGCCCCACATTGCGTCACATGCACCACAGTGCATAAAATTAGGTTTCCCACAGGGTGATGACAGGGCATGTACTTTGCATGTTTTAATACTTATCTAAGACGATTGAAAATCCTATTGTGACGAAGATTCGTTTACTGCCATTATATATGTCTCGGCTGTGGTTATAAATTTATTTATTATATTAAAATATACTTCAGCACACATCGAACATCGTGTTGACTATTGTCTTTATTTGATTAGCATTATAAAACACCCATTCCTTGTCTCATTTTACGTCACATCACAGGAGACTGAAATTCGGTCCGTATATTGATAAACAATTCAGTTATATAGCCTGGCCTCTGTAATAAATTTTGTACTCAACTTCAGCAAAATATTCGACTGAGATAATGATTTGACTTTTCTCAGATTTTAATAAATATTTGAGTAAAAACTAATACTTAAGTATCAAATTTGACTTAAGTTTTTTTTTCTCGAGAATTCCAAGCCTGACCTATTCCAATAATATTAGAGCTCGCTCTACTATAGGGCGTGAATGCCCAAGTGCTAGTTAACTGCGCAAGTCAAATGTATTTCGCTGTGTTAACATTGTTGGAGCAGAACTGATCGAGGTTATTCTAAAATTCGGAATTAGTTATAGACAGCACGTCGTCAATGTACCTGTAAGTAAAATTAAACCGAGTTGCTAACTTTTTTCTTTCCTGTGTAGAGCAAAGACTCTATAAATTGGCAACTAAGCTATACGACAAACGCAACGATTTCGGCTTTCCCATCGTAAATTTTCCACATTTAAGTAGCAATGTCCAGAGTGACCCGTATATTTCACAAATGATCTGACATGTCAGGGCGTGCTCAACATATGAACATATCATGTACAGATGTAACCTACTCACTAACAAATTATTGATGAAGGGATATCGAAAACTGCGTTTGATGTCAACGTTCCGCAAATTTTACGGTCGGTATAATAGTGTTGTTTGCAGTTGTTTTACTGAGTTGACTTTTCGTGGGCAGTTGTTGAGACGTCTGTACCAATTGTGAAGCGGAATCGTTCCTCAGGTATTTCATTTGGACTGGACTGTGGACGCACAGCGGGTGTGATCGGTCGACAGGGGATGCTTACTCCTCCATGGCACCTGATCCCACCTCTTGGTTTCCTTAGGTCCGTGTTTGTCCATTTTTGCCGGATTTGTATCTGTGTCCAGCCAGGGGAGGGGCACAATTGGTACACCAAGAAGATGCTGTTCACTAAAAACTCCAGCATATCGATGAAATCGTCTTCAGTGTACTTATTATTGGAATCAGGGTGTTCTTTCACAATATAAGGTAAACAAGACAGATATACATTGTTCTATTTAAATGCATTATTATTTTTTCATGTTTCAATAAAATATGGCTACAATACTTAATTGTGATTATTCAGTATCGATTATGCATGGCTAAGTAAAGTCATTTCAATTTTATCTTTTTCATGTATCATTTACGTAAAGTTTATATTGTAATATGCTATAACATTCTTGATAAGTGTCCAAAAAACTCTGGACAATTTCCATCTTGCACGTAGTTGTGACTTATTGTTGTTCGCTATAATACTCTCAAGTAGTGTCCAAAAAATCTAGACAATTGCCATTTTACAAGTTATTGTCTTATTAATCTGTCTTGTCATAGCTTCAAGTAGCTGCAACTTTAACATAAACACAAGTCATTGCAAACGACAATTGTAAATCTCTTTTAACCAGACATATTTGAAGTTTCGTGTGATGACATAATAAACCCCTTGAAAACCCAGTCGTGGAAAAAATTAGCCGTTCTCAAAGGATATTTGTAATTATCAAGTGACAGTGAAAACAAACAGTTCCCTTCGTTAGATCTGGCAAACAAAAGATCAGAAGTCACACGTAAATTATATCCCTGCAGAAATATAGTAGACGTTTTGCCAATAAGAGAAGGCTCATTTACTTTGCTGTCGTCTGCAATAGACGAATCCGAATAACAAATGAGATATAAAATATTATATAAATGAAATCATTAAAATATTTGTGTGAATGGTGGGTGTATATTAGTCTTCAAAAGGAAATCAAACCAAAGAGATGCAAGGGATCTATAGTACAAAAACAGTTCTTTCTATACTTATCAATAGTTGTTTAAAGTTTAAGGTAATGTTAATTCATGTGGTAACGTAGAAAGTAATATAGCAGTTGCTTGCTCCTATCTGAAATAATGTGGCATTATTAGTAAAAATTTAAAAATTTAAAAATTAATATAATATTTTTCAAGTGTATATATAAATATATGTATATATACATTCGATGTATGTATGTATGTATGTATATATGTATGTATGTATGTATGTATGTATGTATGTATGTATGTATGTATGTATGTATGTATGTATGTATTTATAATCATAGTTGACAGAACCTTAATTGATTACATTGTTTAAGTACAAGAGGCCCATTTGGGCCACATCGCTCACCTGAACTGTGTTGGTATCTCAATATGGGAATCTCAATTTATAAATTATAATAACACTCCTTGGGAGCGGAGGAGACTTAAGAATGAATCATTTCCAAAGAAGGATAATCCCGGAGACCTATTCTACCCCACATGAAATGAATGCATCATAATCAATAAATAAGGAGAAAATCATAGAAATCATACAAAATGAATACAAACTACAAAGTCTAGAAAGACGTCAAAAACACGTAAAATTTTTATATTAAATATTGTTAATTTGATATGTACAATTTTTCTAAGAGTACGAAAAAACCCTCCTCATTTTTGCAGTCTTAAAAAATTCATAAAAATTAAAAAAATTAAATTTCAGCAAAATAATAAGTTAAAAATTAATAATAATATGTAATATTTATCTAAATACATATACATATATGTATATATATGTATATGTATATATATGTATATGTATATATATGTGTGTATATGTGTCTGTGTCTGTGTCTGTGTGTGTGTGTGTGTGTGTGTGTGTGTGTGTGTGTGTGTGTGTGTGGTGGAGGAGACTTACAATTGAATAATTTCCAAAGAAGGATAGCCCTGAAATCTATTCTGCCCCACATAAAATAAATGCATCATTATTGATAAAAGAGGAGAAAAGCAAAGAAATCATACAAAATTGAATGAAAATTACAAAGTCTAAAAAGACGTTAAAACGCGTCAAATTCTTTATTGAGATTTGTAAATTTAATGTTTAATTTATCTAGAGAGTGTAAAAAGAAGTCCCCCCTCCCCAACAAACTTGGTAGATGACCTTGTATACTTCTTTCCTATATCATCAAAATCCCTTCAGTGGTTTTTTAAAAAGAAGATGAGAGTGTGAAAAAATGCCCACCCTCATTTTTGCAGTCTTGAAAAAAAAATTCAAAACATTAAATTCTTTCAGGAAAGCATTATCTATCTAATTACAGGTAAAACACCTAAAATGAATGCATCATAATGAATAAATGGGGAGAAAATCAAAGAATTTAATGGAAATTAACAAAGTTTCAAAGACGTCAAACATCTATGTCAAAAATTATATTCCAATTTCTACGAAATTAGTTTTTCAAGTAGAGATTACTCAAATGTAATAAGTTTTTCAATTCATGCAGCAGTTCTGGAGGAGAATATTTTTAAAGTGGAGTACCCCTGGGGTTTCTTTTGCTCCACCCTAGATCCACCCCTGGCCTGATGTGGTCGAAATGAACACACTTCGTAGAGGACCTTGAGTACTTGCTTCCTATAAAGTGTAATCAAAATTCCTTCCCTTTTGCAGAAGTCGAAAATGTGACGGACAGTTAACCGACAGACAGACAGACAGACGACGGACAAAAGGTGATCAGAAAAGTTCATTCAAACCCTCGGTTCAGGTGAGCTAATTATGACAAGACTTATAATCATTAGAACTAGACGGTCAATCGGACAGTGTTATAAACATGGAAATGATATTAGATTGTTATGTAATATTACGTATGGTATTTGACAAGAGTCTTAATTGACCCTTTCAACATATCTATATAACAGATTAACAATATCCACAGCAGCATACACACAGACATACATTCACACTGACCAGGGAGCATAAAGAGAGAGGTATCTGAATGTAAAAAGCAGCTGAATAGATTCTGAATATGAAAAACTTGACCGATTCTTATTGTTTGTGAATACCACAATAATGACATGACCATGAAAAGAAGATGGTATATTGATATCGGTCATTGATATTGAAAGCTAAACATTTCTATCAGCATCAAGAAAGTAAAGTATGATTTTTTAGCAAGAGAGTGTATCTAATCCAATGTAATTGTATATAATAAAGGACTCTGGACTTCAACTGTAAAAATTTTTGAAGGAGAAAAGTTAGATCTAACAGTTCTTCTGTCTTCAAATGTCACTTAACCTTAAAAAAAAATTGGACTTTTCTGTAAACCAATGTCTTAGACCAGTCCAAATGCGTCTTAAGGGTTAAATGAGTTCGTCTTATAATATCTATATGAGAGAGAGAGAGAGAGAGAGAGAGAGAGAGAGAGAGAGAGAGAGAGAGAGAGAAAGAGAGAGAGAGAGTGAGAGAGAGAGAGGGGGGGGAGATATGCTTTTTTAATCTGTAATTGCTATCAGAATCAATAATTGGAAGTGAAATAACAACACAAAATCCTAACAAAAATCATGAACAAATCAGTAATAACACTTAATCTGGTCTTCATATCTTTATAAACACAAAAGTAAATACAGCCATAGGTTATCCGACGTACAATGTCCGAATATGAATAAGAGATAAATTACGAGTAAAATTCAAAATCGGTAATACAGCTTTGATCAATGTATGTAAAGAGAACAACTTATCAGAGGGTTAATTTCAATATCCGGTTAATATCAGGTACGTCATAATGTCAATATTATATACGTCATTATCGAATCCTATTTCCACTACCGTCAACTGCACGGATTTATGATATCTCATTAGCCGATCGCGACTGTCATATAATATCAGACTCGTTGTTTTGACGTGAATGAACAATAACAATAATAATAATTATGCATTTCTTGTTGACCGTATTCAGAAGTTTTTCTAGCAACGATATAATCAAAATCAAAGGCCTGAATGGCCTCAATAGCGTTAACACATGCAGTCTACAAACCTTTTCATCTGGCAAAATTTAGTCGATTTGTGTCGGTAGCTAGAGCCACAACACATAAGACTTGTATCTGTAGCTAGAGTTACAACACATAACACATCATGACGACATTCACAGTAGATACTTGATATTTTTAAGTATCAAGCCAGTTAGCGACTACACACATCAAGTGTCACATCTAATTAAGCATAACTGCAAATTACACAATTTTTTTATTGTAAAGCAATGAATTCTAATCTTAAAATTCTTGATAAATTTAAGATCAGCGATAAAAAGGCTGACAATGGCTGAACAATGAACAATTCAATAAATGCGGATATGTCAACATCAGACCACTTACGATTCAAAACATCGAAAATAATGTTTCAGATATTGGAATCGCACTAATAAAATAGATACAGTCACTTGTCAAAAGTTTATAGACATGATCTTTTTTACTGTATATTTCATGTAAAACAAGATTTTTAATATATATATATATATATATATATATATATATATATATATATATATATATATATATATATATATATATATATATTGGGAAGTCATTTCTTATTGCATTTTAATAGGATTTTCACTGTTAAACAGAAGATTGGATAGTTTTATTGTATAATTATTTTAACGTAGTTTTCATTTCTCAAAAAGTGCATGTATGCGATAAAAACAAGAGAGAGGCGAGATTACAAAACAATCGGGGCAGGAATTCGGCCTAAATTCAACTTAGAGAAAAATCAACTTTTCAATATTTTTTTCAACAATTTCATTATGGGATGCAACATTTTGACTGCAGACTGTACACAATTACACCAGCGACCTCAATCCTTAATTTCCCTGGCTGAAATGGTTAAATAATCAAAATCTGTAGTGTCCATAACACATTTCTCGAACTTCAAAAATTGCCGCCCGATTCTTATCACTCTCAGTTGAAGATCACGTTCCAGTGAACATAGCATATGTATACACGTAAATATAAAGTACACGATGTATTTTTATTATGCAGTTTTTGATACTCTCTTGAATCCCTGTTTTCGTAACTTACACAATTAATTGTCACTTGGTTATGAACACAGTGCATTACGCTCAGTCACAGGTTATATTAAGTGTAATTACAAATGGGTTTTTGAGTAGGCCCCTAGATTATCCAATGACGATTAGGTCGCCTATCGGTAATTTTACTTTCCAGGACAAGTGGTAAATGCACGCGAAAGAGTTGTCTCTCAACAACAATATCAATATTAATCTTCAATATTCATGCGCACGTTGAAAGTAGATCCTATTGTGTGTTGTATAGACGACTTTGAGTATCAAAATTATCATCTTAGTTTAATTGCCCTACTATTGTGATAACTGTTATGACAGATGTTATAACAAATGCATGAATAGGAAATAAAACACACTTAATCTCCTTGAAAAAGCCTTAGTTATAGTGCACTATATTGCTTCGAAACTGTAGAAATGGTGTGAAGGGTCGGAATTCTACATGATCCCTATATACCGCTGAACGTTAAAACGTTCAAAGCTATAATTTCAAATAAAAACCGAGCATGAGAGTATGCAGGATTTAGTTGCACTGAGCCTTGAACTTATGGCTCGTTCTGTAACAATATGCATGAACAAGTCATTTCGATTATAATCACCTTCCTCTTCAAGTGTCATTGAAAAGATTAAAAGATGCCATTTTCGGGCAAAAGGTTAATATTTCAGTTTGCGTCATGATCCTGAAAAGAATTACCAAGTCGCTCATTAGTTTCATGCATACACAAGCAATGGCTGTGAGTTGTTGTGACATTATCAAATATAACTATATCCTGTGATGTATGGACACATTTCATTTATGAATTCTAGCTTTTACCGTTTCTTTGTTTCCTCGGTGTTTTACGCCACACCCGACATTCTTTTTCCAGTTATATGCTGGTGGCCAGTTTTTAATAGAAGACGGAACCCAGGGAAACACCAACGACATTCCGAAAGCAAGCTTTCTTATAATGAATGTTTAAGTTCAAGCAGGGATCGAGCCTGAGATAACAAGATATGAGATTCTCATTGGCTTAAAGCGCAATGATTTAACCACTCGGCCACATTGGTATACTTCATCAAAATACTTAAACGCATTCAGTAATAATTTGTTTTCAAGTTGATCATTTATATTAGGCCTACTTCGAAAATCAAGACGGAAAAAATATGAAAATGAGATTTATTTTGGTATTATGTTTATAATATTTCAATTAGATTTAAGAAATATTCACAGAAAGATTCTCTCTTTAAAGGAAAACTTTAAAAATGAAAATAAAGAATGCAACTATTAATAATTTCAAATTTTGAATACTTAATCGTTTTATTGCTTCGAGTTCTAAATTATCATTTGAATAGAAACTTAATTCAAAACTAACTGTAAAACCAACCTAAAAATCAATAGATGTTTCATAGTTGGAGTTTCTCTGGGATTTTATTATGTTATTTGTTAAAACGGTATGAGCTGTGGTTTGTGGAAATTTTACATGCAGATTTTATGCAATATTTTATCTCCTATATATCAGGAAAAGATCGCCTAGTGATTAAATGAACAAATACATGCGTATTATTAGAATAAATATCCCAAACGCAACCCGTTAATTTGAATCTGCCATTGCAAATTAGCTTTCGGTAATATTTATTTAGATATCCGTGTGTCAAGAAAACACGTGCGATTTGCTTGCAATTACTTCATATTGATATGAAAAAGAATGATTTTATAAGCTCATATTTTTTTTTAATATGAAGTTACTGAATTTTTTCTAAACTAAAATCCATGCAATTCCTGTTCCTACGATTTATAACTCATCTGACAATTGTCTCTGCAATGAGTCCAATTCTATTTGGCCGATTTTTTCCTTCATCAATGTCATTTGCAATGATCCAGTTCTATTCACAACCAATAGCTCCTGGGTTCAACTCTGTGTTCAGTTAGTGACAACAGGCCTTTACTATGTTGGGCGTATCACTGTAACAATGCGCGGAACAAAATAAGTCTCTTCGTCAAAAGATGATGATGTCTCCGTTTAAGTCAAACATTCTGGGCAAGTGGTTCAACAATATCAATATCTTAAACAGCAAGAATGATATAAACTTTCTTCGTAGCTGAAAGGTTGCGATTTCAATAAACGAAGCAGGTTAAAAAGAAGAGTTGGAGAATTTAGTTGGAACAAATGTGTGCAAGAATATTTTGGAACCCATGACCTGAGGTTATGACATTCACATTTTTGTTATGTTTACCCTGTTGACGGTATATAAGCATCCCCTAGAGACAGGTTCACACAAATGACATTTCTCTGAGACTTTATTACGTTATTTGTTAAAACGGTAAGAGCTGTGGTTTTTGAAAATTTTACATGCAGATTTTATGCAATATTTTATCTCGTACATCAGGAAAAGATCGCCTAGTTATTAAATAAACAAATACATGCGTATTATTAGAATAAATATGCCAAACGCAACCCGTTAATTTGAATCTGCCATTGCAAATTAGCTTTCGGTAATATTTATTAAGATATCCGTGTGTCAAGAAAACACGTGCGATTTGTTTGCATTTACTTCATACTGATACGAAAAAAGAATGATTTTGTAAGATCATGTTGTTTTTATATACTAACTGAAATGTTTCTAAACCAGAATCAATGTAATTCCTGTTCCTACGAATTATAACTCATCTCACAACTGTCTCTGCATGTTAAATTTCCACAAACCACAGCTCATACCGTTTTAACAAGTAACATATCAAAATCCCATAGAAATGTCATTTGTGAACCGGACGACAGGGGATGCTTACTCCTCCATGACATCTGATCCCATCTCTTGGTTTCCAGAGGTCTGTGTTTGTCCATTTTTACCAGATTTGTATCTATATCCTGGACATCCTAGAGATTTATACTTTGGTATATGAATTTTTTTATATATACCAAATTTTCACTATCGATGACCTAGCGGTCTTTGAGATGGCATTTACAGGTATGTAATAACATAATAGTGAAAAGGGCAGAAAAGGGCTCATTTGTAGAGTATCAGTTGGGTAAAGAATTAACATTGCAGCAACATTTTTGAAAGTAAAATTGAAGAAGTACCAATCAATAATCAAAACTCAAATCCATTATAACATGACAAATTCGATGTGCAATTGGTCTCAACATGAAGAACAATTACGAATCCCAAACGGGATAAGACCAGGTGTCCGGAAGGGAAGGAGTCAGCGTCTTCTGCTGGCATGCCACACCCGTCGCAATTGTTCCATGGAAACTCTTCTTGTTCAATGAACGGGTCAAATTCAGTAAAAAGGTCAAGTTTGGTGATGAGGTCAAAAGCATGATTGGTGAAACAGTGTCCCTGTCTGTAGCCGTTATCCAGAATACTATCTAATATCTCTGAAAGGGGGACTTCATTATGTTTAACAAGATCCCCGTATCGACCATAAAACTTCTTAAACGACGACTCCAAGCGTTCAACAATGTAACCTTATTTAAGTAGTTTATTGGCTAGTCTCAGAATAAAACATGCATAAGAAGAGCATGCTCTGGCATAACAAATAAGTTGTGAAATGAAAACGCCATAGGCAGGAGAAGATGGAATATTACTACTTAGAAACAGGAAGTTTGTGATATGGAAATTGAGGGATGTGTGAAGTTGACCGTCTTTTCCAATCGACAGGAGTAAATCTAAGTAAGAAGCAGATGTGTTGCTCTCTGTCGTCTCACTGATCTGTAGCTCAACAGGATAAATCTGGCCAAGGTAATTCTGAAATTCTGAATTATTTATGGACAAGAACATTGTCGATATACCTGTAAGTAAAACTGACCAGAGATGCCAACTGTTTGTTTCCTTTGGGGAGCAGAGACTGTATAAATTCCGCTTCATATGAATACAAAAATATGGCAGCCAAGAGAGGTGCACAATTGGTACCCATTGGAATGCTGACAATCTGCTGGAAAACTTTTCCCGAAAAAACCATGAAGATGTTGTCTACTAGAAACCCCAGCATCTTGATAATTTGAGAAAAACTCTCATACCTACGTTTAAGATATTCAAAAGTTTGCACACAACAAAAGACATTGAAGACAAATCAGCTTGATCATGGTCACCCTGATGAACCAATCAAAACACAGAATCAAAACATTCTTTTCATATTTTAATAATGATTTAGTATTGTGAATCAGACATCACTTGGACTTGTATCTGGATAGAACATCTATTGCATGCCTATGTGAATCAATTACATAACATTATTACACAATCCTGTAATAAATGGACAGTAACAATGAAGAAACAAGACCAGAATACTGTGGTTAAAGCATGTATGTATGAGAGAGAGAGAGAGAGAGAGAGAGAGAGAGAGAGAGAGAGAGAGAGAGAGAGAGAGAGAGAGAGAGAGAGAGAGAGAGAGAGAGAGAGAGAGAGAGAGAGAGAGAGAGAGAGAGAGAGAGAGAGAGACAGAGGGAGAGAGACAGAGAGATGAATGATGTACATAATAAAACAAATTATCTAAACATTATGATTTGCAGAAACACAAAATTAATTTGAATTTTATCTATAAACATAATCATTGTGATTTTTTTCACAAATAACATCATTATAATATTAGGTGTTTAATTGTTTTCAGTTAGGTGGGTGTGTACAAAACTCTTTGCAAGATTACCTTACTTGTAGTAATATTATCAGTTACCAAACATTGTAAACAACACATATTGTGTCACATTGCAGAAAGGTCAAATGTGACCCCACTACCATATAATAAGGTATACAATCAATGTTTATCAGCAAGTCACATAATCAATTTTTCAATTTCAGAATTCTAGAAAAGAAAGAACTTTAGCAACATGCCTTTAAACTTTAGGAAACAGCAAACAAATACATTTTATGATTTGTTTTGTTTGCACCAATAGTATGCAGTTTGTATCATGAATAACAATATGGTAATTACTGTAAGCCTTACAGTAAACAAGAGCCTATTTCTGGCATCATAACAATACAATAATTTCTGTAAGCCTACATTTAAACAAGAGCCTATTTCTGGCATCATCTGCGTCCCACTATGTTTGTAACAAAAACTTTCAACATTATTTTAAGGAAAAAGATTTCAAATGTTTACATGCATCAAATATGATATTATAGGTACAATACTAAATAGGACATGGCTAGAAAATTTAAAACAACAAAGGGGGAAACTTTTAGTGTGATTAACATAAAAAAAATTTGATTAAAAAATGGCCAATTTTTTACCTGGACAAGAAAACAAACAAGTGGGCATGATTCTGGAAATAAGGAAGGGCACACTTCATCCCGTCAAGGATTGAATAATTATCATACATAATCAAAGGAACTGACTACTTGTTCAAATACCAGAAAAGTTTTACATTATCAAAAAAACATCTAAGCAAATGGTTTCAAATGTAATTGAATGCAAATAAAAAAAAAATCTGCCCCCTCCCTCTCACTTTTGATTCTTACACCACTGTCATATTTGGTAAACCTAGGTAAAAATTTAGCGAATTCATAACCCAGTGAAGCAAAAGTGAACAGATTAATAAAGAACAATGCCAAACCAGAATATGCACTATCATACCACTAGTGTGTAAAAATTGGGATGTAACTGAAAATCACTATCCCCTGAATCTAGTCAAAAAATGAATATTCATCAATTACACCCAGGTCAAAACAGAAATTAATTAACATTTTCCCATCAATTTGCAGCTGACTTTTATGACAGAAGTATGTTCCCATGCTGAACTAGGCACATAATTCAAATATAAAAATTTATTGTATTTTCTCATATCTGATACATTTTTAAAAGTCCCATCTCAATCTGATATTGTACAAAATTAGCACTATTTTACTTTCTGTGCAAGAAACAATTATTTCTAAAGTTTATAAATATTTCACACATTTCTCTACTTCACACTGTCTCTATAATTCTCCTGTACAATTATATGAATATA
The DNA here is from genome assembly GCA_030159075.1 of Atrina japonica. NCBI lineage: Eukaryota > Metazoa > Mollusca > Bivalvia > Pterioida > Pinnidae > Atrina > Atrina japonica. The sequence continues at coordinate 1,183,757 of BROG01000145.1, read as the reverse complement.
TATAAATATATATATATATATCAAATTGTCTAGTTAAGTTCTGGCAATAATATATCAATACCCATGTTTAATCGTACTCTACTGCTCGACCATGGACCTCAGGGATGTCTATTTCATGTGCCGTCATCATGTTTCTCTCTGATATTTCCGAGTCAACTGCCAAAGCACGACCCTAGAATGCAAAGCAGTTGTAAGAAAAATATTAGATATACAGAAAACAAAATCACTTATGAAAATAAAACTTTCATAACTGTAATATTTTTTCTAATATCCAGTATTGTTGGCCTCTAAGATGGCATTTTCAAAACTGTCTCCATAGTCATTAATTCTACTTTTTTATAGACCAAAGTCTAATTAAGTCAGATATCTCAATATAAAAAATTCTTGGATTTCAAAGAACTTGGCCCAGATAAGCAAGTATTATAATCTTAAATTATTACATTACCTGCATGAAATGTTTAAGAAATTCCTCCATCGCAGCCTCAGAGCTGAATTGCGCTTTAAAATGTCGTCTGACGGCATCATCTGTGGAAAAATCAATCGGAGTCCATTCGCAGGTCTTCGTTTTCTTATCACTTAAAAAAAATCAGGAAAACAGTCAACAAATGCTTGTCGTAATGTATTTAGTCATTATAGAGTTAATTCATGGGTCAGCACTCACGGTAGGCTAAGTATAGGAGCCAGTTAGGTACAATCTGAAAAATTAGGAGCCAAAGAAACAATTATTCAGACTTTTAATACTGTGGAACCTTGGGAGAACAATCCACCTGCCATTTAAATGTGTACTTAGAAGAGTACAGGTGACTTCGCAAAAGAGGGTTTATCAAGGGATTTTTGAATTATGGTAACAGTGCAATTTCCAAAAACCGATCATCATTAAGACCATTAATTTTGTATGGTTTTTGGAGGGTTGACCGTAAGTCAATGATTCCCGTCAGTTCCGGTTTTAAACACCGGTGATATTTACTGTCCATTCCGGTTTTTGTGTGTACTGTTCACTGGTCTTCATATGGAACGATACCTTATGTACCTTTCGGGTTTCTTCTGCCAATTCATACTTTTTTCAGATTTATATGTTTATTTGACAAATACAAAAACAAACTCCCATAAAGGCATGTACTAATTGCAATTTATCACTTAAGAGTTGTGGTCATTACAGTTTCATACAATAGGTTGAAGGACGTAAATTTAATTGTCCATGGCTTGTTGATTAATATTTTGATACAACAAACTCTATAAACAGCCCGATTAATTTTTGTTGTTTTAATTCATTAATTAACAGAAAATTATTTCTGTAATTATTCTTGTACATCGATAGTGCATACTTGTTTACATTCAGGACAGAGAGCCCAATAACTCTCAAGGTAAATTACATGTACTTGTAAACATGGAAATATATAGTAGTGAAATCATCTCTTTCACTGTTCATAGCTTAACAAGTCACCACAGGTAAGATTAGTATTTGGAGGTTATTTTACGTACATTAACACATTTTGATCTTGATGATTTGTCTGGCGTTCAGAATTGAGAGGGATCAGTATTTAGAAGTTATTTTTACTTGAAAATATCAGGGAAAAATACAGACTTTGATAACATGATAGTTAATGTGAAGTGATTGGTTTTTAGAAGGATCGGTTTTCAAAAATTGCACTAAAGTAATCCTTTCAATACTACAGATTGTAATATATTGGTCTAAAACAATGCGGTCAAGCATACCATTTAGAAAGTCAGGGGTTAAAAGGTTAATATTATGAAATAAACTACCAAAATTAGATTCTATACTCTTATTGATTTACGGATAACTCATATCAAACCATTGATGCATTAGTTACTGGTTTATCAAACAATACTTTCATTAAAACATTCGATGTGTAAATAGATAACATTTGGCTCCCTGCACAGAATGAATTTTTGTCTGTTGATGTAAGATGCGGGTGATTTTCAGAGAGTACCCAGAACATTTTTAGACCAACTACAATACTTGTTTTATCACCCTGGATGTGCTAATTGTAAACCATTGTAGTCATTAAGTCTCCCAGACAAAGTTTGGAGACATTGTTTTTGATCAGTTCCCAGTTCATCACTTTTTGTCCACTACCACAAAACAAATGGGGAACTTAAAACTTTGAGCTAAAATAATTGTGAGGAATATCAGAATTGTAAAATTCAAATTAAATGATAAAGTAAAAGAAATATTTTACTAACCTGATAATGTTTGACTCTAATGCAATCAAATGGTTGCATACAATCTGTTTCTCATCTGTTGTCATGGTAACTTTATTACCATTTACATCATCATCATACAAAACTGTAAGAGTCCCTGTCCCCAGACCCTAGAAAAAGTGAATAATTATAGAACTGTATACCGAAGGTAATATAAACAATGATGATCTATAGTGTAATATAACCCGGCGGGGTGGAGTCTTGTGAACCCTTTCTTGACCCGTATAAGTTTAAATTTTAGGTAATAAAGCATTAACGTAACACTGTCAAGAGTAATTGTTCCTACTTGTCACTGTATATAAGAGAGTATCCAATGAGAAATAAAACATTTTTCCTGTCATAACCGAAAAGTAGAATCATCTGTATGATTATCAAAAGGTTACTCCGCCCCGCTATCTTATGGGAATCGGACAGTAAATATGGACAAATGATGTACCAACAGCAAATTCTGATATCACTACATAGCAACAACAAAAACAAACAATAAACAAAAGATGTTTTGTAACATTACATCCAAAGGTGCCAAGTCATTCATGAAGATTCTGAAGTCTGATAACTATGGCAAGCCTTGCCAACCGTAAGTCATAATTTGACTCATTCTATATCAAAATGATAAGGTATTTTATTTCATTCATTGCATGTATCCTAAAAGATTTCATATGTCAGAAACACAAAATTATGTGTATTAAAGGGAGAACCCTGTAATTGCCACATCTGGGAGAAGAAACATACCGTATCCGACCCATTAAATGCCCATGTCCTTATTAGCTGCCCCCTTTTTTGGCGGACAATGAGATGTTGACCTGAAAAACCGTAAGGAAGTTTATCTGTAGCTCACCATCAACAGAATTATGTTGATAGGTGTCCTCGGTATTAAATGCAATAACTTTACCACTGTGCCTTACAGACCTGTTTTACATCAATTTGACAATCACTTGGTCCCATTCAGCACCCCACCCTTTATACTCATTTTTGTAGCACCCTGGGCACTTAAAGCCATAAGAACTGTCATAGGAAAAATATTTTACATGCCCATTTTATGTAATATTCTATCTAATATATATTCTAAAGAGACCATCTGGAGGTTAGAAAAACAAATGCATGTGTAAAATTGCAACAATCTTGCCAAATGTAACCAGTAATATCATTTATTTTTTGTCTGCCATACTTTGAGCATTGGAAATTAACTTTCAGAAATTTTTTACGAAGATTACCAAAGAGTGACCAAAAAACATGTGCTATTTGCAGTTAATATACATTCTATTTTTATTACCCTTTGCGTTTATTTTCGTACATCATCATTTCATACCTAAATCAGGCAGAGTTAATCTTTTTCGTCGTTTCAAAACATTGGTTTCTGCCCAATTCCACAGGACATGACGGCACGATTGTAAAACATGAGGTACACATACTTTTCTTAGTTACATTGTTTTGATTTTGTCAGTGTCAGCTTTCAGGGTAATATTAAAAATCGAAAAATTTCTGTTAGTGACCATATATTTATTCATATATTCATCCAATTTTCTACAGGTACTTACAATAGCGTTGAAATGCATATATTTTACATAATACATGCACTTTCCATTAAGAATCACGTCCTGCATTTTAAAAATGGATATAAAACACATACAAATCAACCGATTTTAACATAGAGTGAGCACTTAAAGGGCGAGATCCCCTGACAAAGTACATTTGATAAAGCGAAAGAGTTTATCTGAAAGGTCATTGCACACGGAAACACAACTGGATTCTTTAAGGTACAGGAAAAACTTAAATTCTAATAAAACAAATATCTTCGAAAAGATCTTTTACAACATTTCACGTGTTTGATAATGTATTTGATTACACATTTTATCATATTCTTGACTATTTGTCGGGGGACAAAATTAATCAACGTGACAGCTTATATCATTTTAATGGGTCAAATATGGTAAGTCATTTTGCAAACCAATATGCCTCCCTAATCTTTAATCTCAGAAGGAAACCTACAATCCACTGGTCTTTCTCTTTGCTGAAAAATGTCACTCGTTTTTCAAATAATGTATCTTCAACATCCTCGTAATCATCATCATTCTGATCTTCTTCTTCTTCTTCCTCCTTTTGCCTCTGGTAAATGTCTGATGTTTGTGAAACTTCCGGTACCTTTGAATCTGTCTCAGACACTTGGACTGGTGCTCTATCTGTGAAAACAACATAAAAGCAATCTTATTGACATTTGTTTCAACTGGAGACTTAGCTGTGAAAACAATATAAAAACAATCTTATTTACATTGGACTGGTGCCCTATCTGTGAAAACAACATAGAAACAAACTTACTTACTCTTGGAATGGTGCCCTATATATGAAAACAATATAAAGACAATCCTATTTACACTTGTTTCAACTGGTGCACTATCTGTGAAAACAACATAGAAACAAATGGAACTTAGTACCCTATCGTTGAAAATATAGAAAAAAAAATCTTATTTACACATGAACTGGTGCTGAGTCCTTGAAAATTTAGAAAAACTATTACCAGTATTTACACTTGGACTGGTGCGCTTTCATTCAAAATTACATACAATCTTATTTAGTCTATAAATGGAATGGTGCCCTAGTGTGAAAACAACTTAAGGCCTTTTATTTATATTCAAATTTGTTTAATGTTATAAACAACCTGAAACACACTTTAGCATGTTGAAGGGAGAAATAATTCAACGGTTGAAAATAGTGTTTTTGTTTTCATACGCTAATGAATACACCTTAAACAATCTTATCCATGCTTTTGATCACGGTTGAGATTTTCTTTAACCATTTAAACACACGGTTTTCATGAAGCCGTAAAAAAAAACCCACTTAACTGTAAAAACGTTTTAAAACAGGTTAACAGTTAAGAATAAAACACCAGGATCCAGTTGCACAGCAGTTTGTTAGATTTAACTTGAAGTTACGGTAACCAATGTTAACCCAATGGGCTAACTGTAGGTTAACTTTAACAATGTGTTGTACTACCGGGTCCAGGCCTATAGAAACATTCTTATTTACAATTGGATCGGTTCACGTTATGTGACAACAACATAAGATTAACCTTATTTACACTTGAACTGGTGCCCTATCATTGAAAATAACAGAAAAAAAAATCTGATTTACACTTGGACTGGTTCCCATTCTGTTTCAACAACATAGGAACAATCTTATTTACACATGGACTGGTTCCCATTCTGTTTCAACAACATAGGAACAATCTTATTTACACTTGCATCAGGACACCAATTATTCAGACTTCTTCTTTATAAATGTATAAGGACTCATATTAACCGTATCCCAGTTTTTACTTTTTTTTAGTCTTATCAACAATTAACTGCCAATCAGTGTCGGGACGATGTTATTAATAATCATTAACAGCCTCCATAATGAACATGCCCACAGGCTATTTACCTGTAAAAATGTCAACTGTATGATACCCGGACGTTTGCTAATTAGTAAATATGACTTCAAATGTACAAAATGGTGGAGCAGTAGGAGTCCAGGACAGATGCAAATTTTATGGGAAAATCGGTGTCCCAGTGGGACATGTTTTAAGTCGATTTTCCGGGACATTAGCCGTCCAACCGGGACATATGACATGTATGCTAAGGACTAAACACAGCACCGTTTTATCAACGATGCACTAACCAAAGTGTAAGGTATATTTGTACATTTTCAAATTAGATCTTGATAGTTTGTGAGTATTTTTACCTGCTACTAAGATATATTATGACACATACAACAGTAACCGAGGTCTATGCCCTGAATCTGAGTAGTAAAAATGACAGGACCTGATTTGGTTGTGCGTCATAAGTCCTAATTATCTGTAAAATGATTGCAAGTCATAAGTGTGGTCTTAAGACCAAGTCTTAGACTTAAGACCTTTAAAAAAAGCGAGATATATTTCAGCCAATCAAGTACTACACATCCATTTGAAAATGGGCATGCTTGTTAGATAAAATATTCGGGAAGACCATTCCAGATACATATTCTTATTACGCTTCTTTCACATCTGCTCTGTACCTTTTGATGCCTGTTGTTCTCTTGTATCATGTTGGCACTCATCTATCTTATCTTTGAACGCCTTGGCTAACTCTTGAGTCTGCAAAAAGGATATACCAGACATTTTGAAATAAAAAAACAAAATTACTTGTCAACTGGACCAATGATTAAAGGAATTTCACTGGTCAAAGAAATTTTTTTTACTGGTCTGTATATACATACACAATTGAAATGAAATGGAAAATTACAGGTCATTTGGACCAGTTATCAGATAGATTTCACCGGAATTTTGTAAAATTTATCATTTGTTCTGGTAAGACAGGTGAATTTAAAAAAATCTGATATATACCATACATATTTATATAAAGTAATGACATGGGGTCAACTATGACACTTTTGAGCTAAATGGGCAATGTTGTCATAATTAAGACAATTGAGGTCAAAGTTCAATGGAAGAATTCTTACATATTACAGACTTATAACAACTATCTTTGTAAAGTTTTCAATGCAATCAATTACAGAGGAAATGTACAGAAATAGATAATGTGGTACACTCAGTTTTCAATGATGTTTTGTTGATAACATAAAATCACAAAACATTGGTAAGCTTTGTGATCATTTCCATGGAAACTCAGTATCTCTGATATTTGTTTTCTTTAACATAAATCAAGAGTTTTTACAGTGGCACACACTAAGACAGAAATTGAACTGACCTTGAACTTAACAGCAAACTTTTCTATCACTGGTTCTTCCCCACTATAGTCTTTGGCTACCCAGAACCATGATGTCTCTGAGGTCTGTAGGGGTTGAAAGTTGAGATCTGCTGATAACCAGTGGTTACAAGCCAGTTTTAAAACTTGCTCTCTCCTCATCAGTAATCGATACTGCCCTACAAGTAAAGAAAAATTGTCAAAAATATGACTGCGAGTATCTACTGAAAGGATGACCCTGTCCAGTAAATATATGCTGCTGTCCCCTAATTATATAAGGCTTTACAATATTGCATGGTTTTCAATTGGTTTTGAAGTAGATGACAAGTGATGAAATGTAGCCAGCAAAAGGGTGTCAGTGAAATTAGTGTGTAACACACCTATGGTTCTGGTTTGGTGTTGGTCTAAACATTTACCCTCTTTGAAGGGAAACAAAGTGGGAAATGGCCAAACCAACTTTGTGGTTAAGCATTTTCAGTGGAAATTAATGAATATACTGTTTATATTGTTCATTTTTATTCCATTTACACCAACATTAATGCCAGAAAATAATGTTTGCTAATTCATTTGCCAATTTGAAATGTAACAACTATACAGTATATTGGTTTGAGTCAAAGTTTTTATGATCAACTATTCAGTTAAATAGCTTAAACAAAAGACACAAAACCAGAATCACCTTTAACGAGCACTTAAAACGCTACATACAACTTTTCAAAAATTACTAGTTTATGATGCACAAATGCATTTGCCAAAAATATGAAGTCAATCCAATGTCTCATTCCTGAAATATTTAGCAAAAGTAACTGAATCTTGTTTGCACACCTTTAAAATGCTCACGAATGGTGTAAGGTGGCACTGTACGTGTGCCACGTCATCAAGGGGAGAGGTCAGACACTATAGGGTGTGAAATCCATTAGCCTATAGTATTATGAGTATAACGAGATACGGAAATACATCTAAATCATGTCACACTGTACATAAATTTCCAAAGGATAAAAAGACAAAACAGTTGCGGACTAGCTCTGTAAAATTATTATGTGCTGATTTTCAAATCTGTCTGGCTTCAGATGTATCTTCTGAAGTGGCATGTTTAAACACCTAATAGAGGATTTCCCTTTTCTATTCAAACTTTTGCATTAAAAAGTATTCAATATTATTAATACTAGCATTCTCTGTCATATGATGAAAAAATATTTTGTATAAATACTTCTACATAAGGCCATAATAAAAAAATTGCTAGATTCTCATCCATTTTTTCAAAAAATTTGGGGCGGGGGGACGAATTTTATTTTTTATTTTTTCTGAAATGGAATTGGACACTGAAAATGACTAAATTGACCCGGCAAACAGTGAAAAAAAAGACATTGTTAAGCTTTCATAGTTTTATGTAACCAATGTCATGTCAAAAACAAGAAATCCTACTTGCGTTTTTTTCTTGCTTGAAGCCGTCAATACCCCCTTCAAATGAGCAAGAGGTGCTGGTATATGGCATCCCATTCATTCTAATGTATGATGATTTTCATCAATGTAGGCTACCATAGACAGACAGCCAATGTATGAATAAACCACTTACCAAGAGTGTTAACATTGGCACTAAGAAATCCTACATTTTGCTCTTGTAGCCGATCAATAATGTCATTCTGTAGGGCAGCACGATTTACCCAAAAAACATTCCAAAAGACCCAAAAAACATCCAAAATGACCCCAAAAAACATCCAAAATGACCCCAAAAACACAAAAAAAAAATTTAAAACATAACAATTTTAGCAATCTTATTATAATATGATGAATATCTTTTATGACTGTAGATGTTTTTGACTTTGAATTTGATAACGCTGTTTTATCCAAGTTCCATGAGAAGTGATAAATGTTGATTTTTTTAATTTCTAGCTGTCTATGAAATATTTATACAGAAGAAAATGCATTTAAAATGATTATTGATGCAAAACTTATTTCGATTTAATTGTTTTTTGGGTGGTTTTTTTATGTTTTGGGGTCTTTTGGGGGTAGTTTTTGTTTTTTTGGGTAAATCGTACCGCCCCATTCTGTAGCTTTATTTTGTCATTAACTGTGTTGCTATGCTTCTCGGGTAAATAGTTTGCCTTTGATGCTGCAGACATAAGAAAACTGAATGCATCCTGCACAGAATCATTGTTACTTTTTTCAGAACCATCCGAGTTCTGGGAAAACTTATTTTTCTGAATATTTTTCAGAACCATCAGAGTTCTGGGAAAACTGAATATAGTTGCCAAGAAAAAGCACAATATCGCCAACTTTGCATTCAGGGTCACATGAAACGAACGTTCCGTCTTTAGATTTTCCAACAGTAACTGTCGCTTATCTAGCCGAAAAACTGGGCCGAACTATCGGGGCAGAAGTCCTCCCATTATGACCCATATATTTTCTTCGTAGCAAGATGCTGTGCCATTTTCACAGCAGTTTAGCGATCATTTCAACCACCTATTTCTTATCACTGACGTTCGATATTTGTTGATATGCTCACTTGATCTTTAAGATTTATAAATCCATCGTCATTAAGTTATGACATGACATAATTCCATATCTCTGAGATGTTTATTCTAGCTACACGTCGTTTTTTGTATTCACGTCGTCTGTCTCCATTTTGAACAGAAGAAAATCTAAGACGTTCGTTGATTGGTTGATCGCAAATGCACATTCATTGTTGCGTTATTATCAACCAATCAGCTAACGTCTTAGATTTTCTTATGAAATAACGGCGAAGACCTAACTCGAATGATTCTGCGCCCTCTACCAATGAGTTAATGTAGTGATCGTAGTGAGCAGAATATAACGACTGAATTATTCGGGTTAGCGAAGACCATGTTGTCTGCTTTTTAATATAAAAATAACCACCGGAAGTCATCTGAAGCAAGAACATTACGAAACGGAATCGGACAAGACACGGGATATTTCCGGTCGACTATATTCGTTTAAAAACGTAAATTCAAAAATAAAAAAAATCGGGGCGGGCGTGAAAATCGGGGCGGGCGGGGATGAGAATCTAGGATTTTTTTTATTATGGCCTAACCTAGGTATAAAAAATGGAATCCCAGGTACAGTACACATATCAGTTATAGTTTTGTTTCAAATGTATGTAAAATAATTTATTACTGCATTTCCTAACACATTATTTAAAAATATGTATTGAAATAAAGTAAATAAACAGATATAATTTAATAACTTACAAAACACCAAACAGTAGATTTTACTTTCTAAATTTCCATAATTTTGGTTCAAAATCTATTCTATTTAGTATAATAAATTTTCTATCATGTTATTTTTTTAAAAATGTACCTGTTGTTGACATATACATCTATATGTTAAAAATTGATTACATTGGATAGGATTAGGCGAAGGGGAGAGAGAGATAACGTGTGAGAGAGGTTGATTAATAACTATGTAGGTTTTGAAACATTGTTGATTTATTGCTGATTTTACTGACCATTGATATGGCGAGGGATGATTTGAATTTTAGGTAACTTATTTTCTTGTCTTATTCAATATTTTTAGTTATCAATATTATTAATAAATCTTCAACACACATTTGCAAATTGTCACATATTTAGTTTAATATACACCACAGATTTGAGAGCCCTATTGATAACAAGAGGCTGAATGGGCCTTGACGATCACCTGAGCATAACTCCAATACAGCCAAAATACCCCCATTAACTAATGGCATGTTTATTGACGGATTTCATTTAAATTCACAAACTTTGTTGACAATGACGTAACAATCATGCACACAAAATTTGAAAGTCATCTGATCATTGGTTCATAAGAAGAAGATTTTTAAAGATGTACCAAGTTTTGGTACTTTTTGGCCCCTTTTGAAGCCCCTATGGGCCCTAGCCCCTTTTCCTTCACAAACTTCATGCGGCTTCACATAGGGATACTTCCTGCCAAGTTTGTTCGAAAATGGCCCATTGGTTCTTGTGAAGAAGTCGAAAATGTTTAAAAGTTAACAACACACAATGGACGACGACATACAAAAGATCGCTATAGGTCACCTTGAGCCAAAGGCTCAGGTGACCTAATAAGTTTATTTACAAACATCGGCTATTCTAAATATAAAAAATCTCAAATACCAAAGAATAAATCAATAGAATGTCCAGGACATAGATACAAATCCGGTAAAAATGGACAAACACGGACCTCTGGAAACCAAGAGGTGGGATCAGGTGCCATGGAGGAGTAAGCATCACCTGTCGACTGGTCACACCCACCGTGTGTCCACAGTCATGTCCAATGAATTACATGGAGTGAATCCTCTTCACAATTGGTACAGACGTGTCAACAACCGCCAACAAAAAGACAACTCAACATTTCACTTAGTGAAACAGCATTTAATTTGTTTTCTTTACAAACATCGCTCTGCAAGTTCGATTACACTGTTCTTCCAATGAAACATCGTCGTTCAGGACACTTGCGTGTATCCTTTTTTAGATATTACCGTCCACTTTTGCGTCCTTGGCGCACTTAAGCGACCTCATCGCGAACAAGGTCGGCCATTGTAATGTTGTTGCTCTTTGATGTTTAGTCTTGACTCACCTTTCTGACGGTTATGTGGCGATTAAGAATTCTATATCACGCTTCTCCTAGCTAATATTATTGGTATTGCACACGTTGAACAAAACCCGTTGAAAGTCTTTAGATGTCTCTCGCGTTTGGCTTCCTTCTGATCATTGGTTCATTTGATTAATAATTTTTAAGAAGAAGATTTTTTTTTTAAAGATGTACCAGCATGGTTTTGGTACTTATTCTTTTTGGCCCCAGTTCAGTTTGAAGCCCCTTGAGTTTGTATGGCCGCCCTAGTCCCCTTTTCCTTCACAAACTTCATGCGGCTTCACATAGGGTTTATTCCTTTTCTATGTGTACTTCCGATATGCCAAGTTTGTTCGCCCTAGGGTAAATGGCTTCTTTGTTCCATTGCTATGTTCGTCAGCCTGGTGGAAGAAGTCGAAAATGTTTTATTACTCATCATTTCTTTAAAAGTTGATCCGTTCGGTACAACACACAATCGGTTATGACGATCGCGACATACGAGTTAATCTACCCGCCAGATCGCTATAGGTCCGCCGGATTCGGTTTATATATCGTTCGAGCCAAAGGCTCAGGTGTCTCCCACCTCCTATTACTCATAACCGTTGCGTCTCTCTCCACTTACTATTTTGTTAACATCACATATGTGCTCGAAACGATTTTCTAAATATACATAAAAATTACCACTGTCCAAGAATAAATCAATTGTACATTTTCATTTGCTTATGTCCAGGACATAGTTTCCTATACAACTCCATCGCCATAATCACAATCTGTGGACCCCACATTTCTTTGAGTGGAAAACCTTCTCTCTACGGCTAATCCAATGGGCTCACGTTTGTTCGGACCTCTGGAAACCAAGAGGTGGTTCTTTTTCTTCAACCTTTAGATCAGGTGCCATGGGAGGACTGAGTAAGCATCACCTGTCGACGATGTTATTCTGGTCATTGTGCAAGGTTCTTCTCTGCTCAACCACCGAATAATACCTCTTTCATATGCGTGTCCCCCACTAGGAGTTGTCAGTCTCTCTGTCTTAAATGAATAATACATGCGGCATTTAGATCCCGTCCTTCGCTCGTAGTGAATCCTCGGTTCGTTATACAATTTACAGAGTGGTCGTGTGTCATCCTTGGATTAATTAACCGCCAACAAAAAGGCAACTCAACATTTCACTTAGTGAAACAGCATTTAATTTCACATTTTGTCTCACTATAAGTAAAATGATTCCTCAACATCAATGTGGATTAAAAGATGCAGGTGCTAAAATCACAACATCTCGGAGTCGGGGGAACACAAGACACTGATATTTCTATACACAGCAGTGATTATACAGAAATATTTAGCACATACTTCTCTGCTGAATTAATTATATTTATTTTAAATGAAACATTGAACATCTCGTAATTATCATGAGAATTTCCTTCACTACCACTTCAGAATTGAGTATAAAAATCATCTTCCAAATTGAATTTTGAACAAGAAAATTTGCCTTCTTTCTCTATACCTGCCAATGGCAATTATACCTTGGATGACATCACCACCATGAGCCTTGATTAAAAATTTTCAGCTGTTTCTCTTGATTTGATTTCCCACAGGAAAATAAAACCAATTTTAATGGCTTATATCTCCAGAACAAGACCCCAGATGGATTTCAAAATTTTAACAAATGCATTTGTGCATCAAACTCTGTTTTTGCAAAGTCGCATATAGCATTTGGGGCGCACTTTAAATTTCAAATTACTGATTCACTCATTCAAGATAATTTTAAGAGACAGACAAATTGACAAGATATCGGTGATTGGTCAGAAAAAAATACCTGTATCCATTTTCTTTTGTATCTTCATTTCGCCAATTCCTTTCTCTTTCCACTGATTGGTGTTGCCATCGTAACGGAACAATTTGGCACGATGACTAAAGATCTGTTCAAAATCCTCTTCACCTGCAGATTGTAAATTTATGGTGAAAATCATCCACAGCATTTCCACCTACTGTATACTCAGAATTTAACACTCCCAGTTATTTCTACCAGTTCATAATAGTACATATATTCACTCCGATTTAAATTCTCACTCAATCATCATTGTCTCATGGAATATTTAGCTTAAAAATTCTTTTCTTGCTAAATTTGCTCTGTGCTATTCCAGAAAAAAAAGTGTCTCCTGGGGGGAGAATGCCCATGAAATTTAGGGATACCACCAATGAATTTTTAATTAAAAACTATCACCCACCAACTACTTTACATTTTGGGTAAACCCTCCCCACCAACAAATTTAAATTAAGATTAAGTTGTTTTTCCATATATTATAATGGATAAGATTACTGGTAGTGGTCAAGACAATATACTGATACAACAATATATTGCGATTTTATTTCTGACTATAAGATATCCTTTTTACTTTTCGTTTTTTCTGAAGCCATTTTCTGATTTTGGTTTCACTTTCACTTTGAAGACTACCAACACATAGATGATCAAAAAAGTAAAACCAAACAAAAACTGCAGCATACACAGTAAAAATTTTATACAATTTATACTTTTTCCTGAACATCAAATTTATATTGCAACATACCAAAGAATATATCTGTAAGTGTAAACTGTTCCAGGCCACTTTTGGCCAGGAACATGACAAGGTCAACCTCCATCCAGGAGGGCACCATTTTTACAAATCAAATCTGTGCAAAACAAATATCTTTTTTAATGAACTAAGTTCACTAAAACAAATTTATTTATCGCTCCATAATTTTTAAGATGCCAGTGTTTAATTGATAAAACAATGTTACATAAAAATATAACTGTAAAATAATGTAATGATAGGGGCAGTGCAGGGTCAAATGCTTACTTCAAAATCAGAATAACCCCCCCCCCCCCAATCAACACATTATTTTATCAATGGCGTTCTGCCCCCCGCAGACACTTTTTTTCTGGAATAGCCCTCTCTTATTTAAGGGCAAAAATGTCAAAAATTAAACGGGAGTAAAACAAACTGCCAGGTATTCTTTTAATCACAGGAAGCAGAGATATTGCTAGCATGCTGATTCAAAAAGGGTTCAGAAACAAAGTTTAGTCCTACTTCAGGTGTGCAAAGTCCTTGTTGTCTATCTCAGAATAAACTAGGTGAAGGCGTAAGTTAGATAGGACTCAGACAAATAAAATCAACAAAAGGGAGTAACTTTTCAAAATAACTGCGGTAGGAGTGCAATTTATGTACATGGCATTCCTTCGACTTAAGATATATACCTGCACCAAATGTGGGGGGCCTAATTGAATAAATGAGGAAAAATGGCTCACAAAAAGCAGGGACAATGGCAAAACTAGTCCCCCTGGAAATGGGTGGGTTCTTGGTAAAATACTATAATATACAGTTTGATCAGTCAAAACAACTCACCATATTTACCCATTACCCTAATTCATTCTGAAAGTCTTCATGAATTTGTTCTTGTCCCTACCTATGACATCATTATTAAGAGATATCGAGCAATTACTAAGATTTCAAAAGTCAAGCAGTTTTATTTTTCTTTGAAAATTTTGTAGATATTGATTTAAGAATTATGTACACCATATTTGAAAGAAACATGATCGTTGATTCAGGAGAAGAACTTTGAAGCAGATTTGTTCCTTTTTGGTGCCCCTACGGGTACTAGCCCAATGCTGCTTGTAAATGCGGATTCTTATGGGGGGATAGTACCTGACAAGTTTAGCCAAATTGGCCATTGGTTTTTGGAAAGATATTGAAAATGTGTAAAAGTTAACAGATGACAACAGACAAAAATATGATAGCAACTGGTCACCATTAATTAGCCTATTGCTCAGCTGACCTAAAAATATTGAGGTCATTCTTTGCTATGATATACTTTTCAATCAAAAGTTTTTTGTTTGGTTTTTCAGAACAATAATCAAGTATCTAACTACGAAAAGTGTGCTAAAAAGTGAGCAATTGTTAAATATATACAGTAGCAGTATCATACCGGTTTTGACTTCTACAATTTCTGGCAAGGAAACAATTGGTTCAAAATGAGGGTCGTAACTCTCCTCTACCTCACTGTCATCCTCATCTTCTCCACTTTGACCGAACAACTTCTGGCCGGCTCCAGACCAACTGAATGGTTGACTGTCATCTGAAGTATAGAGATCAACGCAGATACGGTATATATTAAAAAGATTCATTGAGAAAATATTTCACACAGATAGAAATAGAGTAAATGGCTTATGAAAAATGAATATTTAATATCCATATAAAAATTCCAGGATATAAATAAATGTGTGTTGTTGAAATGAGTCACCAATAACAGGAACAAAATCAACAGAATCCAAACAAGGTCAATTCTCTACAACTAAATGTTGGCATTTTCCTAGAGTAATTAGGAGACTTCCAACTACTATGAATTGGGACAAATCAATGATAAAATATCAGGCCTCTACTGTAATTTTTTAACAGCTAGCTGTGAAGCGGGCAAGTGCAATTTTGATAACATATTTTATAAATCTATATGGTAAATGTGATTGTCAATATATATGCAAAGCTGTCACTGAATTTATAATATCATTGCACAGAAATGCTGGATAAGCTTACATAATACATCATACACACACACACACACGCGCGAGCACACACACACACAGTATAACCTGCCATAATGGAAACTTTGAATAAGTGGTCTTCCTGTGATAATGGACATTTGTCCAAGTCCCGATTTACATGTAATATAAGACTACTAGCGAGTGCCTGCTTTAAATAAATGGACAACTCCCTTACCCGAACAACGGACAAAGATGTCAGCTTAAATACACATAATTTCTGTTTATTTAACCTTGAACTGTCTGACTGTAATATGACAGGGGCTGCCTCATTTGACCATACCAGGTCACGTTACTTTATATTGCAGTGTTCACCTGCAGAAGGGTACTGATCATGTCTAATGGCTCCAGTAGTACAGTTTCAAACTTCTAGAGTAAAATATAAAGCCAGTGATTTTCCAATTCAGATTTCCTTCAATTCTGTTTTCAGTTTTGGTGAATTTCGTTTTTTCTGTTTTCATAAGAAAAAGAACTAAAAACATACTTTGGATGAATATATTTAACAATGCAGACTCATAATCATACTTTCAATATTCTGCCACACCAATTTAATGATAGATTTAAATAGGGAGATACATGTATATGCAACACTATATTTTTATGATTTTAAAATATTTGATAAATAACCTGTCAGTCTGTAGGCCTATACTCATATACATGTAGGTAATAGTTTTGTTGGAAATTGTACAGGTAATTTCTAATTACTTATTTTTGCTTGAATTTATCACCTAACTTAGAACAAGTCTTTGATGTTTTATTTGGTGTTTTTTACTTTAAATAAACTAAGTAGATCTACATGTACTTGTATTTAAGGCCTAAAATAAATTAAGTTTGTTTGGTGTTTACTGACTGACCCACGGAAATCACTGCGACTCGGAAAATTTTATTGCCGTTTTCGAAAAAATATATTTTTTTTATGACGATCTTTCTGGAACATTCGATTACTGTCACAACTTTATATAGTAATAGTATTAACTTCATCTTGATCTCTGAGAATACACATGTATATATTTTTACCATGGCGCTATTATTTATTCAATGAAACATCGTATATTAATATAAACAGTATTTTATCTGAGCCTGTGAATCTACGATTTACTTTAATTTTAGGCTTTAATTCATAATTAATAATTTACGTTTGGATGATGCCATTTCATATCAAACAACACCTTTGTGATTTTGTTAGTTTTGTTAGGTATATCCATGTTACAAAGACGAGAAGTGGTGCAAGTTTTTTAAACTTATGTTGAGCCTATTGGCATTTGATGCTTTTTGAACCACGAGTGAACCCATATCGGCGACTTGTATGACAACAGTGCCATGAGGACCTAAGTATGTCCGTTTTGATCGTGGGGAAACTGCTATTCACCATGTTTTTTGTTTACCAGTAAACAGGAAATAGAGTGTACAGAGTCTAAAACTGAAAACGGATAAATCCAGAAATTATATTGTAGGTATATCATGGCATAAAATCAACATACTGTGTATCGTACCAAAGATAAAAGACCATGATATATTGTTGCAGTACTAATATATATATATATATATATACACATATACACACAGTTAACTCTGAAAATAGCGAAGTTGGTAAAAACAAAATTTCAGAAATAACGAACAAAATGTCAGGGTCCCCGTTTTCCATTCAGTATGTAAATATCCTGAAATAATGAAATACTGATATGACAAAGTAAATTTACTGGTCCCAATTTTGCTACAACCACAGTTAACTGTGTGTGTGTGTATGTGTGTACACACACACACACACACACACATATATATTCACACTATCATAATAAATATTTGTTGTAGTTTTAATTTCAATTTTGTTGTTTCTAATTAATCAACAAAATTTAAACCATGAGAAAATTTACAAGTAATAGAAATAGGTTCCTTTACAAATAGGCTTGTTATTTCAATGAAATGTGATAACAACCAATGTCTTATTTTTAAAACAACAGAGTTTTAAGTGTTGAATTATAGTTTATTACTTAACTTACCAAAACCTGTGGTCAAATTTAGACTCACCCAAATCAATAAATAGTATGGTCTACTGTCATAATTAAAAAGTGAACAAGTTCATTATGCATTTAAAATTACATTAAAATTTTCGTTTGAAATCATACATCCCTAAATTCTGACAGTGAACTTAACCCTTATTTGAAATGGGAAGGTCCAAATGTGACGGCAGGGGTTGATGAGTTAATTCAAAATTATCATGTTGATCACATCTAGAAATTATGAAAAGCATATGTTTACTGTAAAAACCCATGCAATCTGTGCACCTACATATGTAAATGTAATGTGCACACCGTTTTTGAGGCTGAAAATCTTGAAAAAAAAGATTATCCAAATGTAACACGCGCACTAAAAAAAATTGACGATATTGGTAATCAAGGCTTCAAACCAAGATAACAAGAAGCCAGTATTTGTATAAAATGAAACGATGTTCAAAGTATAATTTACAATTAACATCGATTATCTTACTTCATAATTACATGAAAGTGAAAATTTCTGCAAATAAACATCTTTTCCATTGTTCATTGTCCGCATGATGAATACACAACGTTGTCACTTCGTTTGTTTAATTACAACCGACATTATACACTCTGTTCTTAATTAGTACCTGTCTCTTTATCAAACATATTTGTCATATTGATAACACAATTTTTTTTTCGCCATGCTGATATACTTTATGTAGTCAGGCTTTAAACATGTTAAAGCTAGAAAGTAAAATACCATATCAAAAGGAAAAAATATAATTTCAAATTGAAAATTTAATACCAGTAAAACACAGACTTGTTTGTCCGACATTCAAGAAATAGACTTTAATCTGTGCTGCCATTTCCTATCAATGGTTTACCTTGTATCAGTCAATAATTAGACAGTTAATAATTAGGCATGCCCTAAATAAACAATCCATAATGAATGCTGGTCTCAATCAAGCAACTATCACCTTGTTTCAAAATGCCCACACGGAAATGTCAAAACATGTGGTTTTTAAAAATCGAGGTTCTGACTAATGTGTAGTGTTTTTCAATAGCTGCATGATAAATCATTAAAAGAAGCAGGTCAAAATGAAGTTGATACAGATAAATAAGGCGAATAAATAAACATATGAAACAAGTAGAATGTCAAGAAAGTATTACCACACGATTATAATGGACACTTTAAAGCCACAACTTGGATTAAATTTAGTAACTTCACCCCGCAATCAATCGGCCCGAGGCAAAATGAATTCTGCTTTAAAGCTGCAAACGATGTGAGTCGATATTATCAGTCTTTAATCAAATCTAAAATCTAGTCAGTAATGATTTAATCGGCCTCAGGAAGAAAGAACATTTGGTCTAGTTTATCTTTGACATCACATACACTGACCGAAAACGTTTAACTTTTGGTATTTATTTT
This sequence comes from Atrina japonica, assembly GCA_030159075.1. Lineage (NCBI taxonomy): Eukaryota > Metazoa > Mollusca > Bivalvia > Pterioida > Pinnidae > Atrina > Atrina japonica. The sequence goes on along the minus strand of BROG01000145.1, from coordinate 1,164,272 downwards.
TATAAGTTACTTGTAAATTTGTTTCATTGGATGTTAAAAAAACGGTCACCAATGGGACATATGCTGAAAAAAACCCCTGATATTTTCTTACACCTATGTAATGTGCGCATCCCCAATTATGGATATCATTTTAAAGTGAAAAAAGTGCGCACATTACATGGGATTTTTACAGTACATAACATGAAATTCTAAACCTTAATACTAATATCTGATGAAAATAAAAACACCTTTAACAGGGACACACCTTTTATGAAAGCAGTAGGGTTGCTAGTGGTTTTGGAGGCAAGATCAGAGAATGAAAAACTAGAGCTCCCTCCACTGAACAGGTTACTGGATGTGGCTCCAAAAAGATTTCCGGAATTGCCACTGTCCCCTCCTCCAATCGCTGTACTTCCGAACAAATTACTTGATGCTGGATTACTGGCATTACCGAAAACACCACCCGATGCAGCAGACGAAGTTCCAAATGCAGCTCCTGAACTAAACAAGCCAGCAGATGGCATTGAGACAACTGAAAAAGATCATCACAAACTTGTAAACAAATCACTAAAAGCATAATGTAATTGAAAATGACTATCCCACCTTCAAAGTCTAAGTTTTCCAAGAATATGTTAAGGAACTATAACTCTGACAAATATAGATGAATTCTGACCATGACTGAACTCACTGGCAGAAAGCCTCATACATGGTTCAAACAGCCGATTGAAAATATTTTTCAAGAACTTTCACAGGACTTTTCATAGTGTTTTTCAAGAACTTTCACAGGACTTTTCAGTGTTTTTCAAGCAATTTCAATGGGTATATTTAAGCTATTATGACCTTGCAAGCCAAAACAAAGGGAAAAAAAACACTGACAGCAAAGTTCTTTCATATTTCAATGGTGGTCCTCAAAATACTGCTTAGAGTTTCACTACATACTAAAGAGATCAAGCAGTGTATGAACCATATGACCACAAAAATGATTGACTCAAAATGTGCTATACTAGTTGAAACATCTGTATGATTAAGCTAATGTATTTTATTTAAATATTCTTCTTTAGTGATGTATAACATGTAGTAAGTAGGATTCTAGCACTCTAATGAAATAAATCAAGTATTTTGCATTAAACTCAAGCACTTTTCAAGGGTATTTTTGTTCTTAAGCACTTTTCAAGGACTAACTCTATATTGAAAGTGTATCACAAAGGCATCACAAGTGATACTAATCCCCTCGCAAAGGGAATATTGTATAATACCTGTAGAGCGCTGACAATAATATTTGAATGAAATAATCAAAAGACTCTATAAATAAGAGAGCGCGGGTTATGAAACGTGAACATGTCCGAGATATTACCATAGTAAACGCTTGTATCAAGTTTTGTGAAATTCTGTGGAGAAATAAAATTATTAGAGTGCTGAGAAGAAAGTGTAACATACGTATGATACATACATTTGTGTACCTACTAGCCTTATCCTATATCTCATCCAAACTTTGTTTGTGAGGGGATAATAATAAAGGGATGCAAACATTATAAACAACACTAAACACACAAAATCTGAAGGAAGAGAAATTCATCAAAACTGCTCCGAATGAATTCTAAAGACTCCTGATTTCTTTACTATACAATGAGTTACCAGTACATGTCATTGCCATTAGATAAACTTTCAAGATCTTTTAAGTTACATTTTCACTGATAGAACATGACACATTTATGATGAGAATTCACTCACCTGTGTCCCAATAATGGTTTTCGCTAGATCCTCTACCTGACAGATAAAAAATGGGATCTAATTGTTTTTAAATGGATTGCACTGTCACTGAGTAACATATGGTAAATATCTATGATATGCTTGACTGATAATGTGAGAGAAAAACAATTGGAAACAACTCATACCTGTGTCCTTTTTGGGAGATTTCTTCCTTTCTGGAGACACCCCTTTACCTGGTTCATAATCTTCACACCCAGGACAACCTGGACATGGTTCTTTTGTTTCATACAAATAAAAGTTTTCTGGTAACATATATTTCCTAGCCTTTTGTATCTGCTCCTCTGTAGCCTTTTCTTCCTTTACAAATATTACATCTGATGAGCTCCCTGATTCCGATATAGTACTAAAACCTGTGGGTCCGGTAGGTGACTGTACAATATTGTCTCTCTCTACCCCACTTTGAGCAGCAGAATTGTCTTGTGCCAGACTGAGTGTTGCCTTGGCTGAATCAAAAGCTTTTTTAAAGTTCTCAGCAATCTCTGCTGTCTTGAATCGTATCGAGAACTGCTCATTTTTCTGTTCTTCATCTGCAAAGTCCATAGCAAACCAGAGCCAGGCTTTCCCCTCCGTTTTCAACATTGGTCGCAGCTCCATCTCTGGTGATATGTAATGATTACAACAGATTTTTAAAACCTGCTCACGTCTCATTATAATTCGTATTTTGCCTGTGTTCTTATTTTGCAAGATTTTGATGTTTCCCAAGCCCCTCTCACGCCACTCCTCTTTCTGGAATCTGAACAACTTGGCTCGATGTTCAAATAAAACTGTTTCATCTTCCTCGCCTGTTTTTAAATCTGCTTTGTTTGGTAATGACACAATTGGTTCAAAATGTATGTGGTCATCCTCTCCCTCCTTGTTTATATACATACCATCAGTACTGGTCTCCAGAGATTTTGGTGATGTGATTAAATTTCCTTTCCCTGACAATGAAGATGTAGGTGTGAATGTGAATTTAAAAGGACTAGTGTCTTTCTTTTCCGGTGATTTTGTTGTAAACTGAAATCCACTGCTTTCACCAGAAGTCTTTTCAGGTGATCCTGCAGGAGCGAAACTAAAAGGTTTTTGATCCTTCATGCCCCCTTCACTGCTAATTCCAAATTGAAATCCCTTGTTTGAAGAGGGAACAAATGAAAAACTGGCTAGACCTGACTTAGTTTTAGACTGATCAGAATTTTTATCTTGGCCTTCACTCGGTTGACTTGAGCTATCAGCTTCTGCAGCAACAACTTTATTACCTCCCTTGTTCAAATTCTCTTGATTTGTTGCACCAAATAAACTTGTTGAAGAATCCTTGGATGTGTCTAACTTGAATTCAGGTTGACTTATTTTTCCAAATGAGAACCCTGCTTTTGCTGGTTCTGACTGTGTAGTTGACCCAAACTGGAATCCTGGTTCTGAACCTGTACTACTGGGTTCAGACTGACTGGTTGTCCCAAATTTGAATCCAGAGCCTGGGGTAGCACCAGATGATTCTGGTTGACTGGATGTCCCAAATCTGAATCCAGAGCTTGGGGTTGTACCAGATGATTCTGGCTGAATGGATGCCCCAAAGTTGAATCCAGAGCTTGGGGTTGTACCAGATGATTCTGGCTGACTGGATGTCCCAAACCTGAATCCTGATCCAGAATCTGTACTACTAGTTTCTGATTTTGTAGATGCCCCAAATTTGAATCCAGAGCTTGGGGTTGTATTTGAGGATTCTGACTTTGCAGGTGTCCCAAAACTGAATCCAGAGCTTGGAGTTGTATTTGAGGATTCAGACTTTGCAGGTGTCCCAAAACTGAATCCAGTCCCTGAACCTGTACTTGTCGATGTTCCGAACTGGAATCCAGACCCAGACTGAGAGCATGATGCTGAATTCCCAAATACAAACGCACCTGCAATGTAATATTTAATCAAAATGAAACCTAGTATAAGATATACAAATATAATTGCTAATATTAATAATTTAGGCCTATAAGTTCTATAGTTTCCTAAGAAGCAGACATCCAGCCCCATTCCTATTGCAAAATACATGCACATTTTCAAAATTTGATGGGGGAAAAGATCATGATTAGTGTACAGACCAAGGCTGTAATTTGAAATATATTAATTCAGGGTGAAATCCATTCAAAAGGAGATTACATTACATTGTTGCTAGTGGTATAAGCTTTTCATTTACGATTTTTTATTGATACTTAGAAGAAGTTGGAAACGTTGAAGAGAAGAAGCAAAACTCATATTTCGAGTTTACTTGGGTGCCTATCACTGTGCCATTTAACCCAATTACCTTGAAACTTTGTCATAATGATCCTTAGAAAAATTCCATAAAAATTTACCTTACAATTGATAGATGTATAGAAAAAATTTTTAAACTAAGTATATGGTCACTATATGGCTAAATTGACCTCGTCCCAGAGCCCGATTCCCGGCTCCCAGGGTAATAAATTTCATAATTAATGCAAAAAGCTTTATGCTCTACCTAGATAAGTATTCATATTTTCTTTAAAAACCACAGTTGTAAAGAAGAGGATTTTCTATAACCAAGTACAGGGATTTTTTTAACTCCTAAATTCTGGGTCCAGGGTCCAAAGAGTGGGAAAACATGCAACATTTTAACAGAAACAGGAAAGCTTAATCCGACACATTTGTTTGAAAATACTTTATCCTTTTTTCTTTTTTTTTTAATTCCAACTTGGGAATTTTTTGTATATCTATGGGGAAGATACAAGCCATTTTGAATTGGGGTGGGTCCTGTAACTGGACCCAAAAATGGCCTAGGAAAATCCCTGATGTATGTAGTTACATTATGGCTAAATTGGCACTGCCCAAGACCCTAGACCAGAGCTGCCAACATTCGATGAAGTGCAAGTGGAGTGTGATGCCATAGGCGAGGGTGGGTTTGGGAGGGGACAGCAGAGCCCCCTCCCAAAGGGAAATTTATTTTGTTTCTTGTATGGTCAGAGATGCATTTTTACACCAATATTTATAAGAAAATATCATTTTATTTCAGTTGCTAAGTTTTCTATAATAAAAATAGATATATGTATGTATTTTAGTCTCATACCTTTACACCACATTGCTTTTGAGATTTTACAATTCAGTATTCAGTGACACAAATATTAAAATTTCAATCAAAAATTGTTTGGAAATTAGCATTTATTTGAAACCTCCTGTAACTGACATATTTTTAACACAAGTTAAATTCCACATCAATAAAAATGTCTCAATATTTCAGGAATTTATCAAAAGTACCAAACTAGAAAACAAAAATCAGAGAAAATCTCAAATAAACTGGAGAGTGGATCGGAGGGGTTGGCAGCTCTGCTAGACTCCTGCTCCCTTTTTAAATAAATATCTTAATTTTGGTAAACGACTTTATGCCATGTTCATTTTTTATCCTTCATGTGCTGGGTTGAAGAAGATTTTTAAAGTTTGGGTTATTTTGGGCAGTTTTAACCCCATCCTGACGGCCCATGTGGTACCAGGATCAAGAAATTCATAATTCATGTTTCTCTTACCATAATGAAGCTTCTTACAAAATTTGAACATGTTTGGCTTTATAGTTTTCAGGATGATGTTTAACCTGTTCAATTGTTTAAAGACAACGGGCAAGGACCAATGGCAAAAGGTCAGCTGAGTGACTCAGAAGACACCCCCCCCCCCCCCCCAAAAAAAAAAAAACCAAACAAGATACTTACACAAACAGGGAATTTTCATCACAAAAATGAATTTTTTTTTTAAATTGATGAATTTTTAATTTCTTATTAGAAATTGAAATTAAAATATATGATGAATCTTTATCCATTCTCTGTTTAACAATGAAAATTCTATTTCAATGTGATAAGAAATGGCTTTAACAATATTTTGTGTGTGAAACACAAATGCCCCTGGTCCCAACAAAGTTCTATGCTAGCAAATAAAATGTATACGTTAAATACTGCAATGTCCTACATTTTGACCCCATGACACCCCCAGGGGCATGTGATATCAGTGAAATAGGCACAACCCTTAGATTAGCTTACAGTCCAAGCTTGGTTACTGTATCACAATCTTAACTTGAAATATTGCACTTTATATGTAGGTGCGATAGAATTATGGACAGACGAACCGACAGACAGACAGACAGACAGACAATCCAAACACTAGATGCCCCCAACGGACCTTTCATGCCATGGGCATAAAAATGATACCTTGTGCTGAGCTTCCTGTTGTTCCAATTGAAAAACCACCACTTTTAGGAGCCTCATTTCCACCAGTACTTTTACCGAAAGTAAATTTGGATTGGGTTTTGCTCGTGTCCGATTTAACGTCTTCTGGTTTGACTCCTGGACGAAGTGTTTCACATGCAGCGCATTTCAATTTATCTCCAGTGTTCTGTATCAGACAGGTGTTACATGACCAGCTTCCTTCCTTGGGTTTAAACATCTCTGCAAGACTTTGATCATATGAACCTGAAACTTGTTTTGGCTGACTAATTTTGCTTGACTTTGAAGTCTCTTTGGTTTCGACTCCAGGTTTTGCAGCAGTGCATGAGGCACATTGACTTTTATCTGCACTATTAACAACAAGACAAGTATTACAACTCCAGCTGCCTTCCGCTGGTTTGAACATCTCACTCAGTGGGACTTTTGGACTTTTATCTTCTTCTTGTGTTAAAAGTTCTTTCAAGGTGTTCTGCTTCTCAATGGTCTTGTTCTCTTTTGTCTTGAATTTGTCCTCTTCCACTTCTTCAGCTACTTTATTTGCCGATTTCAAATTCTTTTGCTGCTCTTCGAAAATGTCTTTAAACTTTTGAGCTAAGTCAGATGTCTTAAATTTCACTGCCAAATGTTCAAGCTTAAGTTCCTCTCCAGAGAAGTCATTGGCAAACCAGCACCATGTCTTGTCGGATTTGTGCATGGGTGTTAACTTCATTTCCTTCGTTAACACATGGTTAGCACACAATTTCAAAACTTGATCTCGTCGCATCAGAACACGAACTTTTTTGGTTTCGGTATGCTTCAAAATTTTCATCTCTCCAACGCCTCTTTCTTTCCACTCTTTTGTCTCTGTATCAAAACGAAACAATTTTGCTCGCTGAGAAAACAGAATGACTTCTTCCTCTTCTCCGCTTTTGACCTCCACCAAATCAGGAAGATCTACGATTGGTTTGAAATTAACATCTGGCTCAAACTCTTCCATGCTGTCATTTCGTTTTCTTGGTGACTGACCAGGAGTGATTGGCCCTGACTGTTTTTGTGGTGATATTTTCTCTGGTGATACTAAACTCTAGAAAGACAGGAAATTATGATAAAGACTGTGTTGTCTTCTTTGCTGTATAAGTGAGACCTAATCCTGTCAAAATCAAACACCCGAGACCACAATTAATTGGGATATTTTGGCATGAAAAATTGGACACTTTGGTCAGAAAATGGAGGGTTATATTTTGGGCAGTTCAATTTTGGCCACTTTTGTTTTAAATTTGGCCTACCAACAAATAGAAAATTATACTCTTGGCATGAATAAAACTAGACACACGATAATAAAACACAAACATCTTTAACTGTACATTTATTTACTCTCTTTCTGGATAAAAATAGATATATGAATCATAGTATTGCTCTCACTATGACTGTTAACATTAGAAATGATTCCAGGTTAATGTTAGAAAATGATGCTAAAATTACACCCATGAAACGTGTAAATATTTTGAACAATAAAATGCTGTTATAGTAGCCAAAATTAAACAAAATGCTGTTACAGTGACCAAAATTAAACAAAATGCTGTTATAGAGTACTCTCTCTGTCTCTCTCTCTAACACTACAGGAGAACTGTTCCTAATTGAAATAGCCATATAGTACAATACATGTCAAACTCTTGCTTTAAATCATTTAACTATATTCAATAATTCTGCTGTTGACTATGCTAGGTTCATAGCATCCCCATGTCCTGGTCAAGTTTGTTGACAAGAAAACACCATCTAGCAAAGGGGAAAATACTGTAAGCGCAGTCAGGGCTCAACACTAAGGCAACCGATACTGTAATTTGCGCCCGACTGGTCGGGTTAGTGTAAGATCAAGTTCCAATTGGAAAATTACCGGTGATTGCTGATTACGTGTCGTAAGTATTTTCATTTCGTCAATTTTGTCGCCATACTGTCAGGTAATATTACCAGTTGCCTGTCAGATTATGTCATTTTTAGAGTACAACTAAGCAGATGGATACTTGTACACTGATAATGGCAGCATGGTAAATACGAGGACAATTACTTTTCAAAATCCCATCATTACGATGGCTAATCAAGTTACATGAATACACTGGAAAGTGAAACTGAAAGCTTCGGTCAGTGGTTAGCTTCACCTAGCACTACGCTTTGAACCATAAATTCTCTCACTTCTGGTCAGTGGAGGTTAGAGCTCTCAAAGGGGCATGTAACCTAAGGTTTTATTTTGTTCTTGATAAAATTATAAATCAGTGGAACAATTCAGCATGAATACAGTGTACAAATTGAGGATAATTTACTTGCACCACTCAGAAATGACATGTATTTATACTTGTATTCCAGTCCTACTTATTAGAGTTAGTAGGCTTGAGTACTCTAGTGAGAAAATTCATTAATTTCTTTCTGTTCTTTATTTGTTTAATAAAATCAAGTAAATAGCCACAAGTTGTACTTTTTTAAAAATTAAAATATAGTGTTTTCATTAAAATCTTTAGATGTAGCGTACCCTAATGGAAACTCTGGAAGAGAGATGTGATGTAACCGAGGTCAGGTCTAGTCAGGTCTCTGTATAGTTCCCTTTTAAGTATAGTACAGTATAGTTGCCTGTAACCAGATGGATACTACACTGATAAGGCAGCATGTACTTTACTTTTCAAAATCCAAGAGGCTATGATAAAAGCACTGGCCACTCACTTCTGGTCAGTGGATTAGAGCAGAAAACTAAGCTGATATTTTGTGAGAGTATTGAGTAAATCACCAGGTTCTCTCCTCCACTATTAAAAGCCCCCCCCCCACTATCCCCCCCCCCCAAAAAAAAAAAAACCAAACTAAATAGATATACATGCACTAACTTTACAGGTTACCACTATAAACTACATATATTGGTGGGAAATAACATATTTGAACTATATTCTATATTTCAATGCTCATTTCTACAAAAAAAAAGTGTTCAAGCTTCTAAATAAGCTCAACAGTTCTTACAGATTTTGCTCTGAAATTGTCAAAAACAAGTAGAATACTTACCTGTACGGTGGATGTTCCAAATCCTGTAAATGGAGAAGCTGAGGAGCTAGTCTGTGTTGGTTTAAAAGAGAACCCAGCAAAAGGAGATGCCACTGTTGTGGCAGTGGGTCCTGCAGAAGTGGCACCAACAGACAGAGAACTACTCATTGCTACAGTGGAGGCTGAATACAAAGATGCAGAGGTGCTGGGTGTTGGAATACTGCTAATAGTTGAAGGTACAAATGACGGTGTGGCTCCTGACGTAATACCAGTCAATTCGGAGGCCGACTGTACAAATGTTTTCTTGTCCGGCGATTTTGAAGCAGCAACCAGGCTTCCAAATAATGGAACATTTGATCCTGTTGACGCTGCTGCTACCGTAGAGAATATGGCCGTGGGATTGACACCAGACACTAAACCATCATACATACTTTTCTGGGTTTCTGAAATGAAAAATGAAAAATAAAAGATATATACCATGAAAGCAAATTTTCAAATGTGCATACATGGTTAGATATTTTTTGAGGCATTCTAAGTGTCTTACCTTATCAACCCCTGATAAACAATGGATTCCTCTGTAAAGCAATGACTTAGACCAGTCCAAATGTGTCATTAAGGGTGAATGGTTTAATGAGGTTTTTTTTGTTGGTGTTGTTGTTGTTGGTATATGATGAATCTCTTTAAACAAATAAATCTACTTTTGAGGTCACAAATGTAAACAAGAGGCCCAAGAGGGCTTCAATCGCTCACCTGAAAACCATCTACAAATGTGGAAAGAAGACCAAAAAGAATATGTACATGTAAGCTGATCTGGCCAAGAAACATAAATATTGCAGTTTTAAGAAATTCATAAAAAAATTCTAGAGATTAAATTTCAGCAAAATTCTTTCACAAAAACATTTCTTCAACTATATACAATCAAAACACATTAAGGATGATCCCCTATTAAGAAATTTTCATGGATGTATGTGTGCAAACTTCAAAATTCTTTCTTTATTCATTGAATATACCCATAACATACTAATTTAAAACAAAAAAGCAGGTGCTATCCATATTTTTAAATTTTTTTGCATTAATGTGACTTAGATGTGTAATAGCCTTATAAAACTGTACAAAAGGGAAATCAATGAATTCATATATGACACCATCAATTTTGACATATTAACTAAATATTGGGCACTAACAGATACGAAACTGAATGTAACTTTAGAAATAAACTTTTAAAGTTCAAAATTAAACTGGTATGCGTAAATCCGCTACTAATACAGTAGTTTTGAAACAAAAGCTGTTAGTGTGAAAAATGCCCCCCCCCCCTTTTTTGGCAGTTTTAAAAATTCATAAAATATTCTAGAAATTAAATTTCTGCAAAATTGTTGCACAAAAACATTTCCTCACCTAATTACAAGTAAAACATATTAAATGGATGCATCAAAGTGAATGCAAGGGGATATAATTGAAGAAATCATGCAAAAATGAATGAAAATGACAAAAAACACGTCAAAAATTAATATTCCGATTTTTATGAAAAATACTAACTTGAATCACATATCCATGTAGATCACTCATAAACAATCCGTTTTTCAATTCATGCAGCAGTGCTGGAGAAGATTTTTAAAGAGGGATACCTTCTGGGATCTATTCTGCCCCACCCTGGATCCACCCCTTGGCCAATCTGGCTAAAAACTACAAACTTAGTAAAAGACCTTGAGCACTTTCTTCCTGCCAAGTTTCATCAAAATCCCTTCTGTGGTTGCAGAGAAGAAGTCGAAAATATGAAAAGTTTACAGACGGATGATGGACGGGGAGTGATCACAATAGCTCACTTGAGCCTTCAGCTCAGGTGAGCTAAAAATAATTGAAAATGACAAAGCCAAAAAAGACATCAAAGATTAATTTTCCAATTTATTCCAAAAACAAGAAATTGAATCATGCATCCATGTAAATCACTCAGATGCAATTAGTTTTTCAATCCATGCAGCGGTTCTGGAGAAGACTTTCAATGAAGAGTACCTCTTGAGGCCTCTTTTGCCCCATCCTGGATCCACCCCTGGGCTCATCTGGCCAAAATGAAGAAACTTAATAGTGGATCTTGAGTATTTGCATCCTAGGATGTTTCATCAAAATCCATACAGTGGTTTTGAAGAAGAAGCTGATAGGGTGAATAATTACCCCCCCCCCCCTTTCATTTTGCAGTCTTAAAAAGTCATAGAAAACTCAAAATATGAAAATTCAGCAAAATTCTTTCAGAAAAGCATTTTATTCACCAAACCACAGATAAAACGCATAAATAAAACGAATACATCATAATGAATAAAAGGGGAAAAAATCAAAGAAATCATAGAAAAATGATGAAAATTAACAAAGTTAAAATAGAAGTCGAAAACACGTCAAAATTTTCTGAAGTTAACAAACTTGATTTATACATCTATGTAGATCACTCAGATATAATAAGTTTTTCAATCTATGCAGCGATTCTGAAGAGAATATTTTTTTAAACAGGTACCCCTGGGGACCTCTTTTGCCCCAGCCTGGATCCATCCCTTGGCTAACTGGGCCAAAATAAACAAACTTGGTAGAGGACCTTAAGTATTTGCATCCTATAAAGTTTCAGCAAAATCCCTTATGTGGTTTTGAAGAGGAAGCTGACAGAGTGAAAAATTACCTGTAACCCTTCATTTTTGCAATCTTAAAAAATTCATAAAAAATTAAATTTCAGCAAGATTCTTTCAGGAAAGCATTAATCTACAAAACTACAGGTAAAACACATAATATGAATGCAACATAATAGATAAAAGGGGAGAAAATCAAAGAAATCATACAAATTTGAATTAAAGTCTAAAAACACGTCAAAAATCTATTTTCCAATTTCTATGAAATTAACTTGAATTATACATCCATGTAGGTTACTCAGATATAATTAGATTTTCAATCCATGCAGCAGTTCTGGAGGAGAAGATTTTTTAAACAGGGGTATCCCCAATGGACCTTTTCCACTTTGGCCATCTATTGCAACCCCATCCTGACCCCCGGGGGCCACCATTTGAACAAACTTGAATCTACACTATATAATGATGCTTCAAAATTAATTTCACAAACTGTACACTTACTGTTCTTGAGAAGAAGATTTTAAAAGATATTTCCCTATTTAAACCTGTTAAACAATGGTCCCCCTATTGTGGCCCAATCCTGACGTTGAGGGCCACAATTTGAATAAACTTGAATCTACACTCTATCAGGATGCTTTCACTTAAGTTTTGTCATTTTTGGCTCAGTGGATCTTGAGACGATTTTTTAAGATGCCCACCCTAATTTCAATGTTTTTTCAATTATCTCCCCTTTGATAAGGGTCTGACCCTTTATTTGAAAAAATTTGAATCCCCTTCACCCAAAGATGCTTTGTGCAAAGTTTGGTTCAAATTGTCACAGTGGTTCTGGAGAAGAAGTATAAAATGTGAAATTTGCAGACAGACAGACGACGGACAACAGGCGATTAGAAAAGCTCACTTGAATCTTCAGTTCAGGTGAGCGAAAAACACACACTCACCATTGATAATCTTGAAATGCATGTTCCTTACAGCACAGTGTTTTACTTCTGCAGTTGGTTTGATGTAGACATGCATTTTAGATAAAATAAAGCTAATATAGATCTACCTTCAAAAACCTTTCATACACTCAGGGTACTGTAACATATTCTGAAGGAGCAGTTACTCATCTCAACTCCATTATCTGATGCTATTTATTTCTATAAAATGATCTCAGTTGTATTTGATTAGTTTTGTGTTTTTCATCAGGTTGCGTGTCTGTGTGTGTTTTCCAAATAGGTAGCTAGGTTTTTGAATTCAGGGTGGATGCAGAAACCACATCTAGGGCACATGAGGATCATTTGTGTGAAGTATGGTTCCAATCGACCGAGTAGTTTAGGCGTTCTGCTCCGGAAATGATTTTCTGTAACTGTGACCTAGTTTCCAGAAAGTAGGTCAGACAAGCCTTACTTCCCCAAAAGGCACATTTAGGGCACATGAGGATCATTTGTGTGAAGTATGGTCCCAATACACCCATTTATATAGCTATCTATCATAGTTTAGGAGATAATATCTGAAAACTATAAAAATCGCCAAAAAATCAACATTTCAGAGGCAATAACTTAAAACTGGGTCATCCGACTCATCCAAAATTAGATCTTGTCCTGCTGATCGTTTCTGGCGAATTAGTTTTGATGCATTTTGTTTCGTTTTTTAGCTACTTTTCAAAAACTGCAGTTTTACCCCTAAATTCTATTCATAGCTGTGGCAGAGATTTTAAACAATTTCTTTTGTTATACATATAAGAGCAAGAAAAAAAAAGAAAAACTGTAAGAATACAATTGTTGCTTTAAATTTTTGTGGACATTTTACCATTTGAAACTCCTGCACAAGCAGCAGAGGTCAGCATATTTCCTGACATCCCTTGTGTTAAATCTGGTCTTGACATCATGTTCTGTCCAGCAACCACATTAGGGGGCATAGATGCTGTTGTCATGGTAGCAGATGATGAACCTTGTGATTTTGTGGCCAATACTTGAGCCAAAATGGAGGCTTGTGAATTGGTTGGTTGGGTAGGAATTCCTTGACCTTGTAAAGTCTGACCCCCTGGAATACCGCTCTGTGGCTTTGGAGTTGAAAAGAACCCAGGTCCTGGCATGGAACATTGACCTGAAATGTTAATATGTTGCTTCTTGGTACTAAATAATTAACTGTTATCCAGCCACTCATCTATAGGTTTACTAAGCCAATCACTGCTGCACAGATACACTAGTTTATACACACCACTGCGAGATTAAAAATGTGAATTTTATCAATATGAACTGGTCACTTTAACTTGTAATTGTGTGTCAATTTGTGTAAACTGACCCCTATATCCATACATGACTTTAATAAAAATGATTCCAATTAAAGGTTTCAAAGATTTTTTTTTTTTAGATCGGATTTGATTTGATTTTTTTTATTTGATTTTTTTGTTTTACGCCATACTCAACAATCTTTCAGTCATATGATGGCGTCTAGTTTTTTTTATTGGTGGAGGAGAAACCCCAGTTACCCAGGTAAAGTCCACCAACCTTCCGCAAGTAAACTGGCAAACTTTCCCACATAATTCGAAACTACCCTAGTGGGATTTGAACCAGAGGTGAGAGGCCTTGCGATTTAAAGCGCAATGCTCTAACCACTCGGCCATGGAGGCCCCCCCTTTTTTTAGATCGGATTTTAATTGCTAATTAACAGTTGAAGTCTTAATTTCTAGGACAGTAGATGCTTTCCATGACTCGACATGAGTATAACCGACGCGGCCAACATTGTGGCTTTAGATGCTCACCGGAATTAATTAAGTTTGAGACAGAGATTTGTCTCAGAAACAAAAGGTTCCCACATAATTTTTTTAAACAATAAATATAGTCTAAACGATAACCATTGCCAGGTACATAATCCTATTGGTCTGTGCGTTATCCATATGAGATTTCTGAGAATTTGTGTTGTATTTTCATTTAAATCTCCTACTTCAAATCTGAGGAAATTGTCTTCTTCCTGTGAGTTGTAACTAATGAAATATAGCTCCGAAATTCCATTATTGTATAGTGAACAAAGTGATGCAGATGCAAAGCGATATTTTAAAGGTTGTGTAAGTCATTCAGACTTTATTTTTAGTGATAAAAGTGTGACAACCAATCAGATTAAAGACTTATCTATGAAGTGTCTATCTTTTTATGTTCACCAATGGTTTTTTACATAGGATTCCATAGTATTAATAGCATACAAGGAAATCGTATATATAAGTGTTTGGCAGTGAGCACAAGTCAGCATGACAGCGTGTATATTTAAAATTGTGTATATAAATATGTGTGTTTGGTGGGATAAGGGTTTAATACATAGTTTAAAGGCATGCAGACTGTCAATTTGATAAAAAAAATATACACAACACACAAACACACAAATAAATAAATAAATAAATAAATAAATATATATATATATATATATATATATAAACCCATGTAATGTGCACACTTTTTCTTTTTAAAATGATATCCATAATTGGGGGTGCACACATTACATAGGCAGGGTTTTACAATAAGATTTCACTTAAGAGGCCAAATATGGAATGAATGAGTCCCAAACCAAAACCACACTCATGCCTCAAAATGTGCAGATTTCATGGTGTGTGTATGTACGTATGTGTGTGTGTGTGTGTATATATATATATATTTTTTTCATTTTGTTAATATATTATTATTTGCAATATATTACTCAATGCTATTGATGTAATTATGTCCTGTTTTTTATTATACATGTTCATACGCCAATATATACAGTTTATCATCAGAAACGGGGGCATAATCTAAGCTGGAAAAAAAAAATTCGAAAGAAAATAAAATTACACCGATAGCGTTTAGTAATAATGCAAATAATAATAAATTAACAAAAAAAAAAAAAAAAAAAAAAAATTCCTGTCCTTAAGTATCTGTGGTTTATACAGTGCTGATTTTGGCAGATTTGGGCGGGAGGGTGTAGATTAACTTCCCCAGGAGATTGATTTCGTCTTCATTTCTAATCAGCTAGATATTTTTTAACCAGTGAAAAGCTTTCATCTAAAACACTATTTTAAATCACTAAACATCATTGGAAAAATGATTGCACTAAATTCTCAGTGACGTTTGCAAATGCACTTCATGGTAAAGTCGCTCAAATTTTGCTCTGCCAAAGATCGAAGAATAAAGTACAAAAGTGTGTCAGTATTGATGATGTATTTGTAATAACAATCTAAGGTCACGATAAGATAAACTGAAATTAGTTTGATGTTACAGTAAATATTTAAACAGAATAAATGAACTTGTTCCCCTATTTTACGACATGCCGACCGCTTTTGTGCATCTTACCATGAGGACAAACATGAACTGCTGACAGGCTTCAGATTGGTGCTACACAGTCATTAACAATCAGCAGTGATAATTAGTTAATCTTGTTAAAAGATTTGTTTATTTAGTGACGTACAGGTGAGATTAAATTACACCGCCCACTTGAAACTAACCGCTTGTCAATAAGCATATGCTATCAAATTAATCAATTTCATTGGTCAATTGCTTTACACATCTTTGTGAGAAACTTTACATTAACTCTTCGTTGAAAATATCAAGAGTCAAAATGACCCTTGTGGCGAATTTGTCAAGCGTCAAAATGGGGTTGTAGTGAAATTTTGGGGGTCAAAACCCAGGACCTTGAGTCAAATGGAAACCCTGGGTGTAAAATAAATTGGAGGATTAAGTGTACCCCGGCAGAATGGAAAAGTTTATTCAGAAACTTACTGCGCTTTGTTAGAAATGTAAAGAAATCGAAAGTTTTGAACATAAAAGCGGAAGGCGGAAGATTGGTCTAAAAAGGGGTAGACTACCGCTGAAATCCGTAGAGTTAACATGTCTGACTTTTATTTCCAAGGCCAAGTAAAAAAAATATTCTGGTTCTCAGACAATTAGCCTTCTAAAATGGGCAAGGTAGGTAGGTAGGTATTTTATTTTCATTTTTTATTTCCAAATTGTTGTTCATACACCTTGAAGGAAAGAAAAGAAGACATTATGTACCATAACAAAAATGTCTTTTATTGAGACCTTCAATAAATTGTAACAAAAAGTTGTGTGATTGTCTTGTTAACTTGGTTTTTTAACTGAAATATCAACAAAAATATAAAACAGCTAAAAAGTTTCTAGATATATATATATATTTATGTCAAAACATAAACATGTTTTTAAAGAAAATTAATTGTAAATGCATCATTATAATATCATCAATCATTATCATTACTATTTCACAAAACTGTAACTACTATGTGTTTAAAAATCAATGTAAATTCCAAAAGTAAGTTTTCATTTTGAAAACAATAGCTATCCATTTTTATCTATTTCATTAAAACTTTTATTTACAGTAACTAATTTTACTTTTTTCATTCACATGCATTTAATTCAGATTTTAAAACTTTTATACACAATGCAGTGTTACACATATCATCAACATTAACACATTCTGAAATTCAGTTCCGTTCGGTATTGATTCTTTCATTTAACACATAACTTCCACTTCCTCCATAAACTGCAAGCAACAGCAGAGAATGGATCACTTTTGAAACTTAATTTTTTTGAAATGACAAATGGTTGTACATAACCTACTTCTACTGATGATTTTTACTTGCCCGGCAGGGCAACAGACAATTGAAATCTTGTTGCCCGATTCAAACTTTTACATGCTCCAGACAAGCGGGCAACCGTAAACGTCAAACCCTGAATTCGGATTCACGGAGAAATCATATGGCGAGAAATTCAAACTTTACTTTTCTGAGAAAAACATCATGCGGCAGTGACTTTTTTTATGAAATGTGAATAAAATGGTTACATTGGCGATTTGCTTTTGCATGTGGCGGTGTCTGAGAACCAGAAGTATTTTTTATTTGGCCTAATAAGTTCTGTTGTGGCCAGTGAATTTCTCAGAATAACGATTTGGTTCTTTTACTTCTTATCTGAAGGTAAGCATTCCATGTTTAATTGGTAAACTAAGCATTTATGACCTTGTGCAGAAACAAATTTACAATTTTCCAAGTTATAAAGAGCAAAACTCTTGAACAGTAAATAACTCAAAGCCCGTATTCAAATTCTGTTTGTGTTGTGTTTTTTAGTATTGTGTGCGAGTTTCATAAATCTTGGATAAGGCAAACTTAAGTTAAAGCTTAAAAAAAGAAATTGCTATTTTAAAAGTTACAAACGGTTATAACTCTAGAATGGTAAACGACTTACAGCCCAAATTCAAACTCTGTCTGCATGTTGTGGTTGTAAGCATAGTGCATGAGTTTCACAAAATTTGGATGAAATAAACTTGAAATAGAGCACAGAAAAAAAATTGCAATAACAGGCTGATGTAATAACAGACTGGTGTTTCATCCCAATGACCAAGTCAAGTCCACCTATGAAATTTTAGAAAATGGATTTAAGTTGTAGATATAGAGGCATACCGAGAAACACTGTGACCTATATCGTTAAGTCAAAAGACTTTAAATTTAAAGTCCAGTAACTCTAGCAAATATTGCCAAATGTTTGTCATAATCAATCTCATTCCAGATCTTACTGATATTCAGCTAATTTCAACTTAAGTTGGAATTTGAGGTAATAATCTCAAGAAATTTGAGGGAAATCAAAATATTATAGAGATCTTAGACATACAAACACATCACTGACCTTGACCTGTAGGGAGTGAAGTCATGTGGTTATAAGCATACTGGAGAGCCTGTCCCCTTAGAGCACTGGCAAAGCTTCCTGGTTGTGGCATTCTTCCTTGATTTTGTGGTGAGTAGGTAATTGTTGACTTCCCTGAAAAATCAAAAAGATACTGTGCACCACATAAATCACAGGTGACAACCTTACTCTGTACAATGCAAAAAGGGCTCTATCAGTCCCCACTTCATAACTCCTGATCTGAGCTAGGGTCATCATATCACAATCTTAAGGGATCAATTAGTCACCAACTAAAAAAAATCCTAATCCAAGATTAATCATAACAACGATGTCAAAAGGGTTCAATCAGTCCCAACTACAAAACTCCTAATCAAAGGTTAATCATATCAACAATGTCAAAAGGGCTCAATCAGTCCCAACTACAAAACTCCTAATCAAAGGTTAATCATATCAACAATGTCAAAAGGGCTTAATCAGTCTCCAACTACAAAACTCCTAATCAAAGGTTAATCATATCAACAATGTCAAAAGGGCTCAATCAGTCCCAACTACAAAACTCCTAATCAAAGGTTAATCATATCAACAATGTCAAAAGGGCTTAATCAGTCTCCAACTACAAAACTCCTAATCAAAGGTTTATCATATCAACAATGTCAAAAGGGCTCAATCAGTCTTCAACTACAAAACTCCTAATCAAAGGTTTATCATATCAACAATGTCAAAAGGGCTCAATCAGTCTTCAACTACAAAACTCCTAATCAAAGGTTAATCATATCAACAATTCAACAATGTCAAAAGGGCTTAATCAGTCCCAACTACAAAACTTCTAATCAAAGGTTAATCATATCAACAATGTCAAAAGGGCCTCAATCAGTTTCCAACTACAAAACTCATAATCCAATGTTCATCATATTAACAATGTCAAAAGGGCCTCAATCAGTCCCCAACTACAACAAGAGGCCTTAACAGTCACCTGAGAACAACTTCCTGTCAGGTTTGGTTGGTTAAAATCCATCCACTGGTTCTTGAGAAGTCGAAAATGTCTAACATTTAACTAAAAAAAAAAAAAAAAAAAAAAAAAAAAAAAAAAAAAAAAAAACATAAAATCCCCAAAAATCATATTTTCTGTTTATTTAGGTTTCTGTGAACTTGACCTTTGATCCCATGATCTTTAAATTTTTGTCAAAATGATCCTTAGATAATTCCTTTCTGATCCATCTTTGTATACTAAAAATCAATCAGTTTTGAGTTATTAAGCCATTTGTATACAACTGTACCCTGTGTTATTCAAATAAAAGGAATTTGTTTATTTGTTTGTTTGTTTATTGTTGTTTAACATTCCAGTCAAGAATCTTTCGCTCATATGGAGAAGTCACTACCGTATTTTATGGCCTATAAGTCGATATGGGGGATAGGTCGAATGGCCGATTTTTGGCAAAAATCCAGGCTTAAGTATTAGATAGGTCGAAACAGAGGATAGGTCGATGTCGGCAAAGATGGAAACATGAATGGGAGAACACAGAAATTGCATCGTTTATGTTTAATAACTGGTGCTAACACGATAGTAGCCTATTAAAATAATCAGAGTGATCGGCCTATTTTTACGGCACAGTATTAAATAGGAGTGATTAAAAAGCATATAAGTTGCATCAATATATATTTAACATCACTTATATTACTCGTGTGTACTGATTATGTATACATGTTACCTGTCAAATCATCATTAAATTCTTTATGCTGTTTACACAAAGCGACCTCAATCCTTGTCTTATCCTTACATTGACCTAAATTATTATGCTACTGCAATTGTCAAACAATTAAATACTCAAGGTTTAGTGTCAATTAATTTAGTAACACCTTTTCCAAAACTTTCCCAACTCAAAGACTGCCGCGCGATCCTTATCAGTTGAAGGTCACGTTCCAGTGAACACAGCTTATCTGAATGAAGACTTCACAGTGGGGTGCCGAGATAAGGGAATCATTCAAAAGTATAAACTGTCCGGTATAAATATATGTAAACGATGTATTTTTATCACGCAGTTTCTGACACAGTCTTGAATCTCAATGATATTGTAACTTGAAAGATCATTATTTTGTCACTTGATTATGAAACACAGTGCATTACGCACACACGAGGTCACATTTAATAGTCCTATTAAGTGTAAATACAAATGGGTGTTTGGAGTAGGCCCCTAGATTATCCCATGGAAAATTTTGAATTACGATGTTAAAATGAGGAATTGCAGATACAAGTTAAATATTTCACTATTTTTTTAAAGATAAGTCGATGCGGCGAATAGGTCGAGGTCACAACATTGGAGAAAAAAAATATCGACCTATAGGCCGTAAAATACGGTAAATGCCGGTGAAGGGCTTCAAATTTTGGCCTATGCTCGGCACTTACGGCCATTGAGCAGTGAGGGTTCTTTAATGTGCCAACACCTACTGTGACACGAGACCTCAGTTTTTACTGTCTCATCCGAAGGACAGGAAATCAACCTGCCACTAGCTGGACTCGGACTCACGACCTCAAGATCAAGAGATGAGCGTGCTACCGACTGAGCCAGGTCAGCTCCAAAATAAAAGGAAAGGAAAACAAAGAAAAAGAAAAACCACAAACACACACCTGTGCCACACACCACTTTTTACCTTCTAATCCAGTTTTGTGGCCAAATGGCCAGTCTTGCATAAGCTGTGATTCCGGAATGTTATACATGTGTGGAGGAGGCTGTGAACCGTCATCCTCATACACGTCCTCTCCAAACTGACACATCTCATCTTCTAACTCACTCATCTGTTGAATCTGACTGTTTCTACCCAGCCCTCGGCGGGACATTGGCCCACCACCTGGGGTGGGTGACATTGCAGGATAACCATAAGAAGGTGGACACCAATTTGGCATACTGGGTGGTGGTAGTTGTTGGTATCCAGGAAACTGATGAGGTGATACATAAGGCATCGGAGGAGGAGGAGGCAGTGGTGCTGGATACTGGTTTCCGACACGTGTTTTGTTTATGTACATAAATTCCTAAAAACAACATAAACACAAACAATACCAACAGTGAGAGGTATAATACAAAGATTGAATAATGAACATTAGGTCAAAAGCCAGATAATTCTTTTACTTTTTTTTTTTTTGCTTTACACCATACTCAACAATATTTTGGTTATATTGTGGACTTCTGAGGTGAAAAACTTCATGCTGTACTTTAAAGTGCCATGCTCTGACCGTTTGACCACAGTGGCTTGGAAAATTTTAGGTTACCATCGTGACAATTACTGTATAAGGGGAAAATATTGTTAATACAAGTATTCCTTTTTTTCAAGGTCTTGATAAATACATGAACTTCAGAAACAGCGAATAACATTTTTACAAAATTATATACCGTAATTTATCTAATTAAGGCGCCCTTTTAGGGGTATTTCAGATTTATGGGCGCCTTAAATTGTGTCAAAAAACTAAATTTCAGTTGATAAGGCGCCTTAATTGGAGTTTTGTCGATCTGGGGTTTGAAATCAACCTCAAATATCTATGCAACATGTCGATGATAAATACGGTCTAGATGTTGTTTATTTATTTGTATTAATTAATCCAGATCATTATCAGCTACAAACATTTATAAAAGTGAAAGATTTCTGTGAATAAACATTTCTATTATGTTGTTTATTTAGTCTACTGCATGATGAAAACGACTCTTGAGTCCACGCTGTCACTCGGAATTATACTCTGTTCTTAACAAGTACTGATCCATAATCAATCAAGTTTGTCATAATAAATACTCTTCTTTATCATCATGCTGGTGTAATTAATGTAGCAAGTCTTTAAATTCATATTGTTATAAATTATATCAAGAGGAAAGCTGATTTCAAATTGAAAATGAAATCCTGGTAATGTACGAAATTATTTGACAGACATTTAAGAAATAGACTTTAACCTGTGCTGCCGTCTCCTAACTGCTTAGACGTACCTGTTAGGTGGTAAATCAGCCAGTTACTAATTAGGCATGCCCTAAATAAACAATCAATAATGACTTTTGGTATCAACTATGTAACTGACAATGCTGAATTAAAGATGCCGATACGGAAATGTTAAAACACGTGGTTTTTGGAAATCGGGATCGAAGTACCGACTACAGTGTATTGCCTAATGTCTGCTGATTCACCGACACGAAGTTTAGAAATCTATATATCAAATACCAAGGCAAATAAATAAACGTCTGAAACCAAGACAAAGTCAAGACAGTATTACAAGACAATTATAATAGATGCTTTAACACCACAACTCAGATTAAACTTAGTAACTGTACTCTGCAAACACATAACTGCCCGAGGGAAAATAAGTTCTGCTTTCAAGCTGAAGACTGAAGTGAAGATGTTGTGAGTCGATCTAATCAGTCTCTGTTCGTATCTAAAATCTGTTCGGTAATGATTTAATCGACCTGAGGTTAAAAGATTGTCTGGTCTTATTTATTTACTGTATGTTATCATTAAAGCTGTCAAAAAACGTTTCATTTTCATTTTGGGGGGGGGTGTATTTTTTTTTTTTCGTTTCAAAGGGCGCCTTTATTAAAATAAATAAACATAATTTTGGTCTTGGTGGCGACTTAATTAGAGCAGCGCCTTAATTAGATAAATTATGGTACATGCATCATCAGCAAAATAACTCATCAATCATTGAAGACTGGTTGCCAGAGTTTCAGTGTAAAATTGTCTGGCCAGGGTTCAACATTCATTAGAATGTTCACTTGTCCTGCAGGTAAAGTAGTCCAAAATTCTGCTAGTCTGAGAGTCATGAGAAAATAAGTTGTCAGACGACAACTGTCAGTAACAGCACTGTATCTCAGACACTGAAATTTTGACTAGTGCCAGAAGGTCATGAGGTCAAAGCATGGTAAATTTGGAAGTGCTGATCATAAGGATTGCACGTGTGAAATATCCAAATTTTGCTCCTCATAATTCATACAATAAACCCTATGTTAATATCTAATTCCACTAATGTCAACAAGGATATGACATTTTGTCCCTGCAAGTTAAAAAGGACCTTTCATTTTAGAACATACTTCCTAGAAATCAATTTTTTTTAAATAGATTGGAAAAGGGTAAAGTATCATTAGCTGCAAAATGTACCGGTACCACGTAATTGTGATTAATGATCCCTTTGGGTGTGGCATAAACAGAAAGTCCATTTAACTCATCAACCTGTGAAAAACAATGGACTCTTCTGTAAATCAATGACTTAGACCAATCCATTTGTGTCTTTAGGGGATTATGAGTTCATCATATACCTGCCAACTTTGAGTAATTGGAAAGTGGAACAATCAGCAGGGGGCTTGGGGACCACAGGTCCCAAAAAGGGTGCAGGGGCAAAGCCCTCAGAAAATCCTAGCAATTCAGTTTTTTAGACACTCTAGAACATTTCTGAGAATATAAAGCATGCTCATGACTTCAATATTTCAGTTCCAAATTTTTGTTTCATTCTGCATAAAGATTGAAGAATATGCAGACTATCCAGACTATGTAACAGATACAACAACAATGTCCTTCAATTTATAAACTCTGAAAATAAAGTTTCAGCTCTTGTTATGTCATAAACGTCATCATTTATTTGTAAAAAAATAACTGTTTAACCCATGACTTCCTTCTATTGACACAGCAGCATCTTTTGTGCTTCCCGGTATTTTTGTGTTACTAAATTGAAACCACCATGCCAAATAGTAATGTCTGTATGACACATTGTACAAAATGTGTGGTTGCATCCTTGTGTCGATCTTGTTATGATACCATTAAATTGACTTGAATAAGAGTCCTTGAATTTCTGCATTTACTTGACATTCTTTTGGGCGACTCCATCTTTTATAGAGTGTCAATGGAAACAGCAGAGATGTGTCCGCCATTGCCCTATGCTTGCGCTGTTTCACGGCGAAGCTTGAATATCAATATTGCATTCAAACGTTTGTAAGACTCTGTGTCTGAACAAGAAAACGGAAAGAAGAACTGTAGAGTGCAAATCCGGAACGCGGAATTTATATATGAAAATTGGGACTGTTCTGCCTAAATTGGAATAGTTGGCAGGTATGTCATTATAATTGTTTACCTTCATCTCTCTAATTAACTCTTTAAACTCTGCTTGTTCTTCCTTGATTTCACTGTATCTTTCCTTCATACTTTGGAGAAGTTCCACCACAGTTTCCTGCTTTTTCTCTATCGCCCACATCCTGGCCTCAAGTCGTTCTGGACTAGGGCGTCGTACACTTTCGTTCTTCAAAGATAAAAAAGTAAAATAGAAATATATACATTCATTTACTGTTTTGATTATTATTTACTTTTTGCACTACAGCCACATTTAAACAAAGGATAATAAAGTGATAATAGCTGTCTCAGTCAAAATATAGCGATAGTGGCTGTTCTCAATCAAGATATAGCGATAGTGACTGTTCTCAGTCAAGATATAGCGATAGTGACTGTTCTCAGTCAAGATATAATGTTAATAAAGTGATATTGTCCATTCTTAGTCAGAATAAAGTGAAAATGGCTGTTCTCGGTCTAAACATAGTGATAATTTAGGGATAATGGCTGATCTCAGTTAGAAAATAGAGCTGATGTTTTGTTTCAAAAACACAGGAGATTTGTACTATTTACATGACTGCACGAAAGCCTGAATATAGATCATCTGCATGATTGAATTTCTCCTGGATTAGACAAAGGAATTAAACTGATACATCTAGCAATATGATTTTTGTGTCACAGAATCTGTTCCTTACAGAAAACTTAGCTGCTGGTGTACTGTATGACATCGAGTAATGACTTGGTGATGACTCAAACCTGAGTCTCGGGGGAGAGATTTTACCGGGAGCTGTTGGAGTGTTATATATCTCTTCCCCACTTGTTTCATCCTCATCATGGTTAATCCCAAAACCTGACATTGATGCTGTTTAATATAGAAAAATAATATACATAAAATGACTCATTCAAGATAAATAAAAAGATGTGTCCAAGAAACACAAGCTCCTCCACAAAAGAAAGCCATTCATACCAATTTTTAGATTCCAAAACTTATGCAAATTTTAATAAATGTTATCCATACAAAACTCATTCATAATCTTAATGATGGCAAACAATATAAAAATTTAATCTTAATTAATAATTGTGGCAAAAGAGCTAATCAATTTCACTAATGTATTTGAAGATGAGAGTCTGAAAATCCTACATATTCAAAAGCCTGAATATTTATGGTTTTAAATGCTAGGTGGTCTCTTAAGCAAGATGGTCTCTTAAGCAAAGCTGTTGAAATCTGTCGGTCTTGCAGTAGTGTAAGGAAACCTTTAAAATGTGTCCAATCTATGCCATTTGTTTTAATGTTACTAACAGTTTTAGGCCCCCGCTGAGTGTCTAAGCGTAAACTATAATTGTGACTGATCAGCGTCACCTGTGCGTTAGTCCCCGGCGAGTATCTAAATGTAATCATCAAAGTGCTTTTTAAGATGCAGATATAGTTTTGGGTACAGACGTTTTGATACATAGACAGTTTGGTACACAAGTGTGAGCAAGATGAGAGTGAGAATGAGAGAGTGATGAGTGAGATTTTGTTTGAAATGGTGATAGAAATATGAAAAAATGAAACGTAAAACAGTTGGATCTATATTATTAGTCTTTATCTCAATTTCAAACAAAATTTATGGACTTGCTTTTTCGGACTAACAGTTTTCATTTGGACTGACAGAATGTATAAGTTTGTCAGTTAAAATGTCTGACAAGATTTTGTAGTTTTCAATGGCTTTGCTTCAGTGAGGTGGTCTCCTAAGCAAGGTGGTCTCGTAAGTGAGGTCTTGTAAGTGAGGTCTTGTAAGTGAGGTGGTCTCCTAAGCAAGGCGGTTTTTTAAGTGGTCTTGTAAGTGAGGTTGTCTCCTAAGCAAGGCGGTCTTGTAAGTGAGGTCTTGTAAGTGAGGTGGTCTCCTAAGCAAGGCGGTTTTTTAAGTGGTCTTGTAAGTGAGGTTGTCTCCTAAGCAAGGTGGTCTTGTAAGTGAGGTCTTGTAAGTGAGGTGGTCTCCTAAGCAAGGCGGTTTTTTAAGTGGTCTTGTAAGTGAGGTTGTCTCCTAAGCAAGGCGGTCTTGTAAGTGAGGTCTTGTAAGTGAGGTGGTCTCCTAAGCAAGGCGGTTTTTTAAGTGGTCTTGTAAGTGAGGTTGTCTCCTAAGCAAGGCGGTCTTGTAAGTGAGGTCTTGTAACTGAGGTTGTCTCCTAAGCAAGGTGGTCTTGTAAGTGAGGTCTTGTAACTGAGGTGGTCTCCTAAGCAAGGTGGTCTTGTAAGTGAGGTCTTGTATCTGAGGTGGTCTCCTAAGCAAGGTGGTCTCATCAGTGAGGTCTTGTATCTGAGGTGGTCTCCTAAGCAAGGCGGTCTTGTAAGTGAGGTCTTGTAACTGAGGTTGTCTCCTAAGCAAGGTGGTCTCATCAGTGAGGTCTTGTAAGTGAGGTTGTCTCCTAAGCAAGGTGGTCTCATCAGTGAGGTCTTGTAACTGAGGTTGTCTCCTAAGCAAGGTGGTCTCGTCAGTGAGGTCTTGTAACTGAGGTTGTCTCCTAAGCAAGGTGGTCTCGTCAATGAGGTCTTGTAACTGAGGTTGTCTCCTAAGCAAGGTGGTCTCATCAGTGAGGTCTTGTAAGTGAGGTTGTCTCCTAAGCAAGGTGGTCTCGTCAGTGAGGTCTTGTAACTGAGGTTGTCTCCTAAGCAAGGTGGTCTCGTCAGTGAGGTTGTCTCCTAAGCAAGGTGGTCTCATCAGTGAGGTCTTGTAACTGAGGTTGTCTCCTAAGCAAGGTAGTCTCGTCAGTGAGGTCTTGTAACTGAGGTTGTCTCCTAAGCAAGGTGGTCTCGTCAGTGAGGTCTTGTAACTGAGGTTGTCTCCTAAGCAAGGCGGTCTTGTAAGTGAGGTCTTGTAACTGAGGTTGTCTCCTAAGCAAGGTGGTCTCGTCAGTGAGGTCTTGTAAGTGAGGTTGTCTCCTAAGCAAGGTGGTCTCATCAGTGAGGTCTTGTAACTGAGGTGGTCTCCTAAGCAAGGTGGTCTTGTAAGTGAGGTCTTGTAACTGAGGTTGTCTCCTAAGCAAGGCGGTCTTGTAAGTGAGGTCTTGTAACTGAGGTGGTCTCCTAAGCAAGGTGGTCTTGTAAGTGAGGTCTTGTAACTGAGGTTGTCTCCTAAGCAAGGTGGTCTTGTAAGTGAGGTCTTGTAAGTGAGGTCTTGTAAGTGAGGTCTTGTAAGTGAGGTCTTGTAACTGAGGTTGTCTCCTAAGCAAGGTGGTCTTGTAAGTGAGGTCTTGTATCTGAGGTGGTCTCCTAAGCAAGGTGGTCTTGTAAGTGAGGTCTTGTATCTGAGGTGGTCTCCTAAGCAAGGTGGTCTTGTAAGTGAGGTCTTGTATCTGAGGTGGTCTCCTAAGCAAGGTGGTCTTGTAAGTGAGGTCTTGTATCTGAGGTTGTCTCCTAAGCAAGGTGGTCTTGTAAGTGAGGTCTTGTAAGTGAGATTGTCTCCTAAGCAAGGTGGTCTTGTAAGTGAGGTCTTGTATCTGAGGTGGTCTCCTAAGCAAGGTGGTCTTGTAAGTGAGGTCTTGTATCTGAGGTGGTCTCCTAAGCAAGGTGGTCTTGTAAGTGAGGTCTTGTATCTGAGGTGGTCTCCTAAGCAAGGTGGTCTTGTAAGTGAGGTCTTGTAAGTGAGGTTGTCTCCTAAGCAAGGTGGTCTTGTAAGTGAGGTCTTGTAAGTGAGGTGGTCTCCTAAGCAAGGTGGTCTTGTAAGTGAGGTCTTGTAAGTGAGGTGGTCTCGTAAGCAAGGTGGTCTTGTAAGTGAGGTCTTGTAAGTGAGGTTGTCTCCTAAGCAAGGTGGTCTTGTAAGTGAGGTCTTGTATCTGAGGTGGTCTCCTAAGCAAGGTGGTCTTGTAAGTGAGGTCTTGTATCTGAGGTGGTCTCCTAAGCAAGGTGGTCTCATCAGTGAGGTCTTGTAACTGAGGTTGTCTCCTAAGCAAGGTGGTCTTTATGTTAGGTTCCATTGTATATGTATTTCAATTATAACTATGCATAAAAAATGCTACCTATGGCCAAAATCAAAAGATGATTTGTTCAATGCAACCTCAGCAATCCATCTAATAGCTCTGAACCAAATCTTTTCAGGCAATTTTGCAACTTATTCTTTTTCTTGTCAAAAAACTTACATTTTGTCCTATTAACAGAAAAATATTTATACAGAAAATTGTCTACAGACCAACCCACTTCAAAAACAATTGGTTGGGCACATCAAACAAATAATTTTTAAATGATGATGAAGCACTAGGTGAAGGGGCAGTTTAAATAAATATACAGAAATGATATACTTCTTCACTTGCCCCCATTTTGATCTCGAAGAAAACATCTGCATCTGGGGAAACAATTTGTTTTTCAAGGCATGTTTGATTTTAATTAGCAATAGAATATCGGTAGTAATACAACAATAGAATACAGGTACTAGACAAGCCTAACTCACAATTTATTTGTAGCAGATTGCAAATGTTGGTGGAAATGCATTAAGCACCTGTGTTGTATTTACAATTAACAGGTGCATATAATTAGGCTATTCCAACAGTTATTTCTGTTTAGTGTCCGCATAGGTTTTGAACAAGTGAACATTAAAAAAACCAGCAGTCCGATTTTCCAGATTCATCCGTTATGGGTTTTTTTCCTCTGACAGTAGTTTTTGACAATTTTCGTTATCTGTCTAACAGAAAAAAGGAACAAAACAAAAAGGAGGGAGGTTTACTGTAACAAACTTTACCCCTTTTCATGTTGATTTTGATGACGGGCAGTTCTCAATTAACTGCCAGGATGGTACTGGCACTCAAGACAATACTGTACCCAACATGCCTCTCAGTCATGTAGGATGAAGGCAGAGACAATCAGAGACTTTGTCAAGTGCACTAAGTGCATGAAACCTAGGTAACATATTCCAAATATCATGCATTTTAATTTCTGTAGGATGACACAAATTAAAAAACTATGTCTATGTCCAAACTGTATTCCTTTGACGTTTATGAAATCAGAAAGCACTGTATCATAGTGTTGAATCTAGGATTTGTGGGCACACAAATCAGTGTGAAAGGGCACACAATTTCAGCATGAAAGGGCACTTTTAACCCGTAAATTGATTTTGAACGCACTCGCAATATAACATATGTATCCTCCATTAACAAATTTTAAATACTTTTCTTTAAATGATAAATAAAAACAGAAGATATATAGTTTTTCTTAGAAACAGATTGAATTATTTGATAATTTTTAAGATAAAAAAAACAAACAAACAAAATGGGCACCAGGGCTAACCCTGGCCTTACATTTTTTAGCCAATTCAGAAAATTTGATACTTTGTCAATGAGTTTTTTGTTTTGTTTTTTTTGCTTTTGTTTTTTTTGCTGACAAAATTAAGGAAAAATGATGTTTATTAAGTATTGTGTTTAAGAATAGAATGTTTTTTTCAAAAATGTCATACATATATGCCTTTTACATAAATATATTTATTCCTATATATACATCTATGTTATTTTGATTTTGACATAAACAAATTTTGAAGTTTTAGCTACAGGTATTATATAGTAATATTAAAAAAAATAGTTGTTAGACTGATCTTGATTAAATAAAAACAAACTAGTAAAGGTCTCACTTATTTAAATATTTGATACATGATTTACACTTTGATATGTAACGAAAATAATTTCCTAATCGATTGTCATGATTAAAGTAACTAAATAATGTCAACAAATTTGTTAGATTTAGGTCCACTTGAATTTCTCCTCACTGTATCAGAGAGGAAAGGAAAAGTCTCGAAAATTTCGGAAGACGTATGATACAAAGCCAATAAAGTCCGAGAACAAATTTGCTATAGGGTTTGGCAGAAGACTCGACTGTTTATTCATATTTACAGTATTTTCACTGCGATTATGGCTTTAAAAAGTCATTGGTGAATTCCTATGTATTTTAATTACTTCATATGACATGCAACTAAAAGCAGTTTGCATGAATCGGTTTAAAATCCATGTGTCCGTGGACAAAAAACGATGAATTCAGTCACATAGTAGCACAGAACCTTCTTTAATGGGATATTTTATAAGAAG
The DNA here is from genome assembly GCA_030159075.1 of Atrina japonica. Lineage (NCBI taxonomy): Eukaryota > Metazoa > Mollusca > Bivalvia > Pterioida > Pinnidae > Atrina > Atrina japonica. The sequence continues at coordinate 1,133,981 of BROG01000145.1, read as the reverse complement.
ACATCGTTTTATTTGCATTTACATTTATTTTTTTTACAAACATTTTACATGAAAACAAAAATTTCTAGCCATTTGAAAACAGCAGAAATTCAGCGAGTTTGCCGATATTCCCAATCAACATAGGCCTACTGCAGTACAGTCGTTTGACTGCCCAATCTCGGGTGATTACCTGAGGCTATTAAAACTGATCAACCGTGAAATAAACATAGACTTGACACGGGTAATTGGGGCAATTAACAGATTAAGGAATAAATGATAGGGAAGAGGGTTTTGCAAATAGAATATTTTAGTCGTTAGGCAATTTCACCAATTGATTGATTTTTTTTGGGGGGAAGGGGGGGGGGGGGCTGTGGCTTTTTACACAGAGAGATACTCATATGATTCTTAATTGTTGAATTAAGTGGAATTGTTGAAAATGTGTTGTTTTTTCTATGGCTTTGTTGTTTTTTTTTAAATGAATAGTTAGGTAGGTTTTGATTGTTCTTGTGGATGCTAAACAGGGGAAAAAAATTAGAATGGCCTTACCAGATACATCATGTAACTGGACACCATATCAATAGCAATTAGAAGATTGTGCCATTTGTTAACACCAAATTAAATTAAAAAGAAGAAACTTACATGTTCCTAGGTCATCTGATCTCAACATTTCAAGTTGATTGACACAATCATCAACATCTGTCGGTATGATTCTATGTAAAGCCTGAGGACAAATATAAAAATAAAATTACAGTAAAACCTGCAATAACAGACACCTCAATTCAGTGGACAACCTCCAATAACGGACAGTTCGTCTAGCCTCTAGGTCCCGAATTACCTTGTTATATAAGATTACTAGCATTTGTTTTAAATGTACAGACACCTCTCTTACCCAGACAACAGACACAGTTGCTGGTCCCAATATGCATAATTTCTATACAATTTTAGTTGATAATATATTTTAATGTTTTAACCATGAACAGTTCATCCTGCATTCAGTGAATACCTATCTATAACAGACAATCTGATTACTGTCCACTAAACACATTTTTTCTGTATACTGCTACTGTTGATTACTGTTTTCATAATTTTGTTACACAGCCATATACTAGATTTCACATGACAAAATGTTGGTCACATTTTCAGATGTAAGTCAGCATGTAAATAGGATGCCCCATTATAACATTAAGTAACTTGTGTTTAAGTGCTACATTGAAACTCTGCAAATACATTTCCAATGGAAAGACCATATCCTCATACAATATTTTCAAAAACATCAAGCACTTTTAGAAATGTAAATAATTTCATACATAAAGATAAAATGGACAGATTCAATGAATTGACCCGTCACCAAATGCCTAACACGGCATCTTTTGCCAATCATTTCCATTATGACGTCAAAATTAATTGACGTCAAAAAAGCATAAGGAGAGCCATGCGTCAGACATCTGACGATAGGTCAATTGTTTTGAAGAAACGAACATGATTTTTATCTGCTTGTATCTTGTCCAGAGTCTGGTACAATGTTTCCAGAGCACGCTCCACTAGCGTCTGCTTTTGACTGTTAGCATCCTGTTCATCTGAGTTTATCCGGTCAGCCAGTGTCCGATAAATCTGTAACAAATTTTGTAAAAGATTAATGTGTTGTTGCATTTTGGCTATGTTCTTTGGTAAGTTCAGTGTTCTTTGGTAAGTTCGGTGTTCTTTGGTAAGTTCAGTGTTTGAAACATACTGGCTAAAAATGTTACAACATATAGATATCAAATTTTTTTTGTGTTTGAATTTTCCTACTTCAAATTTTATCTTCTTTTGTCTACTTTGATATTATCTCTCACAAAAACACAAACACACAAACAAATTGGACACTCTGTCCCATCATGGTGTATATGTATCATATATGGTGAGTGTAGGTTGTGAAAAGGCAGATTTATTGTCTAGGAAAGGAAATCAACAAAGGGGCATAATTAAAGACAAAGAGACGTGGTTTTCATAAGTGTATATAGTCCCAACTTAAAGGGACATAAGCTGTCTTTATAAAAAAAAAAATTCATTTCATTGTTTTTCTACATTTATTACTTGTACTCGATATACAATAAAAAATAAGAGCTACACATAGGCATGGAAAATCTTATATTCTTATCTTATGTATTTTGTGAAAATAAGGCCAGATCCAGTGTGGTATTCATATACAAATAGTAAGGTTGAGTTAATCAATCATAGTTGACAAAATGCCAAAGTTTCTCCAGCAATTTTCACAAAATATATAGGAATTAATGATTTTTTATGCTTTTTTGTTATGGTATATCAATCAAAGTAGTAAAAGAGGAGGAGTTAAAAAAAAAATCCACAGCTAGTGCCCCTTTAAGGTTGAGGAATAGCAGATTTATGGCCCAGACAAGCAAAAACTAATGTAAAGCCACTTGCCAAAAGTTTACAGACATTATCATTTTTTACTATATATTTCATATAAAACCATATTTTTTCAATAAAGTTTTGTGAAGCCATTTCTTATTGCATTTAAATAGAATTTTCACTGTTGAGCAGAAAATGTTTCCAAGTTTCACTGTTTATTTGGATGAAATCTTCTAATTCATTTTTTTTTTTCAAAAAATTTGACATATTAAATAAAAAGTTGAAATATATATCACAATTTTACTTACACAAAGAAGGAATTTTCATCACAAAAATTAAAATTTCTGTTTAAATTGATGAATTTTTAATTTGAAATTAAAATTAAAATATATGATGAATCTGTATCCATTCTCTGTTAAACAATGAAAATTCTATTTAAGTGTGATAAGAAATGGCTTTAACAATATTTTTTTGAAACAAGATGTGTTTGTGAAACAAAAAATCAAAAAATGGCCGAGCAGTATTTGATAAGTTAAGAATATTTACAAAATTACACTCAAATTACATGGACGACTGAAAAATAATCAAACCATTGATATACTTACTTGGGACAGATAGTAAGAGGCCCACGGTTGTTTCAGTGTCTCGAATAACTCCTTGGCTTCCTCAAATCTGCCTTCCCTCATTGCAACAGTTCCTAGGGAAAATTTTGCCTGTTCAATCAAATCTGGCAATTGATTGATGCTCAGTGTCGAAGTCTGGCTGTCTAAGAATATCCTCTCCTTTGGAAGATGTATTTTCTGACCCCTGAAAAATTTGATACCAAATTTTATCAAAGTTATATAAGAAAAGAATAATCATCATTAATTAGTAAATGGGTCACTCTCAACAAAGCCCAATATTTGAATGTTAAACATGTACCTACCTATCAACTTTCATTTCTGAGTAAAACATGTGTCCTCGAAAACAAAGTCATTCATGGAGAATTTTAAGTCTGATAACTATTCCAGAAGCAAAATATTACCATATGTTAGGCCAAACTTAAAAAATTGTTTGCTTGATGTGATTTAATGTGAAGAAAGATTGATATGTGTATCCATGTATATATTATTAGCTCACATGGTCTAGGAAGGAGCTTCAAATTTGTGATTCAAGCATATAAACAATATTTTAAAGAAAGAAGTAAATGAAGACTGGCTGATGGAACTGGACCCGATAAAAAAAAGTATGGATACAAAAAATGTGAAAAAAATCATTCGGGTGGCAGCATTTTTGGTGAGTAAACAGACAACATCAAACAATTAAAATTTTATTTTAGCCCTTAGCCATGATCAAACTCCTCCAACCTCTCATTGATTAGAAACAAACATACAAAAAGAAATTGATTAAAATCTGCAGAAACTTGTTATTTGAGAGAAATCAAAATGTTGATAAGACGAACACAAAATGATATCCTCCTGTGATCTTCAATACCGTGGCATAAAAATCACATAAGTGAGTGAGAGAAAACATACTTCTTCATTCTGGCTAGCAAGATTGTAGCTTCTCTCCAGTAATGAGCAGCCCAGGCCTCCATAGACTCCAGTTTGGTACATCTGGAGTTACTATCAAATTCTCCAGCTTTGAGGTCCTTCACCTACAAGACATGAAGTATCAAAGGTAAATACTAGAGATGACATTATTGGATTGCTTGTTTAATTGTTGTTATACAAAACCCCAAAATCATTTAACATAAATGTCACCAGCTTTAGATGATGTGACACAAATTTTTACCAGTGCTATGAACCAAGGCAGTGCAATAGGGGTTCTATTACGAGCCACACCTTTTGTGACACAGCACTTCTGTTTTAAGCCTCTTACAAATGACTCATGACTGTAAGTCAAGTGCTTGGTGAAGAAACTACCATTGTTAAAGTCTTGGTATAACTGAGTACAGGGAATCAAAACCCAGCATCTTCTGCTTACGAGTTGCACCTTCTACCAGTAGATCACTCGAAGTGGTCAAACATAACAAAACTCACTCAAAACAATACAAATGACTCTTAAGCCTACAATACAACAAATACCATAGGCTTGCAGTTTGACTTCCCATCAAATTTATGCACTAGTGGTTTATATAACTCACAAGGCACCCTGATGGTATACAACTCTTCTCCATTCTGGTGCCTCTTGATTGAATAAACTATTTCCTAACCAACATTTTCAATGATATTTTTTTTATATCAAATATCAAATATATCAAAGTGCCAACCAGTTGATAATCAGACGTCTGCTAATTAATAATTATGAGGACTTTGAGACTTCATGTGGACAAAATTGTGGAACACTTGGAATCTGGGACAGAAGGCAGGACACGTTTTAGGAAGTCGATTTTCAGAGACATTAGGTGTCCTGCTGGGACGTATGGCATGTATGTTAATTAATACTGCTCTCGCCGATGGCTGACCACAGCAGTTTTTAAACTTATAATCAACATAGGTGTTAAGCATTCAGTATGATTTTTATCAATAGCAGCCTTTCGAGTAGAACAGTTTGACAGCAAACTGCACAGAATAATATCGTCAAAGAACTTGAACGCAACAAGGTACCTTTGATAATATTATTTATTTCTTTAAATAGAAAATATCTTCAATTAGAACAAGAGGCCCATGGGCCTTAACAATCATATGAGTATGCACATTTTTTGGTCTTTAGAAATCACTGTGTCAAGTATGTGCTCTTTATACTTCATAATAGATGATGGATGTATTGATTTAACTATCATACAATACTGACAAGTTTAAACCTTTTATAGGATAGTAAGTTTAAACATATAACAGTGAGATGTAATTTTGGTATATCCAGATTAGATACACAAAAATAAAAACATCAATCACTTTTTGTGCCTTACCGACCAAAATGTTCATGAATTCTACGATTGTGGTAAGGCGTTTTGCTCTTTCTAATCATGCATTCAGTCTTCATAATGCACAAAAGTGACAATTATTTCTATTTCCACAATATAACCATTTTGGCACTGCCCTGCCCAAACCACCCCCATCTTTTCATGTAACCCAGTACATCTAGGTGATCAGAGAAACTTAAGTTTCATCAAACATCTAAATAATTGTAATATACATCTTGTCTAGTCATGACGAGCACAAAAATACATGTTTAGTGATAAGGTTCAAATTCAGATTAAGATTTTAAAAATAAGGGGGTAGGGAATGGCCCTGGGGACACCCAGAAATTTCACCATGAAACTTGTCTTGTCATGGGTATTAAGAAAATATATGCTTTCGGGGTGAGGAAATCAATGGTTTTTGAGATAATTGAAGATTTCTGAAATAATGGGGTGGGGAATGACCCTGAGGATCCCCGAAATATCACCATAAAACTTCTTTTGTCATAAGGAATAAGTAAATATATGGTTTAGGGGTGGGAACCTCAACGGTTTTGAGATAATTGAAGATTTCTAATTTCTGACCCTGGGGATCCCCAAAATACCACAATACAACTCATTTTGTCATATGTATAAAAATATATGGTTTAGGGATGGGAAACTATGAGATATTTGAATATATCTGAAATAAGGGGTTGGTGATGACCCAGAGGACCCCCAATATATCATCATAAAATCTTGTCATGAGGAATATGAAAATATATGGTTTAGGGATGGGGACCACAACGGTTTTTGAGATAATTGAAGATTTCTGAAGTAATGGGGTGGGGAATGACCCTGGGGATTCCCAAAATATCACCATGAAACATATGGTTTAGGGGTGGGGACCTCAACGGTTTTTGAGATAATTGAAGATTTCTGAAATAATGGGGTGGGGAATGACCCTGGGGATCCCCAAAATACCATAATACAACTCGTTTTGTCATGGGTAATAAAAATGTATATGGTTTAGGGGAGGGGATCTCAAATGTTGTTATATAATTGAATATTTATGTAACAAATGGGTGGGGATGACCCTGGGGATCCTAATAGTATCACCATTAAACCTGTTTTGTCATGAGAAATAAGAAATAATTGGGCGGGGATGACCCCTGGGGATCCCCAAAATACCATAATACAACTCGTTTTGTCATGGGTAATAAAAATGTATATGGTTTAGGGGAGGGGATCTCAAATGTTGTTATATAATTGAATATTTATGTAACAAATGGGTGGGGATGACCCTGGGGATCCTAATAGTATCACCATTAAACCTGTTTTGTCATGAGAAATAAGAAATAATTGGGCGGGGATGACCCCTGGGACCTCTAAAATTTTCCAATAGTCTTGCCATGAGGAATCACAAAATATATGGTTTAGGGGTGGGGATTTCAACTACTTTTGAGAAAATGGAAGATTTCTGAAATGAGATGGGTGGGGAATGACCCTGGGGATAAAGCCTTATATGACAATGAGCCCCTTATATCATATTCAAAAAATACTTACTTTGAGTGTAATTATTTTTATCACTTAAAATGCAAGTAAAAACATAATGTTTTATTTTCCTATATGTTTCTATAGTAAACCCCATCCAAGATACTAAAAATATACCTTAGATCCCCTTATCCCCAAACTGAAAACTTCTTGCACAACTAGCAATATAGGCCTACGATACCCTGAAGTTTCATGGACTTTCACTCCGTAGTTCCTCAGAAACACTGAAGAAGGGAAGATTTTCTAAGATTAAGTACATTTTACTATATAGTAAATTTAGCTCCACCCTAGGGGCAGAACCCATGCACCCAGGGTAATGAATATTACAATATTGGTAGAAGTCTGCATTCTCTTCCTAACCATGTATTCAGTTGTCCTATAAGATGTGCAGGAGTTGAAAAGAAGATTTTTGAAGATTTGACTATTTTACTATATAGTAAATTTAGCCCCACCTTAGGGGCGAAACCATGCACTCAGAGTAATGAATATTACAATATTTTTAGAGGGCTTCATGCTCTTTTTAACCATGCATTCAGTTTTTCTTTCATATGTGCACAAATTGAGAAGAAGACTTTTGAAAATTTAGCTATTTTTATTATATAGTAAATTTAGCCCTGCACTAGGGGCAGAACCCATGCCCTCAGGGTCATGGATTTTGCAATTATGGTAGAAGGCTTCATTCTCTTCCTAACCATGTATTCAGTTTTCCTGTTAGATGTGCAGGAGTTGAGAAGAAGATTTTTGAAGATTTAGCTATTTTTACTTCATAGTAAATTTAGACCTGCCCTAGGGGCAGAACCCATGCCCTCGGGGTCATGAATTTTGCAATTTTGTTAGAGGGCTTTATGCTCTTATTCACCATGCAAACAGTATTTCTTTAAGATGTGCAGGAGATGAAAATAATACTTTTGAAGATTTGGCTATTTTTACTATATGGTAAATTTAGCCCTGCCCTAGGGGCAATACCCATGCCCTCTGGGTCATGAATTTTAGAGGGCTTTATTCTCTTTCTACCCATGTATTCAGTTTTCCTGTAAGATGTGCAGAAGTTGAGAAGAAGATTTTTGAAAGATTTGACTATTTTTACCATATAGTAAATTTAGCCCCACCCTAGGGGCAGAACCCATGCCCTCAGGGTCATGAATTTTGCAATTTTGGTACAGCAACTCTAGGACATTACAACCATATAAAGCATTTGTTTCAGTAAGGTACCCCAGTAGAGAAGAAAATTTTTAAAAATTACTCTATTTTTCATGGTTTTTACCCCCTCCTTAGGTCCCCTTGGGGATTGGGGACCATGAATTTTGCAATTTTCATGCCCCTTCAGGTATTGATGCTAGTGACCAAGTGTGGTTGTGTTTCACCCAGAGGTTCTTGACAAGAAGCTGAAAATGTGAAAAAGTTAATGCACAATGGATGACAACAGACAAAACATGATCGAAATTGGTCACCATGAGCTTTGGTAAGGTGACCTAATAAAACAGAAGTAGGTCCCACACTCAGTGATTACGTTAATTTGATTCCGGTCTCATACTTGAATTTTCACAAGATATCTTTGGGAACATGAGCTCTGATTTTTTGCCTACCGATTAGGACTCGCCTATAAGTCGGAACCGCTTCTTGAGATTGAAAATTTTCTCCAGAAAATCTGACTTATAGCGAGTATATATGGTATTGTCCCGAGGACTTCTGCAGCTTAAGGAGAATATAAAAGTATTTAAATACATACTTTGTAATCAGAAAATTTTGCTAAGGTTTTAATTTGGTTTATTTCATTGTTTTCATTAATAAACAGAATTAAAACCATGGTGAATTACACCTAGTGATAGTAGTTTCCTTTACAAATATATTTTTTTATTTCAACAAAATTTAACGTCAACAAATTTGTTTTATTAACAAAACAGGGAAATTTATAAACTCACTAAATTTTCTGATTCAACAGTTTATCTTCTTTTATTATCACTGTATTTTGTCCACTTACCCTTTCATCAAAAGTCTTGGCAAGATGAACTATGGATGCAGCAGACATTCCATGGGATCCAATCAATCGGACCGTCTCAATACCTTTCTGCAACAGCAGACGGGATTTGGCAAAACTTTCCTTGAAGCTGTTGTTCATAAATTTGATCATGGCTTGCCACCAATCATTTTGACCTTGTTGACAAAGGTCTCCACACAGATATGCAGGCAGGAGGAATGGTTTGTATGGTTCACTACGAACAATTTTTTGTTGTTCTGTATATGCCTGGGCCGAGCACATGACTGTTGCATAGAAAAATGTCTACAAAAAGAGCAGAGAAAACATGACAGGTATCTCACACAAATCTCATTTCCAGTGAAGATTATATGAGAGGTCTCTCCTCCACTACTAAAAAATGGCCACCACCTTATGACCGAAAAACAGACCACACTCAAAAAGTTTTCAATTATATGGTGGCAGCCAGTATTTAATGGAGGAGAAACCCAGTTACAATGTGACCAGGGTTATACCATCAGCTCTCTAAAAACCTGCGCTGACTAGAGGTGAGATACTTCATCATTTAAAGCATAATGCTCTTACCATTTGGCCATGGATAGATAGGTTTAACATACTCTGCTGTGCAGATTCAAGTGTATATACACATACAATGTGTGTGTATATATATGTATGTGTAGATATATATATATATATATATATATATATATATATATATATATATATATATATATATATATATATATATATATATGTATACATATATATACATATCTACACACACACACACACACACACACACACACACACACACACACACACACACACACACACACACGGGTAAGTCTCTATACCTAGAAGTCCACAGGACCGATGAAAAACTTTGAGGTTTCAAGAGTTCTGGAAATGGACATTGGGACCGATGTAGGCTCCTAATACTAAACAAAATAAGGGATTTGTTATCGTAATTCGTATGAATTTTGTCATAAACAATCCTGCCAGTACCTAAATTTTCAAAAATAATCAAAGTACTGAAAGTACTGAAATGGGTTGTTATTTTGGCAAAATAGTTACTAAGATTCAAATTACTTCTATCTAACATATATGAAATGAAAACAAATCAAATTAATATAGATCTAGGGGAAAAAACTTAAATTTCCAGGCTCTAATAAATCAGAAATTAACATTTTAAATTTTATTTGTTGTATCTTCCACACCAACTTTAAATGTTGTCTCGTGCATTAACACTCATTTCAAAATAAAACATGAGCATTTATGGAACTGATTTAAATTTAAACCAAACATGACACTGGGAACTGGTAAAATAAACTTTTTTGTAGATCTTTGCATACTTTACATTTTTGCTTCATTCACTTTTACTGTATCTATTATACTTTTCAAGATAATGTCAAAAAACATGCAAAAACATGAAAAAAATCCACAAAAAGGGGAAATAAATCACAAGAGTTAACCTGACAATTTCCATCAATCCAAACTATTGATAGATTTTTTTTTCCATAATTTTGGAGATAAACCTTAAGCAGTTTCACATGGTTATACTTCCTATTATGTTTGGTTCAAATTGGCCCAATGGTTCTGGAGAAGTAGTCAAAAATGTCTAAAATTTAACCCAAAAAAAAAAAAAACATTTTCCATTTACTTAGGTGTCTGTGACCTTGACCTTTGACCCCATGACCTTGAAATTTTGTCAAAATGATCCTTATATCATTCTTAACAACTTTCTCACATATCTTTGTATACAAAAAGTCAATCAGTTTTGAGTTATCAAACAATTTGTAATACAGTTGTATCCCACGTTTCTGAAGTGCCCCCTAGTGGCCTGTTCATGGACAGATTTTATTTTCATTCGCAAACTTTGTAGATATTGACTCAACTATCATGCATACAAAATTTGAAAGTCATCTGATAACAGGTTCATAATTACAAAATTTTTAAAGATGTACTTTTAGTTTTAGTACTTTTTGGCCCCTTTGGGGTCCCTATGGGTCCTAGCCCCTTTTCATTCGCAAACTTTATGCGGCTTCACATGGGGATGATACATGCCAAGTTTGGTTAAAATTGACCCACTGGTTCTTGAGAAAAAGTCGAAAATGTGTAAACGGATCACAATAGGTCACCCTGAGCCTTTGGCTCAGATGACCTAAAAAGAAATTACACATTCATATCCATTACTGGAGCTAAATATGAAAATTTCCTAAACTTCATCACTGCGCAATAAAAACAGAATAAGGTATATACCTGGATATCCAGCTGACACAAGGATTCTGGCGATCCAATTTTCAAGTCAGAGGTCATGAACGGAAACTTGTCAAACACCTCAAGTGGATCTGAAGGACAAAGGAAACAATTTTAACAGAACTATTTTCTTCTGTTTGAAATGTGATTTCAAAATAAATCAAGAAATAATAAAATTGCATTTTGAAAATCAAAGTATAAGTAAGAAATGTCTTCAATAATAAACAGAAGCCGATCATGTAAAAAGCTTTGTTTTAAACACAAATACTGGGGGATCAACATACACTGATATGCATTATAGATGGAAATACACTACTTACAATTACAAAACAATATATACCCAATAAGCGCCCATTTTTTGTCTCAGTAATGGGGGTACATATGTGACGAACCTGTCTATTCTTGCTGATATTTTTTTTTTCTTTGATCTATCATTTAGTTTATTATAATTTTATTTCTTTCTCATTTATTTTCTAATTACCTAACTTTAACAGTACTAACCTCATTTAACAGTTTTAACATAGCAAGCTTCGACAGGTTCCGCTTGATTACATTATGTCTTCGGAGGTACTTTTCTGTGAATTTTATTGGCTCGTTAAGTTATTCGGGTACTTCCGGAAAGTGTTACAATTATAAAACACATGTGACACAATGTTACGCTCTCTATTTCCCTTTCTTCGTCCTATGGATATGTTCGTGTGAGGTGAACTTCATTTTTATCATTTCTAATCCTTCCTGTCTGTTGCCATCATTTACTTCTACCACCTTAAATGACTATTTTGGACACTAGTCGTGTGTGTTTTCGCGTATCTTGAGTATGTTTTAATGTTTTTGTTAATTTATATTATAATTTTATAAAGTGGTAATTTTTGTCGTCGGTCTGACACGGGGCACGAGGCGCTTGTGAAATAGTTTGGGTTAAGTAAAAATAATTACTATTCATTTTCATACTTTATTTTTAGGAAGATTGAAATGTGAATGAGTGTTATTAGTTTACTTTGACGGTTTTTATTTGGCAATGTGTGGCCAGTAAAACGTATTCCGGTATGTGACCGGTTTTTCACGTGTTCAAGTGTCCCTAGGGCTTAGACCTTCGGACAGGTAATTTTAGACCTGTTATTTTTGTCACCACTTCGATTTTGTGTTGTCTTCGTATTTTGGTTCTTATTTATTTTGTAATAAATGTTCTAGTGTCTAAAGTCAATTTAATTGTCGTTTTATTTTCTGAAGGAGTTAGCCGGTTGGCGGTTATAGGAATCTGCAACCGAAAGGGGCAGTCGAACCCGTGTTTGTTTATATTTGTGACTCACCCGTGTGTGTGTGTGTAGTTCACGCTAGGGTGAAACGTTACACATATAATACAGTACAACAGGTTCTTTGGACATTTATTTCCATGGGACTATAGCAAAAAAAAATAGTGAAGAAGAATTGACGTTGGATGGTAAACTTGCCTTTACTTGGTAAAGTTTTTTTGTATCGTAATCATGATGATCGAATCAATTTATTTCTTCATTGCTTTCTGTATATGTGTAATGTGTTTCTTGTCTACGGTGATGGTGAATAAATGTTTGATAAATGAATCTTGTCTTCAGTGTGTGTGCATGTGTATTTCAGTTTACAGATCGCCTATAAATACTAGCTTAGTGCAAAGTTGGTCAGCGAATGACACTCGGACTGTCACACTCTCCGATTGGTAACCAGGCATGGCTTTAATCATAAAATATCCATGGAAAACAGAATAGTACAGAACCTGTGTGTCCTGTTAATCTTCCTCGTAGTGTTTTTTGCTATTATTGAAAATATGAACAATCTCAACTCGATTCTACTGATTATTTTGCACTTGTAGATGACAAAGCGAACTGCCATTCTGCAACTGTAAATGGGGGAGTTACATGGAACAGCATATGTAGTATCTTGTAGTTACATATTTCAGATTCCTATTTTGTAGTTTTATATTTATTTCAAATCTCATAGTATCATGTTTTCTTTTATTTAATAAATATTTATCCATTTCTGTCAAATACCATTCTAAGGATTGATATTTAAAATTAGTCTGATTTTCTGTCATACTAATGCCCCAGTAATGGCCATGTAAAAAAAACAGATGCGGGTTAGGCCAAAAAGCACGAACACCTTTCTTTCTTCGAGATCTGATGCTAAAATTGAGAGTGCGGATAATACAAAATGCAGATTTTACATGGCGGATCACTGTATGGTGGTGGCTAGTTTTTAATGCTGGATGAGAAAGCCTGAGATCCGTTTTACGAAAGGTCCTAAGTTCTAAATTCTAAGTCTTAGTCCTGATCGTCAAGGAACTGTCCAAGCAGTGATGTGTTGCCATGGTAGTTAGAACTAAAAGATAGGATTTAGCACTTAATACCGTTCATAAAATGGGTCCCTGGTTACAATGTACACAGGAAGAGACTGTCTATCTTTGGCAAGTTGACTGGCAAATATCTCACAGAATCAATTTATGTACCAGTAGGGATCGACCATGCCCTGCTGGAGCCAGCACTGTCCAGTAGTCAGACACCTCATAGACCAAATTGATAATGAGAATGTGAGCAAAAGATAAAATGAGTATACTTACAAGATCCCTGGTGGTTATCATTTGCTGAGAATTGGTTCATAGCTACCCAAACCAACTGATGCAAGTTGTCCTGAAACAACTGGAAAGTACCTGGAAAAATAGGCAATTTTCCTGGATATAGACCTCATGAAAATGTTTTTGTTCCTTACTTTTACACTTGAAGAAAAAGTTTTAAATTAACGTTTAAAAACTCTTATTTCAGGTATGAAACTCTGAAACAAGACAATAAAAACTAGAGGCATGTGAGAAACAATATGCTTCCAAGACTAAAGTCATTCAGGAAAATCTTTACATTTTAGAAATTCAAAATAAATTTCAAATGAGAGCTAAATAATCCAGTTGAATAACTGAAGAATGGCCATACATGTCATCCATGTAACTATGGCCAATTAGGGAGAATTTAAAATTGAGTAAGCACTTGTCTGACATTGAATGTCTAATTCAAAAGTGTAGATTAAGTTACTCAGATAAACAATGTTGTAGTTTTATCTTCATAAACATAGATAGACGTTGACTTCCGACGAAATCATCATAAAGTAGGTGCGGATGTAGAGTCATGAGGTCTTCCGAAAAATAATAACTAAAATGCTTGTCACCAATTAGCTTTGAAGGCTGCAGTGACACCAACTTGATAAGAGATTTGCTCTGTTATTGTAAACATGCAACATGGGTTTGACCATTTAATGGTTAATGACTGATGAAAACAATTCACAAACAAAATAATACTGAGAATTGAGTTACAAACAGACAAAAAAACAAAAAAAACAAACAAACAATGAGAGACAAGTTTAAATTGAGAGCAGTTTAAAAATATTCTGCAGTCAATCAACTGCCCAAGATCAAACTTACAACGATAAGGTTTTGTGTATTTTAACTATAACAGTGTAGTTTGTGAATACACATATTTTTTGGTGTCTTGTTTAGTTTGTGGTAACAACTCTATCATTGTTGTTGCTTTTATTTTTCATTGTCTCTTATTTAGTAGGCCCCATTTTTTATTTTTTATCTTTAAACTCTTTCACTAAAAAAATATATATTTTTCTAATCATATGTCGCCTGTGAATTTTTTCTTTGTGAATTATGGACAAGTGGATTTGGGATTCAGACAAGTTACTTTTGGTTACTTTTAGAAAACAAGAGGCTCACAAGAGCCTGTATCGCTCACCTGGCTCCAAGAGGCACCATTTTTTAAGTAAACTACCCAAGGACTATTGTGATGAGTTTGGTTCAAATTAGCCCAGTGCAGAGGAAATTTTTGAAAGTGTTCCAATATGGTCCAATATTAAAGTAAGTTCCCCACTAGCAGGCATCTTGGATGAGGTGTGGGCTTGCTGGACAAAATGGTTTATCCAAGGAATACTGACCAAGGTCAGTTCCAGTTGGCCCATTGATTTCAGAGGAGAAAATATTTGAATATGTTCCCCAACCGTCCCATGTTAAACCAAGTTTCTTGCTGGTGACCATCTTGAATAGGATCTGGACCTGCCAGACACTTTTAAATGGGTCCAAGAAGCATTGTGACAAGTTTGGTTCAAACTGGCCAAGTAGTTTCGGAGGGGATCTCTAAATGTACTTTCCCATAGGTCCAATTCTAAAATTTGTTCCCTGCTGGCGACCATCTAGGTTGAGAAGTGGACCACCTGCCAGACACCTTTTTTATCAAGTCCATTTAAGGACCATTGTGACAAAGTTTGGTTCAAATTGGCCATGCAGTATTTTCAGAGATCTCTTTAATGTATTTTCTCAAAGGGTCCAATGATGAACTGCTGTCTGCTATCTTGGATGAGCTGCAAACCTGCTAAACACCTTTTTATATGGGTGCATCCAAGGATCATTGTAACCAAGTTTGGCTAAAAAATAGCTGTAAATATGTTTTCCTATAGGGTCCAATGTTAAATTATGTTCCCCAATAACCGCCACCTTGGATGAGGTGCAATCCTGAAAAACACATTTTTTACAAGGTACCACCCTGTTAATCTACGTTTCTTGCTGGTGGCCATCTTGGATCGTGGACCTGCCACACAAATTTTATAAATGGGTTCATCCAAGGACCATTATGACCAAGTTTGGTTTCAGTTTGGATAGTAGTTCCAGAGAAAAAGATCTGTAAATGTGTTTTCAAATAGGGTCAACATTAAATTATGTTCCTTGCTGGTGGCCATCTTGGATGAGGTGTGAACCTGAAAAACACTTTTTCACAGGGGACCACCTAAAGACTATTGTGACCAAGTTTGGTTCCAAATGACTTGGTAGTTTCAGAGGAAAAGATTTTTGAATGAAAAGTTTACCCTGGACAGATGACAATGGACAAAAAGTGATGGCAAAAGCTCACCCTGGCTATAGCCAGGTGAGCTTAATATCCTTAATGTAGAGCCCTGTAACTTTAACATGTTACCTACCTCTATCATACTCTTCTAAGGACTGTTTACTAGGTGATGTCATGGAACATTTACAGAATAGATCACTTCTCATGAGAAACGAAGTTGTCTTCTTTTCTCTCATATTGCGTAATGTAAACATCTTGTCATACAGCTTGTCCCGTGCCTGTGGGGTTCGTAACTGTCGGAGCTCTTGCATACGGAAAACCTTTTCTCCTTCCACAACTGGGATAACTATGTGACCTTTATATAATATAAGAAATGCTTGTTAGATAGTATATCTAATATATTGCAGGCAAGAAACTGCAAAAAACAAGGAACTGGCATCTATAAACAACTGACAGCGAAAACTGAACATGTCTTCACTGTCTTTTAAAATATGATTTATTATTTTTACATAAATTTCACTTTCAGCCAAAAATCTTTTATTAAAGCAAATATTTAAAAATGAGAGGCTGTAGGCAGGGGGATCCTCTCTCACCTTATATCTTCATTCTTTGTGCTGAGATCTTTGCAATAAAAATACGTAATAACAAAAAAATACAGGGAATTAGAATTGAGGAAAATGACTATAAAATTACCCAATATGCAGATGACACTTCTATTATACTAAATGGCTCTGAGGACTCCCTCCAAGAAACTTTAAAAGAACTTAATAACTTTAAACGATTGTCAGGATTGAAAGCAAATATTGATAAAACCCAAGTAATATGGATAGGAAGCAAAAAACTATGTAAAGATATCATTTGTCCAGAATGGAATCTACAATGGAAAAATGAACAATTCTCCCTTCTTGGAATAAACTTTGATATAGATCTTAATAAAATGATGGATATTAATTTTGAGAAAAAATATTTAAAAATACAGCAGATTTTGAAAAACTGGAAAAAACGTAAACTAACTCCAATTGGGAAAATAACAGTAATAAAAACTCTGCTAATATCACAGTTTAACCATCTATTTATTTCACTTCCAAATCCCTCAGAAAAATTTATAAAAAATCTAAATAAAATCCTATATGAATTCCTATGGAATGGCCCAAATGGAAAAATTAAAAGGGAGATAATTTCAAAACAATATCATGAGGGTGGTTTAAAAATGATTAACATTTTAAGTTATATAAATGCTCTTAAAACAACTTGGTTAAGGCGAATTATAAAACAAGAGGGAAAATGGTTATGTTTACTGCAAACAAAATTAAATATGAATTTACTTCTTAAATGTGGTGATGAATATATTAACAAATGCATTGATAATCAGGAAAACAAGTTTTGGAAAGATGTATTCCATTCATGCTATACCCTAGCTAAAAAATGTCAAGAAAATGTTGATGATGAATTTTATGTCATGAAAAGTCCATTGTGGTTTAATAGCAAAATAAAAATAAATAGAAAAACTGTTTTCTTTAAGGAATGGTTTAAAAAAGGCATTGTTTACATTAATGATATTGTAAAAGAAAATGATACTTTCTATTCCTTTCATGAATTTAGTGAAAAGTTTGAAATTCAAACAAATTTTTTACAGTACAGTGGTTTAATTTCAGCTGTGAGATCAGGATTAAAAAGTTATTTTGGTCAAAATATAAAAAAATTGACAGGGCCATGGCAACCACCACAGTTTAAAATATATTTTCAGTCTAAAAAAGGATCAAAAGCAATGTACCAAATTTTTTCTAGAAATAAAAATATACCTATTGCACAAGCAAAATGGAACAATATTTTTGGAATATTACAAGAAATTGAATGGAATAATACATATAAAAATAATTTTTCAAATATTAAAAATGCAAAATTTCAGTGGTTTCAATATAGGATAAATCAAAATATATTAACAACTAATAAATTTTTATTTAAAGCAAAAATATCTGAGAGCCCGTTGTGTACTTTTTGTCAAAAAGAAGAAGAAACAATTATACATTTACTATGGGAATGTGAAAAAATTCAAGAATTTTGGGAAGAAATCCAAATTTGGTTGAGAAGATATAACATAACTCTGCAATATAATAAAAAATCTTTTGTTTTTGTATATGTCAATCAAAGAATGAAGTTCAAGATAAAATATTACTTGCTATAAAAAATTCTATATGTATAAAACTAAATGTTTAAAAAAAACATTGTCAATAAATGCTCTACAAAATATAATAATTGACACATATAATATTGAGAAATATATAGCGGCTAAAAGAAATGATTTAGATGAATTTAATATTAAATGGTATAACTGGCAAACCTTAATCCAAAGGTAAAATATTTCAATATTACTTGTTTTAATTTACAACATGAATAGGTACATGTATAATGTAGATATAACTGTGGGTGAGGGTGTGTGTATGTTATATATATAAAAATGAGTACTTTTATATATATATATATAAATATATATATACTATATATATATATATATATATATATATATATATATATATATATATATCTCTCTCTCTCTCTCTCTTTCTCTCTCTCTCTCTCTTTCTCTCTCTAACAAGGAGATAATGATTGAACAAGTTTGACTGTGAGTGAATATGTGAATGCTTGTAAATGAACACAAATTTTGTATTTAATGTAAACAGATTCAAATAAAATCATCAAAAAAAAAAAAAAAAAAAAAAAAAAATATTTAAAAATGGTAAGGGAAGAAATTAAACTTAGGAAACTTTGGAATACCAATCACAAAATATCCTAATACATCACCAAAACAGATAATAAGCAATATAAGAATATTGCGCTCCAAAGAATATGTGTCTTGACAACAGTGTTCGTACTACTGTATACCCAATAAACAGCCCTGTATAATAAAAAAATTGGCCTCAACAAAAAAATTGCTGAGGCAATTTGCTTACGCAAATTCAAACTTCTACAGTTTTTTGTCAAACACTTTACACATCTTCATGAGAAACTATAGATTGACTCTTTTATTTTAAGCTGAGGAAATCGTGAGTTAGAACAGAAATTTGAAGTTTGACATTCAACTCGGTCTACTTAACTATGAAATTTGTGTCAGCATTTTTTTTTGCCGACGTAAATATAAATTGCTTCAGCTTTTGCATCAGCAATGCCAATTGCCGACGTTATTCTACAGGGCTGAGTAAAAATAACATTCTTTCATTATATTTAAATCCCACTTATAGATTTTTATATCATTTAAAATACGAAATTGATATGTGTAACTAATTTGGTAACTATGGTAAGTGACAGACAATGCAGTTGCTAGGGCTAAAATAGTCCCTGTTTTTTCATTAATATTTCATTATCTGTTCTCACACACACACACACAAAAAGAATATACTTGTTTTGTTAACAAAAATGTAGTATATTTATTTTCATTCAATATCTTGATGTAGCAAATATCAAACAGTTTGAAAACGTAACTAGTGATACACACTTATAATAAATTTGGAGGTGACGTGTACCATTGTTGCCAAGTTGTTCACTTGCTAGTGAAGTTAAATGTGTACATGTGGAATGTTGAATTGGTCAACAATCCCGAGGACGTGTATCTTGAATGCGCCAGGTATAACAGAATGTCATGATCTGGTTGTTCAACCCCATCTGGTTGTGTGATGTTTTCCGTAGGAGTATAGCCCACCACTGAAACTAAAAGCACAACAATGGTACACGTGGTACTGGTAAGCCTACTGTGTGACATGAATTTGTTGGTCATTGGCTCACAGTGTTTCAGAAAGAGACTTCTCTTGTTAATCAGGCACGACCTGTTTAGTGATTTGACAAAATTTTCAGACCGATGGCCACTCATGAGTATTACATGTATATATATGTTTACTGATGATGTAATCTTGCTGAAATGTGATTTGTTTACAAATAAAAGTAGTCCACAGTCATATTTGTGGTAATATATTGATCCTTTTCATACTGCTTCATGCTTGTAGCGCTTACTATATTAAAAAAGGGCAGATGTAAATATTTCTATGTACATATATAGTTAAAACATTTCCAATACTAAGAATTCCAGAAATTCACAATGATTTTCTTATAAGTGCTTTAAACTTCTATACCGGGTATGGACGGTACAAAAAATTGATAAATTGTTGATTGATTTTCAAAATTTCATGCTGAAAAATTAATCAGACGATACAATGGCTTTGTTTAAATTAACAATGATTTCGATAATGTAATTTCAAAATGAAAACGGACAAACTTTTTAATTTCTGACTCAGGAAAAACTGGTTGCAATGTGGCGATTGAATTGGAATAAAAACTCGCCAAAACCTCAAATTTGGTCGCATTTGCGAGTGATTTGGTTGCATTGTAGAGCCCTGATAAAGAAATGTTTCATCTTGTTTTACCATTGTAATTTTTAACTTGTATGCAGGTCACATCAATTATGTTTTTAGTACTTACAAATTCTGGGGCTCAACCCCCCCAAAAAAAAAAAAGAAAAAGAAAATTATACAAAGTCATTAATAGAACTTAAAAATCAGGACCATTTTATCATCCCATGCCTAACTCAAGTCTAAAGGCTTATTTGCACATTTCTAAACAAGATCTTGATAGCTCATGAAAATTTATAGGTACATACCTGCTACAATCACAAATATAATACATGACAAACAACAACTTAGGTCAACAGGTAGTCATAATTTTAAATGGTGTTTATATGGTGGTGGCCAGTTTTTATTGGTGGAGGAGAGAACCTGATTACAATTTATCCAGGAAGAGACTACTTCCACAAGAAAACTGGCAAACTTTCTCACAAAATTCACCTTAGGTTCCAGCAGGACTCGAACCGGTGCTGACAGGAAGTGAGAGACTTTGTGATTTAAAGCATGATGCACTAACCACTCGGCCACAGAGGCCCCAGGTAGTCATAAAGGCGGGAATTAATTTATTCATAAGTCACAAAGTCCTTAATTCTTTAAATGTGTAGTCCTTAGACCTAGGACCTTTGTAAAATTGCGCTATAAGGAAAGCCCAACCAAAAAATCTCCTACAACAATTTCGCCACTTTTCAGTTTGGTACATTTTAAATTTGAACAGTAACATTAAAAGAAACTAAAAAAATATTACTACTGAGGATGAACATCAAACAAATACAGTAACAATTGAATTATGACTTAAAATAGACTTACCTCCTTGACTAAGTCTGTAGCAGCCCATCAGTCTCCAATAATCATAAAATTTCTGTTCAGCTTTCAACTGCATGTACCAAGAATTTCTGGTATCCATGCATGGTATGGTATTGCTAACCAGAAAACACACAGCTGTGTACAGTACTGCATCTTTCCAAGACATCTGGTTCTGAACACATAGAAAGTACATGTAACAGTTCTATTACCAAAATTTGTTTATTTTTCTGTTTTACATCATTCATAAACATTTATGCCAAGCACAACATGCAAAAACATTTTTTTCTGTTACACTAGCCTGTTTCTAAGTGTTCTTTCACCCAATGTCAGAGAAGTAAGTCCAATCTTTCCTTTCCACACAGAATCTTGTTTCTAGTTATTACTTGATCAAGAACAGTTGAACATACTTAATCATTATTATTGATTTACATTCCTCAAAAAACGGAGATGTCACCAGATTTAGGTGAGCTGCTACAAATTTTTAACTGTGCTATGGACTGATGTGCCAAGCCTGCCATGACACAGGACCTTTAATGCGTAAGACCTGTGACTTTCACTTCGTACACTGAGTGCTTGGCAAAGGAACAGTCACTTCCAGTTGTGAATGAACTGGTACCAAGAATCAAACTCGAAACCCTCATCTTCAGAGTAGGATGCTCTACCACTAAACTACCACATGCAATGAAGTTGAACATAACATCCACTTAAGACAATACAAATAACTTTAAGAAAATCATTTCTTGTTCATCTAAACAGATATTCTGAACAAATATCGATAAGACGACAATATCTGCTACCTTTTTTGCTCTCTTTAACAGCAGAAGACCATACAGGAAGAAAAACTGTCCTTTCATTTCATTCACAAAGGCTATCCATTGAGGTCCGCTCTGTCGTGATGAAGAAAGCAGAGTGGCTTCAAACAAAAACTGATCAAATCTGAAAATGTAAATAAGGAGTTGATTAATCAAATTAACTTGAGAGTTGCTCTAAAAAATACAGTAAAACAATTTCATATTTTGAAATGAGACAGCTGCAAACATCTTCATGCACTTTAGATTTTATAATGGCTTGAACAAAAGTGATCAATTACTGAGCATTTGAGTATTTGAGCCCATATTCACTTGCTAACTCATAAAAATTACTGGTACGTACATTTTTGTCTTCACACAAAAATCGTTAACTGAACGTTCACTACATTTTGCATTAGAGTAATTAGCATTTTGTCTGAATTACAGAATGCTTTTACCAGATCAAATCAATAATAAATTTATTACATTTTCTTTTATTATTTTGCAGTAGAACTGAGAGTTAAAGTCGAAAAAATCGAAAAACTAAACTTTCAAGCACAAATTCTTTTGAATTTCAATTTTTTGCGATATAAATTTGAGCTAAAGGTGCTAAGTTCAAGAAAGTAGAAATTCAAACAAATTTTTGTCTCATAAACATCCGTCACCATAGTAACACGTACTGCTGGAATGACGTCACACAGTCCATTATATCTTTCTGTTGAATCTGGAGATGAGTCAACTGACAAAAAGCTAGAAGTCTGTATTTGTGGAAGTTCATATCTTCTGCCGTACTTTCACTTTTAGCGTATGCCTGCAAAAAGGTATATAGAATTAGAAATTTTCACAGGTAAATCTAAAAAAAAATCAGAAAATTTAGAAAAAATGTATTCCTTACTTACTGCCATAGGCATATATTGCAGCAACAGAGTGTGCTGGTGGTTTAACCACAAAGGGCAACTGTATGCCTCAGATGTTATTGTTTTTATTAAAACAGCTGCCACTTGTTAGCCTACGTATTTTAGCAAAGAGAGGGCAGAGCGAGCAAGTCAGTTCTGCCAGTACATGGCCTCTACACTGTCAAGACTTCTACAGTGTCTTCCTACAACCTACAACAGCACATGGTAACCGAGATCTAGTATCTCTGCATATACTGTATAACCCTGCCCCAGCTATGAGTAAATAGTGGGTCATAGGAAAATTGTTAACCTTGTAATGCAATATGTCTAAGGGACAGAATACTGTGAAACCAAAATGGGCACATTATGACTCAACAGCCTTGGTCAGCAGCTTATCTAAAGGAAGGAAACCTTGGGAGAAAATCCCTGGCCATCCAAAAAAGGGGTTAGGCATAAGGCCAACAACTCTTATCCTGTTACAAAAACAGCAACAAAAGACTTAAATACAACTGCCATGCATGCAGACTTTCAATAATCATATATATAGTTCATGATAATTTTATCAAAAGAAATGAGATACTGTTAAGCCATTGATAGATTTACAACCAGGTCATCCCTTTAATTTCTGTCCGTCAAAATATCAAAAATTGTTTTTAGTATATATTCGGACAACATAAAACATGAAAGGACAAGATTGGGAATTTAAGTCAGAAAATTGAGAAAAATATTGCCAAGTTAACAATATTTAAAATTGACAACAGGACCTGAAACTAGACCCAAAATGATTCTTGGAAACCTCTGATTTTATACATTATACTTACATGGAAAAGTTCAATGAGGAATTCATACCACGGCAGGCTATCTATAAACACCAGACTTTTCTCCACTTTCATGGCATGATCAAGAGCATCTTTAGACTTTTTACCTTCAAGGTACAGGTTCATCACTTTGATATGTAAATTTACATCAGAGCTGTTTTTCACCTACAAAAACAGATCAACTCCTAGTATCAGTTTTAATAATTACAGTCAAAGTAGGTTACAGATCAAATCATTTTATATCACATAGTACAGATGAATTAAAAGTGGAGATATGATAATGCTGAGCCATCCTTGCTGAAGAAAATTCTACATTTCATCTTAAAATTTGTGATTCTACAATTGTGTGTCGAGTCTGTGCTGGACCTGAAATATTAATATATCTAATACAAGCAATTATAATACAATTAAGATAATTACTGTCTTATGTAAGACGAGATACTCTTAAACAATTTGAATACATAATTACGGATGAAGTAAACTCTGGAGGGTATTTTTTTTTCATTTTTTCATCATTTTGACCTGAAAACTTATTAAAATGGAAATTTACATGGTGTATTTTTTCACAAATAACATTCAAAACATGTTCTTTAAGAATGACTGACCTTGGACTAAGATGCCTGGAATAAACTCACAAGTAGTCTAGGTCACACCCAGGACCACAGGCATAACATTTGATAGATTGTGTTTCACAAATGTCAAATCCACAGTAGTTTTTCCCCCAAAAAATGAAATCTTCTAAGAGAGTTTGTTATTCTTTTAATAGTTTATCACTTTTAGGGTAAAATCTTCTAAACAATTAGTCAATTCCCAATATGTTTCACCTAAACTTATCTTATTAAACAATAAGGCTTACCATTTGGTCTGCATAAAATTTTTCCATTTCATCCTGAGTTCTTCCCATTTTAGACATAAGAATCTTTTCCTGTAATGATAAAAGTAAAAGATACTTTTTATTGTTAAAATACACATGACAAATTCCTGCCTTTTCCAAAAGATGCCAACAGATTCCAAACGATGTCAACAGATTCCAAAAGATACCTACAGATTCCAAAAGGTGCCAACAGATTCCAAGGATGAAGGAGAAGAAATTGCAATAAGAGTGAACAAAGGAAAAAGACCACATGACTCTGGTGAGAGTGTACAGATTAGAGTAGCTCAGTTGGAAGAGTGTCAGATCTTCCAACATGACGGTCCCCGGTTTGATTCCAGATCGTACTAGATTTTCAGAGGTGAGTTTTCATATCCTGTCTGCACAGCTCCATGCCATGATGGCAGGTAAATTTTCTTGAATTCAGGTGTAATACCTTCCTTGAATTGTACAAGTATAGAGGCACTCAAACACTCAAGAAGAACACAAACGACATCTCTACCCACAACACAGGGACGAGTGGCAAGTTCTTAAAAGCAGTCACGATGCTTGGTAAATCAAGTCAAAACAGCAGACTATGGTGAGTAAACTTGCTAACTTCTCCATATAACTGGTCTAGGTTAAAGCAAGACTCAAGACCTGCCCTGGCTAGAGGTGAGAGAAGCTGAGATATAAGTTGCAATGATCTTATCACTATACCACAGAGGTCAATATTACCAATATAAAGAAAAAAGAGGCTCCACGGAGCCTGAATCACTCACTTGTACATTGTTTGGACTGGGAATTTGGGATGTTTTAGTAGTCAAACCTGATGACTGAACAAGAGCTTGCTAATACCTTATATCTATCATAGTTTTTAATGTATTAGCCAAACACAGCCAACTACATGAAAATCAAAGTAACTCCAATAAATAGCCAACTGCCAAATTCAGCCATATTAACTAATAATAGATTTTTGTAAACATTTTTGCTTCAGACACTCTCTTTTCTATGAGTTTTCAAGATAGTAGCCAAAATACCACACCCCCTCCACAAAATATTAGCAATTAAAGGGAAATAACTCCCAGGAGGAAACTTAACAATTCTTATGAAAGATCAAAAGTAGCACTGGTATATGTTTTGTAAAGTATCGAGACATATTTTCAAATACTTGGCAAAGATATTTGGGCCTGCATATGTGATATAAATTTCTGCTTCAACCAAGAATCGAAAATGGATTCTCAGGCTCTGGATTACAAATCTGGTGATCTACAAATCAGTTTAAAGACAAACCCCACTAGCTTCAGGTAGTTTAAGGACCATATATCTACACTGCCCAAAACATAGAAAATTGAGATAAAATATACACAAATGATTACCTTAGCTCGAAACAAGATTGGATTAGTCGGACAGTCTTGTTCTACCTGGTCTATCCATCTCTGAAAAAGAAAGCATTCTGTAAGTATTGATGAATCAACAGGGGTCAACAATCATGAAAATCTCCACTTGTCCTGCAGACAAGTAGTATTTAAATGTACTTGTCCGAATCCAATGATGACTTGTCACAATCGAATGATAACTTGTCTGAATCCAATGATGACTTGTCCCAATCGAATGATAACTTGTCTGAATCCAATGATGACTTGTCCGAAAATCAAATTTAACATTTAAAGTTATTATTTTGTGTTTAAACAAGTATAATCTTTATTGAATAATTTTTGTCTTCAACAATTTCACTTGTCCTTTTGGACAAGTATAAAGTAACATCTCCTTGTCCAAATGCAAAATGGACTTGTCCCGGACAACGGACAAACCGTAATGTTGAACCCTGATCAATGCAGACCACAAAATAACACGAGAGTTATTATTCAGGCTATGTGGAGGTTACGACAAATCACGTAACCTCCTTTTTATGAATACGGCCATTATCATTCCTTTCACCCTAACCTTTATATTGGAGAAGATGATTTCTGTTATTTTGTGGCCGGCTATGTGTTTTGGTTTCTTATCTGTGATACGACAATTTAGTGAATAGTAAACAATTATGATACTTTAACCAAAACCTTAACTAATCAAACTAACCAACACAAAATAAGCCTATTTGCCTCATCACATCAGTTTCACAAGTAGGAAACTTATTATTTTTAAACAAAAAATTCATATACATTTTTTTTGTACAAATCAAGAAAGTAATATGAACGTCTCAAAATATATCTGAAGAAACAGTTGACAAAAAAAGCATTAGTTTAAAAATTTAACACATAATTTATGCTAAATCAAGCACAGACTCATATAAAAAATGTTTTGGAGGTAATTTGCTCATCAGTTGAAGAAATAAGAATAAGTTTGTTTGACAACCAAACCAAAGTCGCTGAAATTCTAGCAATGTCATTTTGAGGTTTATTACAAGGATGATGAATGGATCTGTTATGTAATTTATAAACATCAAAATAAAACCATCGATATGTAATTGATTTATGGATGTAAACTAACAAAAATATCAAAATTAAGTCTAATGTCCAGGGTTCCAAACTCAGAGTGAATAATCAAACAAATGCAGAATTACTAGAGTCATATAGTGAAATTCCTTATTGGAAACTTACTTTTTGTCCTGTATCTGTACATAGGCCTTTTATTTGTGTAACAAATACATATCCCTTTTCTTGTATTTCAACAATTTTAAGGTTAATATCGCAGCTATGACAACTTGGAAAAACACCCTTTCCCCCAATATTTTTCTTTTCATTTATCTCAAAAATGACGGAATAATTAAAAATCTCAATATTTTGGGGCTTTGTCATTATGTAACTCAAAATTTCAACCAGGAATACAAAGTTAACTGGTAAGTATCCCACACATATTCAACCAAGGCCTCACTCTGCACTGATTAGAGGCACATTGTGGTTAAATGGGCATAATCCACTTATCATCACTAACAATAGACTCCTTATTGTTGGCAAGAATCATGATGAGGAACATGCAAATTAGTACATGTCCCTTACCAATGAAACAATTATAATGTGAATCATGAACAATTATAAAACTTAAATTAAATCTTTCACCATGGCTCAAACTGGACCGACTGATGCAGAAAACACCTATTAGGCTCACTGCCTCTAAAGCCTGTTTGGGTTATAAAATAAAAGTAGGAAAACGTGGGTTGTGAAACTTGAAGGCCGGAGTCTGGGGGTCACATAGACCCCCAGAAGCTCTGGATAAAATGGTGCAATATCCTGAATTCTAGACATTTCCTGGCACCTAAAATGACTAAAAAAAATTTAGATTTTTTATTTACTCACATCTGCCGCTTTGCCATTTGGCAATAAAACTTGATAAAAGCTTGGGGGAAATTATCTTCTCAACAACCCCAAGATTGCTCAATTGAACTTTTTTCTTCAAATGTTTGTGAGGGCATTTCAAACTTCTGAGAAGTAGCATAGCTGGTGTTTTTGTAGCAAGTTAAGCATCAGGAAGGCCAAAATTCTGCCCCGATATGTGCCTAATTTAAAGTTAGGCAGGTATCAGGTAAATTTAACACCAAGTTAATTCGACACTTGTAAGCAAGTTAATTTACTTCTAGTGCTGAATTTATTTGTGAAAGTGCCAAAATCACCAATGTTGATATAACATGATGCCAAAATAACTTTAATTCCCATTTGATATCCATTTTTCACACCATTGCCAACATCTCCGAGCTAAATTTATTGCAAGAATTTCCACTGTAGACATTCTGCACCGGAAATACATTTTGGAGCTGAATAAACAATTATATTTCGTCTTTTTTAAGGCAATTATATCCAACCAATCAAAGCAGGTTTTGCATTCATTGTTAGAAACAAGTAAAATAAAACCAGATTCAGACAATTACTGTGAAATCCGATTCGCCAATGTTAAAAAAAAAATAGAATTTCAAATTGAAAGTCAGAAAACGGCAAAGAAAAATCGGATTTCCAATTTAAATTGAAAAAAAAACATGTCTGACAAACGCTATAAAACTGAGGTCTAGTATTCCATACACAAATTTACAAATTTTTCAATAGCATAAAGAATATATTATGTATACTGACCTTAAGTATTTCAGGGTCTACATTGTCCAAATCTGTGTAAAGTTCACATACTGAAAAGTAAATATAATAACAATCTTTACAATAAACTAGGACCAGAGAGTTCGGATAGGAAAAAGCTACAGGAGACAGATGACTAATATATAAACATGTGAAAATACTGTATCATATCCTATCTTGCTGTATTGTTTACAATGCAGTGGAGAATCACAAAATTCAAAATTTAGATTTCCATCAAAACATGAACCCATAAACCAATGTCAATCATGAAGACTTTAAAGTCGTATACCTCTGGCAAATTTTGCCGAATGCAGAAAATAATCAAAATCATTGATGATGTCATTAAATAAAAGGCAACACATCAGATCTGGCTAAAATTTGAGTTTTTTAATGGTTATCAAAATACTGCAAACATATGAACCAAAAAAAACAAAAAAACAAAAAAACCCAAAAAAACAAAAAAACAAAACAAGTATCCCCTCTGCCTCTTTATCATCAAACTCTGGGACATAAAAATAACAATGAGCTTAGTTTGATTAATTCAAGATTGATCCTTCAACCCCTGAAAAACAATGGACTCTTCTATAAATGAATGACTTACACCAGTCCAAATGTGTATTTAGGGGTGAATGAGATAAGAGGTTCATGTGGTGATCATACAGACAAAGAGAGATGGCAATGTGTATATATTGCTATAGCTGTGTAGGCAGAAATGTTGAGAGGATAAAATGCCTTGTACGTGTTTTAATCTGCCACATGACAATTCATACAATTATTCATACAAATCATTTCTAATGTAAAACAGCTAGTCAGAACTTGAAAATTGCATGAGAATATGATAATGATGCTGAACTTGCTGATAATGATGACGGTGATGATGATATGTTGATGATTATGATGATGATGTTGATGATATTGATGATTATGATGACAAAAAGGGTGAGGATGATGATGATGATTATGATCAAAATGTTGATGATGATG
This sequence comes from Atrina japonica, assembly GCA_030159075.1. Classification (NCBI taxonomy): domain Eukaryota; kingdom Metazoa; phylum Mollusca; class Bivalvia; order Pterioida; family Pinnidae; genus Atrina; species Atrina japonica. The sequence continues at coordinate 1,104,557 of BROG01000145.1, read as the reverse complement.
ATGACGAAAACAAACACCTCTAACTCTTTACATACTTACTCTTGACACTTAGTGCTTTCTGATTTTTGTCAAGTTCAAATGATCTGTAAATAGAAATTACATTGTCAAAAAATTGTACAAAACTCAATGAAAAAGTCATGACCATGGTCCTAAGACCACGACTGAAACATTTACTAAAACAGGCCCCTATTTTATAAAACAATATTTGAAAGTCTGATCAAACCCAGTTTACCATGTTAGAATTTAAAAAAATGATTAGTGTCTGACAGATGCAATTTAACAAAATAAAGACTTTGTTAAATGTGTCTAACACCATAAAACACAAACAATTTACTTATATCGGGATTTGGGAGATATATTTACCGTAGTTTGATTTGCATAGCCAATCACATTTCATGATTTGCCAAAGTTGGAAACATTTTTATTTTTTCAAGTTTCATTGGTGATAAGTCCAGGTTTAATGATCAAAGCATAACATATCAGACCAAAAGGCAATTAATAATTAGTTACGAGTCTGAAAGTGAAAAGTGAACAAGTAGTGTCTGTGTCTGAATCAAGTTATCATGTGATAAAATTGCTCTTCCACAGAATTTAATAATGACTAACCTCATATACATTTATAAATTAACGTTTCAAAGTCATTAGCTGCATTTACAAAAAAGACATATTTCCATTTTTTCCTAGTTTTACTACTTGTACAATAACAAATAACACTATACACAGGCATAAAAAAATAATACATTCCTACATGTTTAGTGAAAATAAGGTCAGGTCCAGTGTGGTATCCATATACAAATAGTAAGTTTTAGTTAATCAATTGAAATTGAAATAGTGGCAAACCTGTGTTCCTCGAGGTATTTTCACAAAATATATAGGAATTTAAGAATTTTTATGCTTGTGTATATATCTCTTTTTTGTTATTGAATATCAATCTTAGTAGTAACAAGAGTTGTCAGAAGAAACAAAGCTTGCTGAGTGTAAATTTTAAAAATAAATATTTGACCCACAGCTGTCAGGTTTTCAGGTCAAAGGACTGGTAAAATTTTGATTCCATCAGCTCAGATTAAAAAATTTGAAAAGTAGGTCAAAGTCCAAGGTCAAGTTCACAAGGACAAAAGTCATAATACCAAATAAAGACTTTGGTCATAAGAAATATATATATATATATATATATATATATGTAAAATATCAAAGCCCTATCCCTCATGGTTTAAAAGATATAAGTTTTTGAAAAGTAAGTCATACTCCATGGTCACCAGATCAAAAGTCAAGGTACCAAATGAAAGATTTCTTCATAAGGAATCTATATGTGAAATATCAGAGCCCTGTCCCTTGTGGTTAAAAAGTTAAAGGCAAGGTTAAAGTTTTGTCTACAGACGCCAGCAATGATGACAACGCCGGGGGTATGGCATTAGCTCTCAGGACTTTCATCCCAGTGATCTAAAAAAAAGGGAAAAGAAATTTGGGGGAAAAAAACCACAGCTAATGCCCCTTTAAATAAAATTTTACCATGCATTCATGCATTTTCGAAAGTACATGTAACATACAAGATATATTTTTATCTATCATTATCTCTTACTTTTTGTAGCTAGCAAGAGCCTCTCTCTTATCACCGAGTCCCTCATGGATTTGTCCCATCAGTTTGTGAGCCTGTGGTACACTTCGTTTTGTACAAATGTAGTCAGCCAGGTACCTGTGCAGGTGTAGAAACAGTGATTAGTATCAACAAATAAACTTTCATATAGTTCACTACAAATTTTACCTGTACAGGTGTACAATCTAATTAAAGATGAATCTCTCATCACTCCCGTTTTCTGATATGTCACGTACATGTAAAGATCAACCTCAATCAACTATGAGGTCACATAAATAGCAGAGTTCCCGATAGTTCGCTGTACCATGATTCAAGAGTGATCATGATATACATGTATCAGGATATACAAAGATATTACCATGTATTACAATATGTCATTGTTAGGAATATCACATGTATCACAATATGTCATTGTTAGGAATATCACATGTATCACAATATGTCATTGTTAGGAATATTACATGTATCACAATATGTCATTGTTAGGAATATCACATGTATCACAATATGTCATTGTTAGGAATATCACATGTATCACAATGTCATTGTTAGGAATATCACATGTATCACAATGTCATTGTTAGGAATATCACATGTATCACAATATGTCATTGTTAGGAATATCACATGTATCACAATATGTCATTGTTAGGAATATCACATGTATCACAATATGTCATTGTTAGGAATATCCAGTGTAATACTGGAAATACTAGTATAAACAAAGATACAGTGAATGTAAAACTACTGATTATTCATCAAATCTTGTACATTCACTGGTAACTTATTTTAGGCAAAATTGATTTGTTGTTGTTGTATTAATGTTTAACTTCCCACTCAAGAATCTTTCACTCATATAGAGACATCACCAAATGCCAGTGAAGAGCTTCAAATTTTGGCCTATACTCCGCACTTATGGCCAATGAGCAGTGAGGGTTCTTTAATGTGCTGACACCTACTGTGACAAGGGACCTCGGTTTTTACTGTCTCATCCGAAAGACAGGAAAAGCCAGGCAAAATATATCATTTATTGATAAATCCCTTAGGTGACACAGACACATGCTGATATGCTAATAAAAGAACAAAATATTACCCCAAAAAAATCTGCCATCGATGTAAAGAAACAAATAAGGCCAAAAAAATATCAAAGTTATTAAAGTACTGAAATGGGTTGTTATTTTGGCAAAATAGCCATGGGATTCAAACTACTTCTATTTAACATATATATGAAATGAAAATAAATCAAATTGATGTAGATCTAAAAACCTAAAAGCCAAAAAGAAAAAAACTTCAATTTCCAGTCTCTAAATAAATTCAAAATTAACATTCTCAATTTTATTTGTTGTAGGCCTATCTTCCACACCAACTTTAAATATTGTCTGTCATACATTAACACTCATTTCAAAACAAAATGTGAGCATTTCTGGAACCTACATAAATTTAAACCAAACATGACACTGGGAACAGGTAAAATAATTTTATTTTTACATAGCTAAAAATGGCTGTGATTTAAAACAAATTTTAGGGCTTGTAATATCGAACGTAAACAATCCAATTTAGGGCTATTACCGTGGTACATGAACACATACTCTGCCTAGACTAAATAAACAACCAAACAACGTTCTCTATCTTGTATTAATTTATATAAATAACTGTATGGAGTGAAAAAAAAAACAGTTTACCCAATGTTTATTGTTAAAAAAATAATTTTACATCAATATAATTTGGGCCTAAAGTCGCGATGTAGCAAAACGAACTGTCACCAATTTCACTTATAGACATCAATGTAGCTGTCAATATTAATATGATGAATGGCGGAGTAATTCTGCAGTTTCTCAAGGCAAGCTCAACATCAATGGAATCTTATATAGCAGAATTCCATGTTTATAAAAAGATTGATGACGTTTCGTTAAAACTAACTACAAATAGTATTGTATAATTTCAAAAGGCAGAAGTAAGTATTATTATTATTCAAACTAGATTTAATTTCATTTACACCAAAATATTTGACTTTTCTGTAAAAGTTGAATTCTTGAGTTGGACTATATTTTACACGAAGTGCGAATGCAACCTCCATTACCTCTTCACTGCTAATAGGATAGCCCTCGATGAAAAGTCGAAGTAAACCCATAATAGGTTGTTATTACCTAACAACCCATAAAAATGTGTGTTTCAGGTTACCTGACCAACCCTGATTTTCCCATCCGTGGCAGGTCCCGTTTGATGATCAATGTCACGATGCGCTTAATTCAATAAGAGTGCAGTCAAATCAACAATCCAACTGATTTCGATTATTGGTCAGAGGAAAGCGACGTGTGTTATGATGTGTTACCCATTCCCAGTGGAGAAGTTGTTTATCTATTCAACGTTCGCAGTTTCACATTTCATTGCAAATAAAAAAACGATGACGTTACAGCTGCAATGAAGAAATTATTTTACAATTTCTACTTTTCTGTCTCCTTCTTCATTGCAGTCCATTTCTTCATACAAGAAGTCTGAAACCAAGCAGGTTTGACAGGTCACATCTCGGAGCCATTTTCTTCAATTCAGCTTGTACAACATCCAAAAATTAAACATGTACTTACTGTTGAGATATTTTTTATTCCATCCAAGTATATAATTTTAAATGTCAACACTTTAAATTATGTTTTTTTGTTCATATAAATTTGGTTACCAAGTTTTGTTTATAAATCCAACTATCTTGGAAATTGAGAAATTGAGCGTGTGTACGAAATGGGAAAATTCTAAAATCTGTTTCTGGGTAAATTTTTTAACGTTTGTATTATGTTACTCCTACAGGGAGTAAAATTAGCACTTGCCCAGTCGCATTTGCAACCATTTTTATGCCTGGGCAATTGAAATATGCACCGCCGGTCTCCCAGATGGCAAGTACCATAAATGCCCATATGTCCGTTTTCCCTTTTCTTTCCGTCTAGTCCGCATCAATTTTGTTATGTAAATCTGAGTCTGTGAGATGTTTAAATGCTTTACGTGTCATGTTATGTTCAAGCGTATTACTTATAAACAATTAATACCACATTGTGTAAATGCTGACAAGGTGTTCAACTTTCGAGAAAGTTTCCTGATTTCTTTGAATCCTAGTTAGGTCGGCACATGTTGAAATCCACACTTATTTCATGCACATCAACAACTAATTATTTCCGCACTTGTTTCTTTTATAAATTTTTTTTTTTCAGCAGTTGCTTACAAATTATTTTGATATCGGCACTCGGGCCTAATCGATAGGTATTTTCACCTGTTCAACATTAATTATCTGGTGGGATCTCATAATTATCGCCTTAATTATGCAACCATTAGTCCCTCATTGAATCCTTTGTTCATTTCGAATGACTGCTTGGTCAAAACAATGTTTTAATAGCAAATAGCACATTTTAATTAAAAAAGATAATTTGGAGATGTATGTTTTTTAGTGTCAACAGTGACATGAATTTGTGACATAATTATCAAGAAAGCATATTATACACATAAATTATTTTTGAAAATGAATCTTCTCTTCTGCGATAAACATTTTTTAATACTATTTCGTTACCTTGATAGATATTTCCAAGTGTTGAAAAAAATATTTTCAGGTGCCTATTTAACTCCATTAAGTGCTGATTTCCATGTTTCAAAAGTGGGGTTGGGATTTGACTTGCAACAATTCCTTGGACTCGTAAGTCTTTGTCATGCGATGTTACATTGCTGAAAACCCCAGCAAGATACAAATATAAAAAAAAACACTCCTCAACAAAATGGACAGGAAATTGTCAATGGTTGGACACATGAATACATGTAAGAGACATATTCATGATTGCACGCAACATGATAAAAGCTATGTAGAAAGAGAAATTGAGTTTGAATTAAATTGAGAAATTTGGTTTACTTTATTTATCTATTTTTTTTTTTGTATGAAAGCATCTGAAGAAATAGCTGGGCCCCTGAATTTCAACATGGACCCCTAGATATTTTGTTTTACGGGCCCGGCTGGCCCCTGGATCCTGCAGCCAATTTTACTCTCTGCCCTATATACAAAATACTGAATAAGCTAATTTAGAAATAAACAATTGCGACTTGCAAGGGCCATTATGGTTTGTGCGCATGCCCATTATCTCAATTTCCTTGATAAACTAAACTTAGTCAGTAAGTGATCGAAGTTATATGATATTATATACTTGGATGGATTAAAAAATATCTCCACTGCAAGTACATGTTTAATTTTTATCGTTGCATGAGTTGAATTGAAGAAAATTGCTCCGAGATAAGACCAGTCAAATCTGCCAGAAATCGCGTGTTTCAGAGGTTTCGTATGAAGGGATGGATTGCAACAAAGAACGAGACAGAGAAATAAAAATAGTAAAATATCGTCTTTGTTATACCTTGATCTTTTCTTCAAGTTTTATTCTGGAGAAATTTACTGTCAATTATGCAGAAAATATTTAACACATTCAATTATTTTGATGTTTTATTTGTAAATAAGTATAATTTGTTCAGAAAAAAAAAGAAAAAAGAAAAAAAAAATTGTTTGCCAACCTACCTACCCTAATTTTGACTGACATGTAACCGGAAACACACATATTTTTTTTTTGGCCTAACCAAATAGAACAAGGAATAAAGAAATTGAACGAAATATACACAATGCTGCATCCTGTATCTTTCTCTTTATATCTTCTTTATAAAATCCATTTATAACCTCTCTGAATCAATTTGACTGAATGGTACTACAGTCAGCACACTAATATTATAAATATATATATATATATATATATACAATGTATGCCATCGTCGTAAAACCACTGTCCGGAATCACTATGCTCTTTCCTAACCGTGGTCTCATGCGGCCAAAATTTTTTGTACCTATTTTTATTATTCATGAAACTTCAGCTGATACGAGTAAATGTTGCTTGCATTCATCAACCAATCAGATCTTGGCTTTTAAACAATTTCAGAATTGTACTGGATGCGATAACTTCCATTGCTGATCATAACTACTGTGATTGGATAAATTGGAAAACACGTACTCCTTATAAACATTCATTAGCTACAAGAGATTTTGGTTGCATGAGACCATGGATAGGAGCATAGCGATTCTGGACCATAGTTTTACGACAATGATACCATGCTCGCAAGTTTTAATTTTACATGTATAAAATATGTTTTTACTTTTGACAACATAATTCCAGAAATGTTTAAACATTACAATAAAAATGTTACTATACCCCTTAGCTTGTTCATATTCTTTGACTTCAAAATATAATAAAGCTATTTGGTATCCTCTTGATATTCTCTGAAAAATAAAAGTCTCAATTAATGCATACAAAAATAGAGAGCGCAGCTTGACTCAGTGAGTCAGTCATAGATTACATCATACATGTGTACACAATGCAGAAAAGTGTCTGAATTCAGTGAATTGTGTCAGAAGCTGTACACTGTAGAGCCAGAGACAATTCTCCAAACAAGACTACATCAGCCTGATGCTTTACCAGTCAATCTTCACAAAAACATATATTCAAATTAAATGTTTTGGAACTTTCAGCTTATACATGTACATTTATAATCACCGGTAAGTTCATGTTGGAACCAGAACAATTTCAACTGCTAATGTTCCAAATTTTTGACATAATTGAATTTTGGCACTATTTTGTGGGAAAATTTCACACTTGTGAGATCGGAGACACTCCCCGTGAATGCATATGTAGAATCAGGAGCAGTGCTAACTTTCAAAGCAATGCCATAGTTCATTAGTTGGTATTTTTTTGAAAACGGCAATAAAATTTTCCAAGGCGCGGTGATTTCCGTGGGTCGGTGGGTAAACAGCAAACAAACTTAATTTTATTTTAGGACTAACTGCAAATAAATACCAACTAACCATTTTCAAAGGCTGCCACGATGTCCGGTGAAGTTGCGCAGTGAATACATCTGGTTAACTTACAGTTTATGACAAGGTCCAATAAGTATGGAGGTCTGTTCTTATTTGCATATATATCGATTGTATCATGTCACAATCACAAGAGGCTTGCAGTCAATCATCACGGCTACTTTGTTTGGATAAATTAATATGGTCAGACTATTAAACCAACAAAGAGCATCTTAAAGCTCATTTTATGCTCTTTTAAATGTAAATATGATTGGAATGGTATTGCTTATTTTCTTATTTTAATTTTAACTATTTGTTTTCGGTTACAGTTCCCTGGAGTGAATTGACCTTGTTCCTGCCGCTTGAATATATTCATACTGCAGTAGACCTTGTTATTCAAAACATTACGTTACGGCATGACTAATTTGAGTAATATTCAATTCCAAAGTTTAGTTATATTTATATGGTCCTGAAAACCTCCAAAAAAAAATCACTAAAAATTAAAACATATACTGGGGAAATGCTAATTTTCTTTTCTTCGAATGAATCTTCTGAAATTCACGGTAATTTTCTGGTGCACAAGACGAAGATGTCTTTCGATAAATTGAAAGTGAAACTACGTCATCGAAACTTGAGCTGCACAACTCCACTTTAGGGGTTATAGTAAGCAAACCTGTAACAATAGATTAATAAATAATTTATTTGGAAATGCATGTAAATTATAGATGTCTAAGTTTCAACAAGCTGGCTGGACTTGGGCTTCAATATGAAATGATATTAGTGTTGATACAAGTAAAATCAAAAGACTATAAAAATTTAAATACATGTACATGTATGACGTAGATCTACTTTACAAATTGCCGGTGATAAATTCAAGCAAAAATTAAATATCAGAAATTACAATCAGCAACAAAACATGCTCGTTACCGGTTGAATTCTTCCTTCTTGAAAACCTACATGTACATGTATATGATAGTAGCCGTGGGCGGCTACCCAGACGAGTCGTGTAGGCTACAATTTGCTTATGATACTCGTAACTTATTTTAAAGTTTTTATAAAAACATAGTGTTGATTTAATATACATGTATATGTTGAAGATTTACTTACCCTCAATTTAAATCTATCATTAAAGTCGAGTTTGTGTATGCACAATAAAATATATTCAAAACTGAGACTATTGAAAGTATGATCTATCATGAATCTGTTATTGACTGTAGGCCGAAAAACATTTTTTCATAAAAAAAGTATCTTTTTTAGCTCTTTTTTTTTTCCTATGGAAAACCGAAACAACGGAAGGTTCACCAAAACTGAAAACAGAACTGTTTTTCAGAACTGAAGCGTGGAAAAATTTGAAAAATGTACAAAATCAATGGCCCTACATATGACATGTAGGCTACAGAAATACAACATTTTTATTTCGAAAACTGTCCACATTTTGATATGCATTCATGTTTCACATACTTACGAGAACTGAACTGAAGCAAATTTGAAATGGAAAATCAATGGCCCTACATATGACATGTAGGCTACAGAAATATCAATGTCGAAACAGCATTTGTGACATGCAATGGTACTTACTAACAGCTGGGGATCACATAATATGTGAAACAGAGAACTTTTTATGATATTTCATGTTGGTCGATTTAAGCGGTCATGGGCCTTTAAAATATGACTTTAGTTTTTATTTTATCAACCAAAATAAGAACCATTTACATGAGAAGATACACTTCGGTACATAATAAGTCATGTAGTCAAAGTTAAGAATACATCAACTGACATTAACAGAACAGTTGAAGTCAAACGAAATATGAAATAATTGATATTATTTCGTTCATGTTTTGGTTTTCTTAATTAAAGTTGTACTTGTAGGTCGAAAGTTGAATCTAGATGACAGCTTTGTTGAAAACATTGGGCATTTCGACATTTTCTGTAATTCATAGGGCATCTCGTAATTTTTAGGTGAATTTCGATTATATCACGGCATTTCGATTATTGGTATTAAATGATAAATTTTAGTTTCATTTTCATTTCGGATAATTCGTAAACCTGCTGACTGACGTACTGTAAATTTTTCGATTGTTCTATCTATTTATTCGATTCCAAGATTAAACTTAACACAAATTTAACTTGAAAACGCTTTATGCATTTTTTTTTTTCAGGGCCAAGTTTATATACCTCAGACTGCTGAATCTGACCAACAAAGCGGTCAACATCACGTTTACTGCGCCTTGTCGCCGACATGCTGTTTTCATTCATTCGACATCGGTACATCGATTTACCCAAAAGGACCCAAAAGGACCCAAAAGAACCCAAAAGGACCCAAAAGGAACACAAAAGGACCCAAAAGGAACACAAAAGGACCCAAAAGGAACACAAAAGGACCCAAAAGGAATTAATGGGAACGATTTTATAAAGATTTTATATTTATTTCAATAAAAATGTTGCAATAAAGAACTTTTTTCTGTGTTTATTGATGTTTAAAATTCATTACAATTATTTTTAGTAATGTAATTAACTAATTATTATTTGTTTATCCAATCAAATGATCGTGCATAATTGAGTTGATTAAAATATCCAATAGAATTTCATTAATTAAATTATGAGAACTTAATTATGAGACGTTGGTGTTATAAAAGCAGGTTCTCTTTTCACTTCTCTCTCATCAAACAAATTTCGGACTGGAATTTAAATCACTTAGCCGGTAAGTACCAACTTTAATTTCTTGTATTACCTATAAAATTAATTTATATATGTATTTCACGACAAAATTAATTCTGTAATAAAAATTATATATCAGAAATAAGCACTAAGCCTTGGCTTACATTTATCAATATTCCCAAATAGTTTTTATTTCAACCACATATTTATTTTTATAGTAAAAGTTTACTAAATTGATTTTATAGTAAAAGATAACTGTTATAAGATCGGGGTTTCTTTTTCTTATTTTAATTTTTTTGTCGCTTGGTATTTTCAGATTTTCATCATGGTTCGCCGTCAGGCTATCAAAAAGAAGAACGAGTGGCCATGCGGTGCGTGCAAGAAGAACTGTTTAAATTCTAGCTTGTTCTGTGCCGTTTGTGAAAAATGGTTTCATAGTGATTGCGAAAAAGTGAATAAACAACAAACTCTAAAACTTCTCTCGGACATTCCTGAGGATTATATCTGTTCATTCTGCCGTGTGTGAGGATGGACATTTTGATTACCTCATGGGGATCGAACGGCTAAGAAAGGTAGGGTACTTAATTAAGGCGTAGTTAAAGCAATATGAGCTGTATTTTTTTGTTTGTTTTTTTTTGTTTCAAAAACCTGCTAGTATGCATTTTCCACAAAATATGGCAAACAGAAATTAAAAAAAAACATGATATTTTTGTCACTGTAGTAGAAAAGAACACATTAGTTTTTTAAAAAATCAACATGAAAAAAATGCAGCTCATATTGCTAGATAACATAGATAATTCGATAGATATAAAAACGTAGATTATATAAAATGCATGATGAAATTATAACAATCATCGGCATTTATAAAAGTCAGTCTATATAAGTTTACAATGAAAAATGCTTATTAGATATTTAACAGTTCAAATTATCGACTCCGCATAGCCCATTAATATCAATTATGATATAATGAGATAATTATATGGATAGATGATGGCAACCCATACACGTGCCGTTAATTCTTAAAACAACACGATGATTACCCTTGCTGTTTTAATAATTTAACTATTAGCAGCTGATTAGTGATATGGCTTTCTCCCCATTACTTCAGTCAATTCAATTCGTAATTATTATAGCGACCAACCTCTTAAGTACTAAAGTGGCATATTTTAGACGGCTTAATTGTTTAGGATTTGAATTAAAATGATTAATATGAATTTCAAAATAAATTATGATTTTTAGTACGTATTGATATTTTATCGCCAATTCAGTTGGCTTCACATTAGTTACATATTGGTCTTTAAACATATTTAATGAGTAATCGAATGGTTTGGGCAAAAGGCAAAGACTATATAAACCCTTTCCAAAAATACGTTTTTTTTATATAATCTGTTCACTGCAATTTCATTAGACTTCTATGTTTTCTTCAATGACCCTTTGGCAAACAATGCTGAAAAGTTCAAATCTGTACTTTATTTATTTCTCGAGAAAATGAATAATTAGTAACAACAAGTTTTGTCAGGCGGCGCAATGTGCGACGTCAAAAATTTCCAGTATTACGTTGTTGCTAAACCCTCCACATCGTTCACGATAACATTTACGTTTTATTTCCGAAAAAGTCTTAGAAAAAAATATTATCTATGAACATGTATTCTGCGTGCACATTCAATACATATTTCTAGTTTTGTTTTGTTTTTAAATATTTTCTAAGTGCAAACGATCTGTCGGCTCCAAACTTGCCCTGTATTACTTGTTGTCTAACGTCCGTCTTACCGAAATGTGTCGTTCAACATTTTGACGTCCATTGATATCGTTCGGGGTTTCTTTTTTCCACTTATTGTCATCATACTTTGTTCAAATATTTTCAATGTTGTTTAACTACTTATTCACAAAACGCATTTCTCATCGATTTTGTTAATTTCATTTACTTCCAAAGCCGCTTAGGATTTATTTCATGGTCTTTACAAAATTGTATCAGTTACTGCTGCGCCGCCTTTTAAACGCTGAAAACGTCATTTTTATTACCACTTAACTTTTCAATTTGTCACAAAACGCACTATAAAATATTTAAAAGTTTTGTTATAGCGAAAACATTTTCTGAGTAAATAATAGAATTATTATCAAATATCGGTGTATGTTTTATTTGAATTTTTTCATTTTTTCATTCGAAAAGTACTTTTCCGCCCAATTTTCAATTCATTATGTTGATTTTTAACTTTTTGTTTTTGACATTGCGGCGCATGTAGAATTTCTGATCTAACATGCTTTCATTTCACTAATTTAATCTCAAACAATATTCGATTTTAAAACATTATTTGAATGCAAATTTCTTGAACCCTTTGTGGCACAAATTTCATCTTCGTTTTAAAACTTGCTTGGAGATGTTCCTCAACAAAGAAAACATCCAACAACACAAGGATCGGGCTAGTTTCAGCTGTCTCTCGCCAACATATGACACCGCTTTAAAGGAGTGTGCCCGGCCAAGACAATATTCGTGTGTTTGGACCATACTTGCACTTTCCAACGTCATCAACGTGCCTATGGAAATTCTTTACCCATGCGTTAATGGAACTCAAGACCTGGCCTTCCAAAAGTTTAATATGAAAACGTCACCCGAGGATCCCATCAGTGACACTGCCCATTAAAATCATGTGGACCAGTACCATGCCGCCTAAACCAAACAAGCAGTGGACACCCAACCATTTCGTTCCCGTCGTGCCATCAAAATCAACATCGTCGGTGCCAAACAATGACAGGAGGGAGTTCAACTTCAGCTTCAAAATTAGCCGCGGGAACAAATCAACACCCAAATCAGCAAGATCACCTTCGCCTCCTCGAAAAAAGACAAAACAATCCAAGGTAACAACAACAACGAGACATGTGCGTACATCACCACCATCGTCTCCATATTCGTTGCCATCGCCTACTTTTGATCAACGTGTGTTTGTAGATGTTTTCACCATCGCCTCCTCGACAAAAGACTAAGGAGTCTAACCTACCAAAGACTACAAGACATGTGCCCACGTCACCACCATCGTCTCCTCACTCATTACCATCCACTTCAGTGACGCCACAGTCTTCGCCATCGACCAAAACACCTGTTCAGAAGAAAAAGATCCAGAGACTCTCCTTCACCATACAAACAACGAAAACGTTCGAGGCTTCCATCATCGCCTATATCATCACCACCCTGTAGCTTCCATTCATCAATTAATTTATCAAACCGCTATTCCATCCTAGAAGAAGAAGAGGGAGAGACTGTGCACCAAACCCAGATACAGAAATCGAAGAACCCAACACCGTCCAATCCCTGCCACACAACAGATTCATGACAGTAGACAGTGCATACAAAGCTGTGACTGCGTGTGATGAAGCTACTGTTGCCCAGAACATCCCGATTGGACAAAAGAGCAACGCGTTCATCTTGATAAAAGCAAACAAGGATAAAAAGTTCGAATTTCCAGATGATTGCGGTGCATGGGGGCGGTCAGGAACAACTGTCAATTCTACATACGCGTATAAGGACAACAAACTAAAAAACTGTGGTTATCAAACAGGGTTCATATTGTGTCGAGAAGAAAATCCAGGGTCAAAGAACATTCGTTCCACTGGAGCCACAACCTCATGAGGACACCATTGTTAAATGCCATCGGTACTACGCCAGGTTGAAAATTGATCCGGGAGTACCAGAAAAGAGTAACCGTATTTACAAGGCTACCGACACCGTTCCACTCGAAGGAAAACATCGCCCTAGTGGAATATCAAGGCATATTCAAAAACCAAAAGACACCCCATGGAAACAACACCAGAACCAATGAAGCCTATTCCCGGACAGATCCACAAATTCTCCGAACAGCTGCTGCAATTACAAAGACACAACACCAGATGCCAATAAAAACTAGCAATCAGATGATGATGGACGATTCCCTAAATGCACCAAATGCAAAACAAATAACAGACAAAGTGTACAGGGAATCCAAAAAAGACCAGAACAACCTCAAACTTACCAACATCGCAGACGAAGTCCTCGCAACCCTTACAATGTGCCAAAATGGGGAAAATAATATTAGGGAAGTGATAACAACACCAAACAAACCCCCAAGTGTGATTGTTTATTCGAATGAGCAGCTGGAGGACTTAAAGACAAACTGTGTAGGCCCTAAAGGCAGTGTTATAGGCATTGATAGGACATTTAACCTTGGAGCATGTTTCGTTACTACAACTACATACAAAAACAGGAAAATTATAAAGCGCGATACTCTCCAAAATCCCATTTTCCTTGGCCCAACATTATTGCACTGGGATGGAGAAACCGACTCCTATTACAAATTCCTGACACATCTAAATTCAAAACTGGGATTTCCGTCCGGACTAAAAGTGGGTAGTGATGAAGAAAAAGCAATAAAAAAAGCCATCCAAAATGCATTCGATAGCCCGATTCACCTGCTCTGTACTAAACACTTGAAAGACAACGTCCGCCGATATTTAAAAAGATAAAGAGGGATGCAGTTCAAAGGACAGGGAGTCTATAGTGTCTTCAATTTTTGGACAAAACGGTGTTTTAAAACAGTGATGACTCTTTCTCGTACGATTCAAAAATTGCCGACTTGGATTCATACCTAAACAAATTTCCACATTTTAAAAGTTATTTCCAAACCCGTTTTAAAGCCATTGTTGGATAAATATGTTTTTCCTCCCACTACAAAATGGAACCGTCACAGAGCAATGGACCAACAATAACTCCGAGTCCATGAACAATCGGTTTAAAACAATCCCTTGACTGGAAGCACACACAAATGCCCGACTTGATAACCAAAATTAACGAAATATCCGCGTTCCAAATTAATGACCTAAGACGAGCGATCCATGGCAACGGAAATTATATCTTGGAGGACACCCTTCAACAGCACCGAGTACCACCAGACGTCTGGGTGAAGATGAGCCAATCGGAGAAAAAAGAGGAAAAACATGGAAACTTCTTTCCCAAAAACCGATTGAAGCTGACAAGAGACAGTATATCAAGTCCTCCAGATGTAGCTTCCAGGTATTTATTTCAATTTACCATGCACTGCATTATTTATATGGATATCTGAATATTTCATATTAAATCTCTTTAAATTGAATTCCATCATTTAATTCAATACAGTGTACTATTAAATCTAAATCTTATCTTTTTAATTATTCCATTTTTTTTTAAATTACATAGGTACCACCCGACATCGAAGGTAGCCCAGAAACCGTGCCAGAGAAAACGCCCCAGAGCAGAGCGCACCGGCGGTAATCCCGATTTAGACTTTCCCAAATCACTTGTGACTATTCCCGACTGTGACTATACAAAATATGACCGTACCGAATGTTTCTCTCTACCGGATGTGACTATACCAAATGTGACTACCCGAGCGTGTGAATGACTACCCGATTGTGACTAAAATCAAAAATGTTTGACTGTAAAATAAGTTTGATTTATTGTTAGACTCGTATGCTTGGGAAAACTGAGTCTGGGCCTTGGTAGGGCGTCGTTTAAAAACGATAAGAACAGTTTGATCCACATACGAGTCTGTAGAATGAAATCAAATCAGAATTAATTTCGATGGCTTATGTATGTGCCTTGTAAATATTTTTAGTAAGATTTAATTGTCATTTGAATTGTGTTGCTATTATATTGTCTTGGTTAAAACTTGTATGCTTGGATAAACTGAGTCTGGGCCTTGGTAGGGCGTCGTGTAAAAGCGATAAGAACAGTTTGATCCACATGCGATAGGTGTGCTTTGTAAATACCTTTTAGTGCTCTTATAATTTATGTTCGTCTGACTTATTTATTCGTTGTTGTTTTTTTTATTATTATTATATTTTTTATGTGGTTTATGGTGCATGAATGTATATATTAGTGCTTGTTTTTACATAATTTCTATGGTACCTAAAATTATTTATTCGCTATTCTTTTTCTATAACCTTTCTTTTAAAATAATGATGTAAACGTTTTATTTATTTCTTTAATAAGAAAAAAAAAAGGTTTCCTTTTTACATTAAACAAAATTAATTACCTCTATAATGTATTTTTTTTTATCTAACATTTTATAACATTTTATAACAATTTGGAACTTTGGCTTTTTGTTTTTTCCAAAATTACGAAATTTTGGCTCTTAAAATGGGTGGCCTCCACGTGGCAAGAGCTGGGCAACGTTATCATATCAAGTACGTTTTAATGAATAAAACGTGCTTAGATAGCGGCTAACACCCCTACACTTCAGATTTTTTAATTTTTTAAACAACAATATTGTAAATTATGGCATTTAACAAAACATTAAAATCTCCTTTTGGGTCCTTTTGTGTTCCTTTTGGGTCCTTTTGGGTTCCTTTTGGGTTCCTTTTGGGTCCTTTTGGGTCCTTTTGGGTTCTTTTGGGTCCTTTTGGGTCCTTTTGGGTAAATCGATGCACCCTTCGACATTACTAAAGATGAATTTGGATGTACCAATCAAATACAGTATTGCAATACACCGCATTTCGACCAATCAAATTATCTGTACTATTTGAATATGTTGGCGCGAAAAAGATAGCAATCATTAGTTTCGTATTTTTTGGTCACCGTAGGTCTAAGTCGTTTGTCTGTCGTGTTTTTCGACTTCTTCTCAAGAACCAGAGTGAATTAAGCTGCATAAAGTTTGCGAATAAAAGGGGGCTAGGTACCATAGGGGCACAAAAGGGAGTAAAAAACCAACATTTGGTAAATCTTCAACAAATCTTCTTCTCGTGAACCTATGATCTGATGACTTTAAAATTTTGTATGCAAGATTGTAAAGTCACTATCTACAAAGTTTGCGAACGAAAATGAAATCTGTCCATACTT
Organism: Atrina japonica; assembly: GCA_030159075.1. Classification (NCBI taxonomy): domain Eukaryota; kingdom Metazoa; phylum Mollusca; class Bivalvia; order Pterioida; family Pinnidae; genus Atrina; species Atrina japonica. The sequence goes on along the minus strand of BROG01000145.1, from coordinate 1,087,607 downwards.
GAACGAGCCACTAGGGGACGCAGGGTACAATTGTATTACAAATATTTATATTAACTCAAAATTGATCGACTTTTTGTTTACAAACATATATAAGAAAGTTATCAGGATTTATATAAGGATCATTTTGACAACACGCTTACCGAATAGGATATTGGCATAATATAGATGAGTTTATTGGACAGAAACGACAAGATTTTATCTATTTGACTTTGTTGGATCGCTTTTTCATGATGTGTATTTCAACATATCGTTATTGAATAATTTTAAAAATGCAAATTAAGTTTAAGCGTAGATTAAAAATAGTAACGGATATGAAAGATTTACGTGACTTTTCACTCGAGTCATTTTTTCACTAAATCATTTAAACTGCAGAATTACCATGTAGGCCTATAAGTAAGAAACGTACTCTAATACTATATAATATTCAACTTAACTACACGGTCATTTCCACCGGAATATAAGATCATATGTGTTTTATGAAAATAGACACCAGTATACATGTGGTATTTTGAAACAAACAAATATTTAAACAATATTTTACTGAAATTAATTATGCAGTTTGAATTTTAATCTGCCTGATCATTTTTTCCTTTCCCCGAGAGTCCGCATTTTAGAAAAGATATCTCATCCAACAACAAAAAATAAATAAATAAATAAATTAATTAATAAAAAAAAAAATTAATAAAAAAACATAAGCGCCCCTTTTCAAATAAAACGGGAAGTACATGGATAAGACGACTGGAAACTGCTGCACCATATGAATGCAATGATCATAGTGATAGCGAAGGGAATCTTTCCAGTCCTGGATGCCAATCAGTAAACGTTTTAAACTTATTTGACCGAACCAGTTGAAGACATCAAAGCCATGGCTCAAGAAAATATAACATGCCCAGATTCATAGTGTCTCATTCGATGGACTTCTACCATTTGTCAATCGTCAAGAAGGTTTTCAAAATGTGCGTAAAAACTGTACTCACTACCTTTGATAAAATTACATGACTTGTACAAATCTTCGATGACAGTATGTTTTACTGATGTTGGATCTCCAGAGTATCGACTTCATGGTATCATTTTGGACATCTCATACAACAGATTATTAAAAGCTGTCAGGACTAATGAACATAAGGAAACGAGTAATCGGCCATTCCTCAAGGTCAAATTTGCCAATAGAGGCATTAACGCTATGTATATAAGCAATATTTTGAACAAAAAATCCGTCCAAAGTAAGACCCTTCAAACTTCCAATTCAAATATTCACCATGTAATTCCTATAGCTATTCGCGTCCAGTTGCCTCTAAAATATTCAATTAAAGTTAGTCTGCAGCAACTCAATTTACCCTGCTTTTCCAAGGACCTTCCAACTTGTACCTGTTCTACATCTCAGTACATGTACGCTCCATGTAGCCATGTTGTGACAGGTGATCTCAACATTGTGCGTAACAGAAAACTGATAGATCTTTTATGCAAAGGTCCAAAATATATAGAACCTGTCTCGTCGAACTTGATACTCTTTCAGAGTGGATTAAGTCGATCAGTAATGTTCTTTAACGAAGAATTTGATGCCCTAATTAATGAAGCGCAGTTTGAGACGCGCACGGCTCTATTGCATTTACTTACCAAATGTATCTTGGCTTATTCCACACATATTAAACAGGCGTCTATGGATACTGTCAAGAAATCGACATTCTGGGCAACATTTTAAAGTCAACACCAAACACAAAGTCCTGTTAGCTATAAATACGCTGTGACACTTCAGAAAAACATTTCAAATCAATTTTCTATGGCCCTGATGTTGTCAGAAAATAGTATTTTTATGAGATCATTTCTATCCCTTCAATGCGACGGGTGAACTTTTCCGTCTCCAAGAAAATTTTATCATCGTTCCTGCTGACAAAGCATCTAACAACTTTACATTTGTCTGCAGGCGATACTACTATTCTTAAAGAAAAACCTGGACTCAACACACTTCCTAGGAACCGTAATTACACTCTCACCGATTTTCCTATAAATATTAGATAAACATAAATCCGTCCTCGTTTCGTTTAGAATACCGACAAGTGACGCGGATCTTGAATTGCCATACATTTATTGGATTCCGAAGATGTAAAAAAAATCCTATAAACACCGATTCATTGCGGGGTCAGCTAAGTGCTCCATTAATCCTTTATCTATTTTACTTACCAAACTTCTTACACATATTACATGGATTACTGACAGGTGGTAGACTCCCATCTTCTATTCTAAAATTTTTCATTACTCTGTGCAAAACAGGTCTTCTGTACAACGGCCTACCCAAGAAGCGGAGTCAATTAGATATGGACCCTAAAGAATTCAAAAGAATTGCTGGAACATTTAAAGTCTACAAATTTCAAACATATTACAAGCATCAAGGCTTTTGATTTTTCAACCCATTACACTCACAAACACTTAAAAATGGATTAACATTTTTATACAGAACTACTTTGTATACCAAAATGGAAACTGCAGATATAGATATTTAGTATTAGGTCATGAAGAACCGTAGTTTGTGAAGGAACACTCTGATTCCAATAATAAGTACACTGAAGACGACATCATCAAGATCCTAAGGTTTCTAGTAAACAACATCGTCGTTGTTTTTGCGGGAAAAGTTTTCCAACAAATTGCCGGCATTCCAATGGGTACGAATTGTGCACCTCTCTTGACTGACAAAGTCCTGTCTATAAATAATTCAGAATTTCAGAATTACCTCGGCCGGATGTGTACTGTTGAGCTTGAGATCAATCAAACGATAGAGAGCAACACATTTGCTTCTTACCCAGATTTACTCCTGTCGATTGGAAAGGAAGGTCAACTTCACACCTCCCTTTATGTCAAACGCGACGATTTCAATTTCTATATCACGAACTTTCCGTTTGTAAGAAGTAATATTCCATCTTCACCTGCCTATGGCGTTTGTATTTTACAAATTATACGTTATGCTAGGACATGCTCTTCTTATGAATGTTTTTATCTTAGAGCGAAACGAATCGCCAATAAACTCCTTACTCAAGGTTATGTTGTTGAACGCTTGAAATCGTCGTTTATGAAGTTTTATGGTCGATGCGGCGATCTTGTTAAACAATATGAAGTCCCCCTCTCAGAAATATTAAATAGTATTCTGGAGGACGACCACAGACAGTGACTCCCTTTGGTCAATCGTGCTTTTCACCGAACCTGGCACTTTCACCGAGGTTGACCTTTTCATCGAACTAGAAAGGTTCCCTTGAAACATTTGCGACGGGTGTGGCATGCCAGCAGTTGACGCTGACTCTTTCCGGACACCTGGTCCAATCCCGTTTGGGATCCACAATTGTTCTTTATGCCGATACCATTTACATATCTGATTTGTCGTGTTCTAATGGACTTAAATTTCGATTATCCATTGGTACTTCTTAAATTTTTACTTCTGTGCATTTTTCCTGATTATTTTCTTCGGTTCCACAACATGATTGTCCTCTAATAACGTCAGATGTATATTATGACATATTCTGAAGTTAAACCTCTGTCAAGTGTACTGTATTTTAAGCTTTAATTTTAGTATCATTGTATATTTCTTATTATAATATATTTCAAATCTATCATTCATACTTCTATGCATCTTGTTATCGCAAATTACAGGTAATGTTTTCGTGCTGAGAATATTCGCAAATAGATTTAGCAACAATCGTTAAATTTCTAATAAAAGTATTCTTGTCCAGTATCAATTTCTATTAACGCTATGTGTTAATTATCAGATCAAGTTAAACCCTTTTAAGTCATCTCTTGATCACTCTCTGTTGCAAAGTTGTGATATTTCTATATTCGCCTATCATATCTAAAACTAACTAATGACATTTTCACCACTCGAGAGGTTTCCATGCAGCATTTGCGATGGGTGTGGCATGCTGGATGAGAATGCTGACTCCTTCTAGACACTTGGTCCTAACCCGTTCGTATTTACAATTGTTCTTTATGTTGTCATGAGGCCATTTTTACATCTAATTTAGTTTCGATTATCCATTGATCCTTCTTACTTCGTCCAGCCACTCCCGCTCCTTTGTTTTGTATATGCGTAAATTTCAACACATTTAAATGTTTATAACTAATTTGATTTTGTCATCTAATTAATAAATGATATTTTCACAAGATATATATTAGATGTTTACAGAGCAAACGAGCTCGGAATTGCTTCATACCAGTAATATATATATATATATAGTGAAATATGAGGATTTATCAATTCGATAAAAATTGATATTTTAGTTGATATTTTTCATAAATGAACAATTATATTTATTGCAAATTACATTTTGCTTTTCTGATGACATCGATGTATCCAGCAATGTTGTTTTCAGATCAATACGGGTATCTGCAGGTGTATACATTTTTATGCAGGGGTATTTCAGTATGACAAGTCTTCTGCTAACAGCGTTAGTAATGCAAAACATATCATTCGGTATTATTTTTATAGTTTATTAAATAACTATAGAACAAACATGATGAGCAGTGTATAGATATCTCTCACATGTTCTCTTCAAGTTAACTAGGCTTTACAATAATGATGGATTTCAATCAAAACGTGTAGAACCTAGAAAATACCAAATAACGTAAGGTAACTGATAAAATGTAATAAACAGAATTTCCCAATGGTTTTAAATAACATGACTGTGCATTACATCTTGTTTAGCAGAAGAAAACATATTTAACTTGAGTGGCGTGACAATTATTCTTATATATATATATATATATATTCTTGTATTCTTATATATATATATATATATATATATATATATATATATATATATATATATATATATATATATATATATATATATATATATATATATATATATATATATATATTATATATATATAAATATAATATACAAAATAAAACTCGGCACTAAACGTTCTGGAAGATGTATCGCTATATTGACATACATCTAAAGTCAAATTCTATCATATTTATATATATTATATGATACACTTAATAATATTTTTTCGCTCAAGTTCAAGACAAGGGATTTTTATTTCATGTAACTATCTTTTCAGAATGAAGTTGTGATAGATTTTGACTTTAGATGTATGTCAATATAGCGATACATCTTCCAGAACGTTTAGTGCCGAGTTTTATTTTGTCGATTGTACACCGAGAAATGATAGACAACCTTTAAAATTATATATATTTTTTATTTTGTCCAAGAGAGAAGTACATCATAAAGTGGTACAACAATACAAAAGTACTTTCAAATATAACGACGGATGGTACTGACAATCTGAAATGAATTGTGAGAAATTATCTGTATTGATTTATACATAGGCCTACAATGATTTGTCAAGTTGCTTGGCTTTGAAAGAAAGACAAGTAAGCTCGTATAATAACGTTAACTCAAACCAAATTCAAATTGCATAATGGATTTCAGCAAAATACTTGAAATAATTTTGAAAAAGTGTAGTCTGATTCAATATACATGAAGTAATATAACATGTATACTGGTATTTGTTTACATAAAATACATACATTTCAAATGCAACTAATCTTAGCTTTTGGCAGTGATGACCGTACAGTTTAGTTGAATATAATACAGAATTAGAATATTTCGAATAAAAAGCAGTATTTGATGGTAATTTGAAATGCTGAAAGCTTAAAATACTTTAATTATGACTTTTACAAAAACTCCAATACATTTTCTAGACCTTTACTTAATACGACATTCAATGCAAGATTCTAATACACATTTCAAGAAACATCAACACTACAGAAACGTCACAACAATAAAATAAAATTACCAAAAGTGAAACATTAAAATGTTTTTACGTATTGTTATTTATCAAATTAATTATTCATACGAAAATAACAAAACACTGTTGCACATTGATTATGTCCATGTGTACATTGCAATACAAGTGACAAAGTGCATCGTTACACGTGAGAGAAGATATGCTACGGCTGATTACACAAAATATGAGTTTGTTCATGAACTTTATGGCTAAAGCTAAAATATATTTAACCTTGTGAAAACAGCTGAACTCGGCAATAACTTGAATCACGCTCCCTTATTCTGAATAGTTTCACATCATTATGTGTATGCTACGTCGTACGTCACATTGTTTTAAATTCTTAGAAATCATCCCAAAAAAAAATACGCCACGCGTTCGGCATTCGATGTGATTTTCAATGATCTATCAGAAAAGACTGGAAATCGAGGTCTACTGTGTATGCTGCCAGGTGTTGTAAGGAAAATAATCCTCACTGCATCGGCGTCAGTCCATGGCACAAGTCAAAATCTGTGGCACTGAAAGCTAGTGACACCTTAATATAATGAAAAATTATCATATAAAACTCACATAAAATGAAAGTATAAAATCATGAATACATGATATAAAAATACAAGTTTGAGCTCATCAGGAAAATGATGAAGACATATTTAAGTTGATGTTCATTTTTATTTGTCACGGAAATAAGTGCCAGCCTAAAGCAGTAATACAAATTAAGTCGAGTGTCATAGGCTATGCGATGAACACCAAGGGTTAAAATAGCCCTGGCGACAATATGTGCAAGGATAAATTCACTGTCGAGAAACTTACTGTCTAGTCCAGTCGTCACATGGGCATAAATTAGCTCGTTTGTAAACAATCCAACATACATCGTTTTTAGGTCCGTCACAGTCTTTATTGATGTTGTAAAAATCAACTATTTGCTGCGGTCGTGATGAATATTTTATACTTCTTAATCTAAACATTGATTATTTATGTCTTTCTTTTTTACCATATAATTCATTGTCAATTTTAAATTTAGCTTACCAACAAATGTTTGATTATAATGAAACTTGAATTTGAGGAATTTCTTTAAACTTGACAATTTCATTATGAGATATCGAAAAAAACGGTAACAGTGATAAAACAACAACAGTATCAACAGCAACAATTATTATAAACAACAACAACAACAACAACAACAAAAACAACAACAACAACAACAATAATAATAATAATAATAATAATAATAATAATAATAATATAGTTTTGCTAAAAAGGAAGCCAAAACAATTGCTCAAGACAATCGTTTTTGTCAGTAAGTGTCCATCAGTTTAGCTAGAATTTAATATAAATATGTAGAAATAACAAACAAACTATCCTGCACATGGGTGTACCGGTATGTACACCCAGAGGACAACAGGGAGTAGGCCCAATAAACATTCAAAATACGTCTCCAAGAGGATTAGGTGGCATTGGAACTTATACACTACTAATGTCCAACTGTGGACCCAAGGCAGAAGTAGGGTGAAATAAAAATACATTATAAATCGGCGTATATTGACCACATTATATATATAATGATAAATCTTTAATTTGTCACTGAGACGACCAAATACCCATTAGCGTCATACACTCTAAATCACAACGTCTACGACCTCCATCCGCAATGAGTTCTCTACAAGGTGGTCATTTATTTCTTGGTCTTCTGACATTTCTGGTCAGCCATGGAGCAACATATGTGAAGCCCATAAAAACAAAATTAACAAAGACAAAACGTTCAAGGAAATCACTGTTTGTCCATTTACACAGTGAAACTCTGTCGGCTCATATTCTCTGTGTATTTTACCACGCCCGTCCGTTTTGACTGTAATAGCAAGTGTAAGATGAATATGATTACATTTATACTTATATAAAAATGGTGTTTGATACTTCGCTATGGATGTTATCAGCAAATCTTTATCATCCGGTAAAGGCAGTCGATTATTGGAACTCAATGGTACAGTACAATGAAAACTTGTTAACGATTTGTTACGTTTGTCATCAAATATTGGTTCTATTAATTGGCTTTGGTTTCCTGTCAAATATGTCTCTAGATATGATATCCGTAGTGATACCAACCAGGATTTAAGCTTTTCTAATTCTGGAATACCCAAGATATCTCTATAAACTATCAAAAAATTTAATGTGACATAGCCACATGCAGCATTCTTGTAGGATTTCAAAATAGCATATGCAAATGGACTGACAAAATTGTTGATATGAAAAAGGTAAAATAGAAGTGTGACATATCTTTTCAGTTCGCTCTCCATTCCAGTCACAGAACGTTTGAAGCGCCATGAAAATGCTATTCTGTAATTGGAGTACGAAATATCAAACATCTTACAGTTTCTGCTCGTTGCAAGATTAGCACCATTCAGACAAGCAAGACGAACGCACTTTACCTGTGAATACATAGATTTAACTGGTTATTGATATATATATATATATATATATATATATATAAATATATATATATATATATATATATATATATATATATATATATATATATATGTGTGTGTGTGTGTGTGTGTGTGTGTGTTTGTATGTATATGTGTATATATATTTATATATATATGTATATATGTATATATATATATATATATATATATATATATATACAGTAAAACCTGTATATAGGGGCCATCCAAGGGACCAGAAAATATTGGCCTTTATGTGCAGGTGACCCTTATACACAGGTTGAATTTAGTTGAAGTATGCAGTCAAGGGACTTTTCAAAACTGGCCTTTATAGACAGGTGATCCTTATATAGAGGTGGCCGCTATAGCAGGTTTTACTGTATATATATATATATATATATATATATATATATTTATATAGATAGATATATAAAGAACGCCACATCTCAAAATAATTTTCGTTTTAAATTGACTTACTTTCCCATAGTGGATAAGTAATTACATGTATAAGCTGTTGATTAAATAGATAATATAACACTAATGTCTGAAACGTAATGTAAACAATAAACAAAATTAGTCAATATCATAAGATGGCTACTTCTTTGTATAATATTGTTTGAAATGTTTTTTGGTTTATGTTCTGTTCAGTAAGAGTTTGTGTTATATTAAAAAAATCTTGCTCTTGAGTGTAATATTCGAATGGTCGTCTTGTTGATATATTGGCATGATCTTTAAATTTCGTTTACTGTACTGGAATATATGTGTTCTTTACTAAGTTTTAATTTCTATAAAATAAACATGAGTGCAGGACAATATTAGTAAAGGACATATGTTTAAAATCAAATAAATTCAAGTTTTGTGGTAATTTTATATTGCTTTTGTGTATAACTATTCTGTGGTTTATACATCCAGTATATTCTGCCTTGTCGTTTTCAAATACAATACCATATATTACGCTTTGATAATTACAATTTAAAACTCTTGGTATAGAATAAAGTAGAGGAATTTTTATAACTTAATGCTTGACCATCAATAATGATGCCACATACTTTATATATTTTATTATTGCATTTAGTTACACCCCGTTGTTTGATTGTTCATTACTTTTAAAGTGATTACAAGTTAGTAATTGTTTGAGATTGATTTAGGTTGTCATTTACTCTTTACAAAGTTTGTTCCATTAATAATTTTATTTAGTTTCCCGTCTACTCGTAAATTACATAGACCTTTATATGCTTCGTTAAGAATTTCCGGATAGCATTAATTAAAAGTTGTGATAATTGCTTATGGTTGGTTATTATCATTTTCTTTTGTTTGTCTTAGCATTGATACTGGAATAGATTCGGCTTGGAATATTCCATTGTTTATCAGATTCAAATAATATCTTAAGGCTGAGGTCACGATAATGGTCATATGCGTCTTGCTAAAGAATAAGGGATTGAATTTTCTTGAACGTTTCGGGTGTTGACTTTTAAAATGAAAGTTTTGCTGTGTATCCGTGGGTCTTCTATAAGTATATGTGATCGAATTGTTTCCTTGTTTTTTATCGAAATTTTATTAAGGTCTTTTTTCATAGTAAATATTATATTAAGATGTAAATAATCAATGTTGTCGAGCCGACCTGGCTTAGTCGGTAGCACGCTCGACTCTTGATCGTGAGGTCGTGAGTTCGAGGTCAGCCGGCGGCAGGTTGGTTTCCTCTCCTTCGGATTGAGACAGCCATAGTAGGTGTCGGCAGGTTAAAGAACCTTCACTAGGCCAAAATTTGTAGCCCTTCACCGGCATTTGGTGATGTCTCCATATGAGTGAAAGATTCTTGAGTGGGACGTTAAACAACAATAAACAAACAAACATCAATGTTGTCCAAGCTAGGGATTTGTGTATATTAAAATGTATTATTCTTCAAATTCAAATAAATGGATCAAAACCTCTTCACTAAAGCGATAATGTAAACATTTAGGAAAAATGCAGTCCCAGTGATGTGAAATATTAGAATGAACATTAAACGTGGCTGAAATGGTATTTGAATTAATGTTGGTCGGAATTATACTTTTAAATCTATGTCATCTCGCACAAAACGTTTGATTTCTTAAAGAAATGGTTGTCCGTGTCGTTAGTCATTTTACTGATGTATATATATATATATATATATATATATATATATATATATATATATATATATATATATATATATATATATATATATATATATATATATATATATATACGCAAAAAACCAGTTCAGATTGTTTTGCAATAGATTAGAAATATTTAATATGATTAATTACCTTTGAATTATAGAAAATCTCGTCTGGCTCGCATTTCCTAGACTCATATTCAATTTTTATTGCGAATGATATTCTATACAATTTACTAAAGATGTTTCTCTTCGTCATATAGTTTTCTATTTTAACATTTTCCTCTTCAATACACTCAACATGGCAGATGTGTTTGTTAAATTTACTGGAACAGTCACGCAAAAGTTTTTGGTCAATGCAGTGATGATTTCTGAAAATATGGCTAGCGAAACGTACAGGCTCTTGATATTTAGAACATAGTGCATTTTGAATTGTGTACCGACCACTTGGAGTTGTTCGAATACATATTCTTGGTTTTATGTCGGGAGATGGAATTCGCATCAAATCACTTACGTCGGCCAGCATCTTGACTAACTTCGTCAAATTTCGATTTGATATATTTTCCTTTAAAACTTCGTTATTTGTTTCTAAATTCCACAAACCAACTTCATCCTCCTCATTGCACAATGCACAGAAAATATTTGCATACGTCATCCCGGTTTTACTTGTCACAGGCATAAAATGAAGAAGGTTCGATATGTCGCCCGTTTTAAAACATTCGTCTACAATTTTACTGTCTTTAAAGTTTGGTGAACATTTTCTTTTTAGAGCGACTCCAAATGGCATTAAAAGAATACTGGACGCGTTTATAGGATATGGTAAATCACACGAGAAATCTTCTGTATATGAAGTTCTGTTGATTGTTGGTTTATTTATCTTGATGGCTTCTAAACAGCAGTCGTTAAAATTACGACAATGACCATCACAGTAGCATACTGGTAGATTCTTTGTTCCACATGAAACAGGACATCCCAGTGCATTGCTTCGTTTTACACGCGAACTTAACCCAAATCCCATCTTCCATCCATCGTTAGTTACATCCGGTGTGTAGTAAGTTTTTGTAATAACCGTCCGTTGACTTTTGATAGAATCTACATTTCTGTTATTCAGCGTTATTACTGCTGTTATCACAAAAACGAAAAAAGCGCGAGAGATTGACATTCTTGCCATTTTGGTGACTTTCACCAATATGACTGAATGTTAGTACACATAAAGTGGCGGTTTTATATTGACAGTCTGCTATAATTATATTCTTTGCAGTGTTTATTGCACGGATAGTAAAATATGTAAAATAAAATATATCATCATGAATAATTATATACCCGCCTGTATTTGCTTCCAATCGATTTGTTAACTGTGAACACACATTATAAGTTACACATTGTAATCTAATGATAGGTATGCTGATCACATAAAATATATCCTATGTACCTAATATTTATTCATTCAGACGGCTGTTGTGGTTTCTACATTACACGTCCTTCCAATATACTATATGAAACAACTAAACATAACCAGGGTCTTGCACCATGGAACGTAAGAGTTACTCAAGTCTAAAAAAAAGTTACTGAACTTATGGTGCCGGTTTCGTATAATAATCGGTTTGGTCTCAAAATGTGTCCGGTGTAACGTTAAAATGGAACCGAGGTAAGTTTTAAGCGTTGAGTATGGAATTGGAATGGTGTTGCAAATGGAACCATGGCCGTAATTTTCACCCGACACGTGGAATATGGACCCCGTTGAAAACTGACACCATTAAAAATGGGTGACAATTATGTAACTCGTCCCTACTAACTAGAACAGTACAACTCGACCCCAACAACTCGCTCTAATCGACTAGACCAAAATAATTCGAACCGACTAACTTAACATCGCCAAATAGACCCCGATTATTCAACAAATAAACTATACTTCACAATATCGACCAATTAACCGAACATGTCATTTCGTGTCATCCGTCTTGACTTTTGCAACTAGACCCGTGGAAATCGATCCCTCTATTGGGTAAGTGGGTATAACTATTTTCCCCGGTTCCACATTCAACGTTGGAAGTTTGCCCCGATATGGATATGGATATTGCTATTTCAACCGTTTCGATATTCAACGTTGAAAATGGACCCTTGCATAGGCATTGTTGTTTCACATTGTGCAAGAGATCCTGTTATTATATTGACCCGATTCAAAATTCAACGTTTAAAATGGACCCTATTATGAATATTACTATTGGACCCGGTCTCATATTCAACGTTGAAAATGGACCCTGCTATAAGAATTGATGTTTCATTTTGTTCGATATTTAACTTAAAAATAGAGCCTGGTGTGGGTATTGTTTTTTATCAGGGCTGGCTCGAGTTGATAGGTTTACTTGCTCGTACCGCAACGGGACGAGTTTGTCGAACTGATAGGGTTGCGCTAGTCGTGGCGAATAGGTAATAATAATGATAAACAAAGTACTGAAAGTACTGAAAGCCGGGCTTACAAATACACAAGTAATGATTATTGCCTATTTTCATTCTGTTGGTGTTATTTATTCATCAATACTCTCAAACTGTGTTTTTTATTTCTTTATTCATACATAGGCCTATATTTATCTAAAATTTTTATACATACACTTATTTATTCATTTATACATGTAACCTATCTAATTATTTGTTGTCCTTTCTATATATTTATATATCTATTTATTTATGTATCTATTTATTTATCTATAAATTTACTATAATTTATGAAAATTCTGTATCTATAAATGTCTAGATCGTGTTGAAACAACTGTATGAACAACACCAGAACATTCAATACACTTTTATTTACATTACATTAATGCACTGCATCATATCACGCAAGTAGTTTAATTTATTCTGGTGGTACTGCGGAGACCGAAAACATGCGCGAAAAGACGATTGCGCACAGCTCGACGACTGCTATAGCCGGCTATCGCCATTGGCAATATGCCCGGCTAATATTTCGGTAGTTGTATCTTCCGCATCAACTTTAAATATTGTCTGTCGTGCATTAACACTCATTAAAAAAAAAATAACGTGAGCATTTATGGAACCTACTTAAATTTAAACCAAACATGACACTGGGAACAGGTAAAATAATTTTTTTCATAGCGAAAAAATGACTGTGACTTAAAACAAATTTTAGGACTTGTAATATCGAACGTAAACAATCCTATTTAGGGCTATTACCGTGGTACACGAACATATACTCAGGCTAGACTAAATAAACAACTAAACAACGTTCTCTATTTTGTATTAATTAATATAAATAACTGAACGGGGTGAAAAGACAGTTTACCTAAAGTTTATTGTTAAAGAAATCATTTTTCATTTATATAATTTGGTCCTAAAGTTGCGATGTAGCAAAACGATCTATCACCAATTTCACTTATAGACATCAACGCTTTCGGCAATGGATAAAACTTTATTAAATGTTTGTTGAAGACATCGTTTCATTATGAACAGAGCGATTACACAAAAAGGTTAGGTTTATACATCCCAATCTAATTGTGATTAACTTCAAAAGTTGTGATAATTTTTGTATAAACACCCGACAATGGACATGACGATTTCCCCCAACTTCCGCGGAAACGAGAACTGGAAACATTCAATGTTCGAGTTACCCTCTTTGCGATATCAATACACACAGTATACAAGTGACCATCCGCTGAAATTGAGCAGTCACTAGTTATGTAAGGCATGTAGTCACCATATAGGGTGTATAAATAAAGGAAATATGCACAGGAAATCTCATTAAGGCAGGTTATGTATAGCGATTAGTTGACAAACATGTTAATTTGATAGTTTTCAAAATGAAGTATCATAGTGAATTTCACGCGCCATTTGCGTAACAAGCACCTCCTACTCGATGCTAGCCCCTCTATTCTGTTTTTATTTTCATTTTTGCATGGACCGGAAACATACACATTCTTGAGAGTTTAATAGAAGTTGATTTAGCTTCATGTTGGTATCAGATATATTTTATTATTTCTATGCACATTGTTGTATGCTTGCAGCTGTCTAATTTCTGTGGAGACGCTGGGTAAAATCGGAGAATTTTATATGGGGAATATAAAATACACCGATTTTACCAAACGTTTCCACAGAAATTAGTAGCTGTCAATATCATTATCAATATGATGAATGGCGGAGTAATACTGCAGTTTCTCAAGGCAGGCTCAACATCACTGAAATCTTATATAGTGGAATTCCATATTTGTAAATAGATTGATGACGTTTGTTGAAACTAACTACAAATCGTATTGTATAATTTCGAAAGGCAGAAATAGGAAGATTTATGTGGTATTTCATTTAATGATTATTCAAACTAGATTTAATTTCATTTACACCATGGTTTTGTTTGACTTTGGACTATATTTTACACGAAGTCCGAATGCAACCTCCATGACCTCTTCACTGCTAACAGGATAGCCCTCGATGAAAAGTCGAAGTAAACCCATAATAGGTTGTTATGTAATAACAACCCATATTTGTATTAGCCTAATCAGGATGGTATAAGTTTTCAGAACGTCAAAAATCTAAAATTATGAAAATGCAAATTCTCAAAAACTTAAAACGATTTTGGATATTTGAAATTTTAAGTTTTTGGTCCAAAATCTAAAATTCCAAAACGGTTTGGATTTTTTAATTGTTAAGTGTTACACTAACCGTATATGTCTGAATATATTGCAATGAACATTATCACAATACCATTGCTGTGAATAAATCTTTATAAACATTGACAAAACAAACACATAAAAACTTCATTTATCTTTGACCAATGAAATATGAAGATGGATAACGAAAATATAAGTATGTGGTATAGGAACGAGACTAAATATCGGATGATTACCACAAAAATATCTGTTTGTAATTGTATCACTATTAATTATCCTCATCATTAATTTTATACACTCATTATGAAAAGTTTTATTCATTCATGAATACCCTTTGTTCTGTCCAATTATACTAATTATTTACTCGAGTTTTGCAACATCACTGTCCTCTAACTACGTCAGATGTATGGTTTTATTGCAATATCATTACATATTCTTAAAGGGACATTAGCTGTGTTTACTTCAAAAAGGATATTTCTATTTTTACTACTTTTACTTCATGTACAATAACAAATAAAAGCTATACATAGGTATAACAAATCTTATATTCCTATATCATCCGACCATCTATTTTCATGCATAAAAATAATCGCGCATTCCGGTATCCTGTTTCCAATATTCTTCGGTATTTTTGTTATTCCCAGATGTTAATTTAACAATCAATAATAGATAACAGTTTGCTGATAATCGTGAGTTTTGGTCTGTTTTGTTTACATATAAATTTATTGTGCAGGAACTCTTAAGTGCGCGAAAAACGGTGTCTAGAGGATATATTTTGTGAAAATAAGGTGAGGCCCAGTGTGGTATGCATAATTATACAATATGATTTATTGAATTGCGTATTCATTGTAACACAAACGCACACTGTAAAATATTTCAAAATAACCACACAATATCAACCTTACAAATATCAAGAGACGTCACCTCTAGGTGGTTGCCAGATCCGTGGTACATAAATAACTTACGTCATCATTTCCAAAACGTGAGGTGTGGTGATAACTAACTCCAAGCATATTCGATTTAAGCAACTTACTGGATATTATTCAGAACAAAGAAAAAGTATGCCAATAAATGTTTTATTTACATTCGTAGGTGAACAAGAACAATAAGTTGACTTATTAATTCATAACATGCACATATGTTCTCCTACCATAATGATGTATTTGATCCTTTAAAAATTATATGAAACGATACACCCGTATGACAACCAATGTATCTTTTCTGCTATTGCAGACATATCACAGATATCTAGGATTATAAGAAATAAAAAAATACATTGCTAAATGATTTATTTCAATCATTCAGTTTGAATTGCTTTATACAAATATACAAAAAGAAAAAGAGTTATTCAATGTCACTCTTTCGCAGATATTCAGGTAGCAAGGTCTCAATCTTATTCATTAAAATAACTACGACTACATTCAGTCATTTAAAACTATACATTCATTCATCTAAGCTTTATATTGAAATATAGAACAGTCTGTATGTCATCGTTATAAAATACTATTTCTATGTGTAATACTCCGTGCTACAGAGAATATCATTATGATAAATTTGGAAAAAAGGAAAATTGTTGGCGATTCTTTACTAACATGATAAAAGCAAAGGATACCATGAGAACATGGATAAAATAGGGAAGAAGGTCTACTCGCCAAAGCAAACCCCTTATTTCTATAGAAGTTAATAATGTTTTATATGACAAGTCAATAACGTTTCATATGATATTGTATTATCATATCAACGTCACTACAGGTACAACAATGTATTTAAGTTGAAATCTTGTGATATTTTGGTCTTCAGCGATTTTGATAACGAAAATTTACCATTCATATGTTTGCAGTATTATACAAAATACAATGACATTGAAACCATAACCTCATTGAATTATGGCAGATTTATGACACGAAAAAAAACCAACATTGCTGAGATGAAAATATGATGATAATGATGATAAACATAGGGAAAATGTGACAAAACTGTTAAAAAATGATGATAAACATAGGGAAAATGTGACAAAACTGTTAAAAAATATTCTGAAAATTCGATATTCTAAGACTTTTGCATTGTAATATTTACAAGAAATAAATAATGGTGAATACATATTCATGACTTGAACAGGATGTATTAATAATTCTAATAGTCTTAATAAAATATTGAGGAATTTATACTAGAACATGTGCGCGCACACAAAAATTCCTATGATAAAGTTTTTTTCCTTTAAAAAGTATCTATAATACAGATAAAATTATATCATGATTTACTCTACAATTAAAATACATCAATATCACTCTGGTGATTACGGGCATCATCCAACAGAAGTCAAGACTGTGGTGCACAAATTTCCTGACAGAAAATTTAAAGAAATAAAAATTTCCATCTTGGTGGCCTTCTTTGATGAGCAAACGTAATTTTCACATATTGAAAAAAGCACTGGTTTTTACCACTATATCAAAACGTTCCTACAATAATTTATTTATTTCACCAAACACAACACGAGCAAGTTCAAATTCACTGAAATTACACTGGAACAGAATTGAAATTTGACTGATATTTGGGTATTTTTCAAATTCACCAATGTAACAATCGATTCAGTGGTGGAACATTGCCAATCTATATGATTATGTACAGTATAGAATGGTATTTTACATGGTTATCAACTTATTCCTTATTTCCCAGTGAAATAAAAAACTGGAATTACAAAAAACAGCACAGACTGAAAAAATACTTTACAGTAATTCATTTTCACGTTTTTGGATAATTAAGCAAAATATCACACTTCAGAGAAATTGAATGGTTATGCGTAATCTTTAAACAATTGTGTAGGAATTAAACTGCATTGAAAGAAATAGCTCCAAAAGCTAAACCATGCATATTCATTCATATTACAGCGGTATTTCAAAACTTTCAATGAAACTAGGCTTTCTCATTCCCAGCAATTTTAAAACATCAAGCACATGGGGTAATGATAATAGATTTCATGTTTACAGGTTAAAAGTGTCTTTGCAGTAAGTGACTGTGTAAATGGATATTTGGATACTGGAAGACATACATGTTTACACATATTTCATTATGTGAATTTATTGAGTGTCTTGAAGACAGAGGAACAAGGAAAATAGAAGAAATATGCATATTTTACCTGAAATATGTCCTTTCTTAAAAGTTGAAAACAACATTGACTTTTAAAATGATTTATTACGATTTATTTCTGGATCTGACTTTATCTGTGTTACATTTCAGTGTTTGGTTACCAAGAACTTATAACTCACATCCTGAGGTTGTTTGTATAAATCGAAATTTTCGTCTTCTTGATTTATGGCCAGAAATCGAAATAAAGTTATGATAAAATGATTCATGACATTATATTGTACATAAATATACCAAATTCAATGATCATTTGGATGAAATTCTTACCAAAATCAATACATTTATATCAATATAGCAAGTTTGAACACAAACAAATGCACTGCAGTTGGATGGTATACACAATTATTTGAAAAATGTGTATGAGAATTAAGGGATATATATTTAACATTGATAGATATATCAAATGCAAAACAGGAGAAAATATCCTTGACTAGCACAGAAAAAAAAAAAAAGGGAAAATAAAATTTGACTAAATTTTCTATCAAAGTAGGTAAAACATTTCAATCAAATAAGAATGTTTTTTCAGGGAACATGTCGTACTCTTATTTCATCATTTTCATCCAACTCCAGTCTGACGCCACCAGCTCCTGACAAACGCCTCTGTGGTGTAGATGACAGTGGTTCAGTATCATTTATTTGGGAACCAATCCCCAGACTGTTGCTTTAACAGGTTAAGGCTAAGTAAGAACATGTGCTAATGGCAATACATCCGAATGCATGAAATCTTGCAGAAATTTAATAAAACACTCGATCGAGAATTTATTCACGAAAAGTTATTCAAATTTGCTCATAGAAGAAATTAAATCACCTAAAATATCAAATTGTCCACTATCACATGAAGAGACATTTGCTAGACAATTTAAAGAAAATAGCCAAAACTATTTCTTTATGAATTAAGTTATTAATTTGTCTTCAGTTTAGCACAAAAAGGCATGTACAAAGATATTTCAACAAATCTGGTAATTTTTACCAACTTTTTCATTCAAAAAGTAATAAATTATAAATTTAAACAATATAAATTTTTTTTTTTACAAAAGAATAAATATTTCAATACAGGAATTAGTTAGGCATGCAGACAGAACACAAGAATATATGAAGCAAGATGCAACAGGCACTCTCTACTCTATCCTTCAAATGTTAAGCTGTAATAATAAAGCAAAATTGAAATCATTTATCATGTTGATGTGTGCTAAAAATGACACCTTATTTTGTGATATGTTTTACATCAAAATATAAAAAAGAAATGAAAATTAATTATAATGAAGAGGCATTGAAATATTTTTGAAACAGGGTTTACAAGAACAGCTAACACACATGCAATTAACATATGTAAATTTTAGTAAAGAGGTTTGTTTAAAGTAATATGAACTGTCAGCGATGGCACATTTTAAAAATTGTCTTATAAACACTTAACCTCATTAATACAATAAAAAATATCACAAACACAACATTATCTACATCTATTGTGATTTTAACCACTAAACTTAAGTTTTTCAGGCACAAAATGATTGTTTCCTCGCAAGCAAGCAATTCTTTGACATAACTGATTTATATGCAAGTGACCTCAATTGGGAGATTAATTGCGCATATTCCACCATGTATGGAGATCTCAGCATATTGTAAACTTGTCCCATTTCCGTCTCAGCCATATCATTCTTGGTAACAATTTCCAAGAATAATCCTATGTTGTATTTTTATTGAAAAAAATAAAACCAGAGAAGTATCTCGATCACATAGGCCAATATTAACAAAGGCCAGGTGTGTTTTGTGCCAAAAGTGTGGGGCACAGTGTGGCCAAGACCTCTGAACATGCAGGTTCAAATATTTAATGACACTGAAACAATGTCTGAAACATGTGGATGGAATCTTAAAGTAACTAATTTGGTTCGGAAACAGCAGACAAATGTTGAGATCCAAGGTTTATAGAAGCAAATTAAAATTGGAGACTAGTTTGACCTTTGGATTACATTACAAGAAAAATTAAATGTGAATAAACGCAAAGTCTTTTTGGCCAGAATGCTGCTTGTCAATTAATTTTGTGTATGACTCATCGTGTTTTTACATTGTAGAATTGTGTGGAATATATGTCTAGTATATTTCAACTCGAAAAAAATAAGAATTATCATACCTCAACTAAATTAATTTTAGGTGTTTGATATTCTTCCAATACTGAAAATTTTGACAAATTATCTGAAATAGAATGATTGATGCACAAGTCTCGACATGTGTTTCCATAACAATCTTTTTATCTTAATAAAATCTACCAAAATTTAATTAGCAATGCCCAGAGTGCTGGCGGATTCGAACAAATGGATACAACAGACTATGCTTGACAAGTTTATTATAATTACATGCATGCATTTGTTATTTTAACCATCAGGTAATCTTTTTGCATATAGATAAAATACTGCATAAAATCTGCACCGACGACAGCTCGTATTGCTTTAATTCTACAAAGAACAGATGGAGAACTTTTCACAAAATCTTCAGTAATCAAATATCCACACAAAAATTAATAATGTGGAATCAATTTTCTTGTGTAAAATTAAGCCCATCCCACTGATCTTAATGTAATGAGAAGAAAGGTCTGAATATGGCACAACACACATACTCACAAAGATACAGTACATCATGAAGAACATCAACAATATTGGTACTGAGTGACTATACTATACTAAATGTAATGTAAATCTGATGATTTGTAAATAATGATAATGAAACTAATGATGTATACTAAAACATTTATACTCTCTCAAACAAAATATACACAAATACACCATCTACCATGTAATTTCACACTCACACATGCAGGCACACGCACAGGCACAGGCACAAGCACACACACTATCCACATAAATATAATATCTATTTACTTTTGATTTAAGATAAATTTCTTTCAAAATATCACATACACACTTTCCTTGTTGATAAAACATTTGTTTGACCCAGGATATTAAAAGTGGATTGGGGGGGAAGGGGTAAATATTCTTTTCCATTCTTAAATATATCTTTTATTTAATAATATATGTAAGCACAACTTCACAAAAACTGGAATAATGAAAAGGAACTGGTAAAATGAATTGCTATAAGATAAAAGATGTCTACACACAAACAGATTTCCATTCATGTTTGACTTTAACACATTCACACATATACACAAACATACTAAGAATACAACCTCTCTGAATATGAACAATAGATAAATGTTACAGACATAATAACATGTGAAAGACTTGAAAGTAATCTTAATGTACAGGTGACACTCAATGGGTCGAATGTCTAAACCTCAAAATTCTCCTTCTCTGGAAGTTTCATTTAGGTCTCAATTTTTTCCTTCATAAAATAATTAAATTAAGTCTCGATCTCTTGAAAGTCAAAACCTTTAAGTTCTTGAAACCTCATAATCAATTTGATGTGCTGATATGTAAGTTCCTTTGTATTTCACTCTTCAAACCTCAAAGTCTGAGTTATTATCAGTAAATAAATAAAAAGTAAATACCGTAAGCCAGGCGTTTAAGTGTTAAGAACCTAAATAAGCATTAAGAACCTACAGCAGTCGAATTGTCGACTTCTGGAACTCTCAATAACCGGAACTCTTGAAACCTTGAATTTTTTCAGAGGTCCCATGGACATTGAAATATCAAGTCACCTGTATTTGTTAACGATTATATTATAGATAAAACAGCAATAATGATGTGACAACAATAACAATATAGAGTCAACAGAAAGTTATATAATGAACAGAAATGATATAAATACACTATAATAATTTAATTTTCTGTTTTTCACTGAGTTTAGTCATCCTGATCACGTATTTTCCTGGATTTGTGAGTTACTACAACAAAGATTATTGCATACTAAAATGTGTTAAGGATTATATATAGCCACATACCAAAGACCTAAAACAGCAAGAGAATATAGATATACACAAACTCACAATAGCTGGTAAAAGGATTGCATTTGCGGTGCAGTAAGAGCCCTAAAGGAGCTGTGAGTCACCTAAGGTTCTGTCCTTTCTAAAAATTCGCAAAACTTGTTATCATTTATCAAATGATTCTAATTTATACGAAACTTGAAGAAAATTTCAAAATTTTTTTAAAGAGAAATTGAAAATGTTTTTAAAGTTTACATACAAAGTACACCTACAAATGCAAAAGCTCAAATGGATGGATCAGTGCATGGCATCTTTCTTAAAATCTCATTTTTGCAATGCTATTGTGAAAATCAAACTGAATCCATACCAATCTAAAGAAAAAAAAAATATTCATGCTTTGTACACAAAATATGCATTGGTCATGCTTTGACACAAAACATGCATTGCAACGAGATTAAAATATAAAATTGGAGCAGAAAAATATTTGCTGTGGGAGACTTAATGTACAGTGGAATCTTTTTATGTCAAAACTGGATGAGTCAAAATTTTGGATTTGTTAAAGTTGAACGGCTGGATCCAACCTTTATGAATAGAAAAATATGTTAACTAAAATGAATTTTATCTCAAATTACAGATATCTGAATGTGGTATCTGGTAATGCGGGAAAGTCCCATGAATTTGTAGAAAACAAATATCTGATAGAGAAAACATGCACATGAAGCATTCAAAATGCAACATAAAAAGTTTTGAATTTCCTAAATCAGAATATTAAATTTCATCAATCATGTTAATGACTGACAGAATTATTTTGGCTATGCATTTCAATCATAAAGTAATTTTTGTTTCTTTTCTTTTTGCTTTAGAAAATTACTAACGGTTGAAATAAAACACTTTAAAGTGGATACCGAGAGAAAAAAATACATTCACCGTCACAACCATGTTGACCATGTTCAACATCAATGTTTAAATAGTCCTTAATTTCAGGCATAACATCAAACATTGTGCAATCCTTTTACCAAAGATTTCTTAACCCAACACCAGCATTTAGCCAAAGCCGACAAGCACATGAAATACATTAGTAAAGTAATATCTACATCTGAATAGTATTATCTGGCATTGTTAACACTAAGCATTTCTCTAATAAGCTGCTTTACTTATCCAAAGATGTACATTGTCATCAGGACAGGTGGCCAAAC
This sequence comes from Atrina japonica, assembly GCA_030159075.1. NCBI lineage: Eukaryota > Metazoa > Mollusca > Bivalvia > Pterioida > Pinnidae > Atrina > Atrina japonica. The sequence continues at coordinate 1,064,418 of BROG01000145.1, read as the reverse complement.
AATATAGAAACTGCTTCAGATAGATTTTCAAGTGTATATATATATATATATATATATATAAAAATGTTGAATCAGATAATTTTGTTTTGGACTTATTTTCAATAATTTCATTGTTTTCACTTATCAACAAAATTTAAACCATGACGAAATTTTACATAAATCACATCCAGTAATAGTATACTTTAACCTCTATGACAGAATTTGTACAATTTTGAACTGAAATGTGTATCATGTTAGAGAAAGTCAAGACAAACTGAATTAAGGTTTATAAAGTTTAAGGATACACAGATCCTGCATCAGAACCTGGCTGTCTGGAAAATGATGATCCTAGATTTATATCTTGTCCAAATTTGCGGAGCCACTCTTTCTGTTCATTTAGACGGTCGTTAGTACTTATATTTGAGGTGGGTTGAAGTTCATCGTGCAGGCTCTGTCTAAAGTGACGTAACTGATCCCTTCAAAGGAAATTATAAAAGTTTGACTTCACTGATTCAGTGTGGAGACAACACCGTGAGATTACTCCTGCTTTCAATGTGAATAATAATCTACATATTGCTATTTTATATGGATATAAAAAATCTCAGATACCAAAGTATAAATCAATAGAATGTCCAGGACTTACATACAAATCCGATAAAAATGGACAAACATGGACCTCTGGAAACCAAGAGGTGGGATCAGGTGCCATGGAGGAGTAAGCATCCCCTGTCAACTGGTCACACCCGCTAGGACTAATGTAATCATGGGTATGATCTTGATGGGGTAGTTAGTCTTAGTGAATTATGTGATGAAAATATGCAAACTTGATCATCACATAAACTCCCGGCATTTAGTCAATGAAAATACACAGACATTTTATTATTTATCTTTTTACTTCTGCATGAACCAATCTCATAACAAAGATTCCCATTGAAAAATTACAAAACTGACCCACAGTGACAAAATCAGTGAGTACAGTATTTCATTAAATATTGCTATAAACATGAAACAATAATGTGTAATTCAAATTTAAATGATTACAAATACAATAGTGGATTTAGAGTGAGCAAGTGACACAGAATATCATTTTTGGTAACGGGAGAAAACAAAATGGCAGAGATATGTGAATGTATGAACATGAATACTATGACAGCTAGGAAACTGAAAATCCATCCGACTAATGGTATATTTTTTTTACAACTAACTTTCATGGTCAGTATAATGAAATTGATTTTAATTACAGTGTTTCACCGAGTGAAATGTTGAGTTGCCCGTTTGATAGTGGTTGTTGAATCGTCCTTACCAATTATAACAGGGTTCGAAATTAGCACTAGTCCGCCAGTCCGAGACTAGTAACGTTTGCAATGGACTAGTCAAGGTTTTCTTCACCTAGTCTGGTTGACTAGTAGAAAATCTGTATTTAAACATTGCAGTACAAACATGAGCAATGATTACTGTAATGTACATTGAATATCACCTAATTTGCTCCTTAATATTTATACTTCGGGGCTAGTGAATTTGTTGTACGACTAGTAAAATTTCTTTCCAACTAGTCCAACTGACTAGTTAGACAGAATTGCTAAATTTGACCCCTGTATAACAAGAAGTCATTCCTGAATTAGTTCATTTGAATTTATCTGTGGACTCAAGGTGGGTGCGACAGGGAATGCTTCCTCCTGCTTGACACCTGCTCCCATCTCTGTATTTTCAGAGGTCCTTGTGTACCTATTTTTCACCCGATTTGTATATTTTCTCCTGAACCTTCTTTCGATTAATACTTTGGCACCTGTGATTTTTATATTCCAGAGGTGAAACTATCATGGACCTTTCTGAATAATTTGTAAAGATTTAATATTTCTGTTCAAACAGGATGGTACCTTTAAACTACAATCAAACACAAATTTGGATATTTAATTACCTCACTGATGTATGGCTAAAGGAAACTCCGACGGATGACGGTAAAGGTGATGCACTCGTTAATGGAGGTCGTCGATCTGTGAAGAAATACAAACAAATACATACAACAGCACAAAATCACAGGGCCAGTACAGTGAAACCTGTGTAGAGAGACCAATCTTTCTGCCACTGATATGTCTCTCTCAAGACAGGTGGAGTCTAAAAAGAGGTTTTATTCAGAGGATAATTTATCCCAGTTGACAGGTGGTCTCTCAAGATGTGTTCTACTGTTGCAAGAAATTGCCTGTGGTTGTATTGTGGTACAGTGCTCCACTCACAAGCTGGGGATTACAGTTCAAGTCTAGTTCTGACTTTGCACTTTATAACCACAGTAGTGATGGCTCCTTCACAAAGAGCTAGACAAAAGAAGTGAAATGTGAGTCATTTTGATGAGACTCAATTGTACTATGATTCAACACATTTATTAAACAGGTGTAAGCTGTGTTTTTTTTTTCAAAAAATGCTCTTTCTTTATTTTTACTACTTACATTGATGAACAATGACAAAAAAGAGATAACTTCTAAAATTCCTATATAATTAGTGAAAACTGTTTTAGAAACCAAGTTTGGTAATTATCATTTTACAAATGATATAAAATTCAAACTTACTATTTGTATATGTATAATACACTGACCTGACCTTATGTTCACAAAACATATAGGTATTGAAGAATTTTTATGCCTGTATTTGTTACTGTACATCAATTTATGTATTAAAAATCAAAATAAAGTTTTCTGCAAAACACAGCTAATGCCCCTTTAGTTAGACATACTCAATTATGGTATTTAAGAAAACAGGTGCTTCATTCATATCCATAAAAAGAAAATTATATCTGTTACAAATATTTTACAAGCTCGACTTTTATGGTACTGTACCATGATCTAATCAAAATCAAACTTTTGCTGAAAAAAAAAAAATTCCCCTGACACGGACATGTTGGAAGCATCTTACTGGAAGTGTAAACATCAACAAAATAACAAGAATAACAAACCTCCAAAATACTTCCTCCATTTTCTCTCTAGAGACTGCTCTGCACTCAACACTAAGGTAGAATAGTCTATTTTATGCTGAGGGTTTGTACTGGAAAACACAAATTATACATAAATCCTTTTACTACTACAGGCAATACTACACAGGCCAAAACAATAGAAAAAAAGTATACTACAGTAGAACTTTGATGAGTCGAAGTTCAAGGGACCACCTGAAAAAGTTCGAAACATTGGGACTTTGACTCATGGATGGTAACTGAGAACCACACGTTTTTAGTTTTTCAGGTTCTATAAGGTGTATATGACTGCTTCGAAACCATTTAAGACATGTACAATCATTATGATTAATAATGAGTACTAAATTTTCGTGAAATTTTTATGCCTGCGTGAAATTAAAACACCAAGTGTTTATGAGAAGGTTAAAAATTATTATGGGGTGATTTCGTACACATGCAAATTTTGACTTCGAATTACATGTAGGAATTTTCGTTGTTTTTATAGAAATGGGCTCAAAAATTTATTCAAAACATCAAGAAATTCGATTTATAAAATGTTTATATGTAGCGTTAAATAACAAAATTATTCGGGACTTTGTGAATAGTTCGAAACATCAAGAAATTCGACTCATTGAAGTTCGACTCATCGAAGTTCTACTGTATTTAGAAACTTAGGACAACAGGGTTAATCAGATTATTAAAGCAGGTATTTTACAATATAAATCATAGAAAATAGAAAAGTCAGTACACAAGTAAAAAAGTCTATTTTGAAAATGTGCTGAGGGTTTGTCCCAGACAACAAAAAATATTACTATCTAATCAAATCACTTCACTTTCTAAAATACTTGTTTTATAATAACTTGTCAGTTTTGCTCTCACAAGAAAACTAAAAGATTTATGAACCATCATATAAAATTTTGGAGGTACACTATTGACAGCGAACTGAGAGGCAGCGGAATGACATGGGGAGAGGCGCAAACAAAGGCACATGATAGGCCAGGGTGGAGGGCTTTGGTGGTGGCCTCATGTACAAGTAGGCACAAAGAGGATTAGGTAAGGTCAGTATATCAAAATTATTACAAGATTCTTTCTCTAAAATTCCCAAAAGTGTACTGTATCTGAATACAAATGTATTCTTATACACTTATGGCTAGGGTATCATGGCTTTATTAACAATTTTGATCAGTTAATATCGTAAAATAGACATGGATGATGTCTAGCAAAGATACTCACATATAAGGATTTGTTGAAGATGTCCACGCCTGTATAGGTGTAGGTTGACCTCCAAGAGAGTTGTTAAGTAAATTTGTTGTCCCTGGAGATGCATAAGCTGGCATAAAGTTGTTTAACTTCTCTAAGGCACCTTATAAAATAAAATAAAAACATGAAATGAGAAATTATTTTACAAAGAAAATTGGTAAAAGGTAAATCATCTGTACATTAAAGCAGTGTAAAAAATAACATAGGTCTTCTTAATGCATGTCAAAATAAAATTGTTTAAAAGAACTATGTCCCAACCCCAAAAAAGAAAAAAAAATTACTTATTCAGAGAGACATTGGGGACAAATGGGATATAAGGACAATATCAAACTAGAAAGCAGGCAGAAAACATGTGACGTGTATCATAAGTCATGTGAGTAACTAGAAGGTATTTTACTTACCAGCAATCTGTCCTGTGTGTGGAACTACAGTGTTTCCATTGCTGCCAATCATTGTGATGACCTTGGCAAGGTCATCATTTATTCGTTGTAAAGAATGAGCAATCACATCACTGTCAGATTTGGCAGTTGATGTGACAGTTGATCCAGCCTTTTGAATTTTGTTATTTTGTTTCTGTAAAGCTGGAAGATAAGTAAAACATTCAGTTAATACACACATCTACCTATGAGAATGTTATATCTGTGATTTATATACTGTGTACTTGCAATATACTTGATCACCCCCCGTGGTTTCTCTGCCAGTTCATTACAATAATTTGATAAAAAAAAACTTTTAGTATGTTCACTTTCAATTTTAATGAGTTTCCAAATCAATTATGTAAGGCTTTGGTAGTTTTTATCTTTTTTCATAAAATATTTCAACACAAGACTTCATCTGCAAGCACATCATAAATGTCTTGCCTCTGTATCATCTCTAGTGTCTCACTTATAAATATCTCAGTGAAAGTGTCTCATTTATATCTTTTATATTAACACTGGTATCTCACTTAAACCTACAAGTCAACACAAATATCACAATGCAATCATTGAATCAACATAGATGTCTCATTTGAGCTGCAAGTTAACACAAACAACTCATATTTCCCAAATCATCAGTTTTCTCACTTTAAACTGCAGTTCAACAAAGTTGTCTCACAGCTACATGTCAATATGAGTCTCACTTCTAAGTATGTAAATTCATGTAAAAAAATGTCAAAACATATCAAAAAGTGTCAGCTCTGAGTACAATAACAAATGTGACTCATAGTCAAATGTCATGAGTGTCTCATGTCAACAATAAAGTTTCTAACTTCTGAGATACATCATAAATGTGTCTCAATCAAGATAATATGTCAACCCAAGTGTCTCACCTCTTAGTACATTATCCAGGCTGTTATCTGTGCTGCTTACACCACTACTTTCATCATCTGATATATCCAGATTTCCGATTTTAGCTGGCTTGTAAATATGTTCAAATGGTGAGTATTCTTCACTTTCACTTCCAGACTGGTATATGAAATATATGTTGATATTCATAGTCAGTAAATGAAATCTGTATACCTGGTAATTTTTGGGCATGGTTATTTTAAACTTTTAAGTCAGAAAGCATATTCCCCACATCTTAAATTCGCCTTAAATCAAGTCTCCTTGATGGCATGTTTGTCCATGCTTTAAATATTTAGCTTGAAAATTTCGCTTCCATTTTAAATTCACCCTTTCATCTAACGAGAGAAATGGTGTAAATTACACATTAATGAAAATTTGCAGAAATCTTATAGTAGGCTTTATCATAAATATTATTAAATATCGGATATCATAAGTGTCAGATCATTCAAATATTCTTTTATCTTTTATTGAAACAAGTCTTTATTCCAGGAACATTGCTGATATGATTACAAGAACCGGTATTATACTTACCTCGGCATTGATTCGACTATTTAACTGGCGTAACCGCCTTTCTTTCTCCCTAACAAGTTGAGATCCTGTTTTCATCTGAGATTCCATCTGGTCCAGTTCCAGAGATTCTTTCTCCAGTTCTTCTTTGACATCATCTAGTACAGCAGCGCTATCTGGAGTAAGTGCCTGGAGAAAATAAAAACAGAAAATCTACTTATCATCATAGTTATCATTTAAAAAATGAAATTAATTCTATTGATTTACTAGAAAATGTTATAGATTTGGGAAAAGTTGAGAAAACTAAATAACCAAAATTGCTGTAGAACAGACCAATAACCTGGTTGTTGATGAGTTTTGATGGCATTTGTAAATGTTGAAGTATGTCTTAGAGACTGTTTAGTCGTGACTTTGAATTTGTGTTATAAGACTGAGACTCAATACTAGTACCTTACAGTGCCAAAGATGTGAAAATATGTACAGTGATTGATTGTAAAAGGGTTATAGAGAATTAAAGATGACAGGTATTTCCACTCCATAGTCAAGAGATTTTGACTGTAAATGTTGTTAGAAAAGTCAGAGTCATTGTAAGCATGTAGGCACAGTCATGGAATACAGCGAACCCTCTTTACATCGACCATGTTTGTTTCCACGTAGGAATGACCTTATATCGAATTTGTCATTGTAACGAATTTGATGTGGAGGGCATTTCATAGTTAGCTACCTTGAGTATCATTTACACATGTATAAAAGCACATCATAACAGTTCTTATTATTTTATTTCATACTATTTTCACCCTTTAAATTGTTATATTTATGCAAGTTAACTTGCAAACGTCGATGCACAATTATTTTTTCGGTCGCATGCAGTAAATCTCTGATGTCGTAAAATGAATGGATCATGTACAAAATGCCTGAAATGCCCGAATGTAATAGTACAGTAGAATCTCGTTATGTCAAAATCGTATGAATCAAATTCCAGCTATGTCAAAGTGTAACGGCTGGTCCCGATATACTACTTTTATTCCGGATATCTTGAAGTTTTTATCTCGAAATTTCGCTTATCTCAAAGTATTTTTCCGGTCCAAAAGATCGAAATATTACAGAATTTTCACTTGTTATCGTGAAGTTACGATCTGCAATTGAAGGTTTTCATTTTGTATGTAAAAATCATTCTTAAAATTACTTGTTTACCTGCAAAACGGGAAATCGACTTCCAATACGAGCCAAGATGAAAGTGTAATTAATAATTGCTTAAATCCAATTTTAATTAAGTAGTACCCTGAGTAGGTCTATTCATATCATAAGCAAAGTCACAGATTTTATCCTGAGCATGGTCTGGGATTTTATCATTAACACAGTCAGGTATTATATAATAAGCACAGTCAAGGATTATATCATCACAGTCAGGGATTTTATCATAACAATAGCCAGGGATTTTATCATAAGCAAAATCAGGGATTTTATGGTAAGCAAAACCAGGGATTTTATCAATATCACATTCAGGGATATTATCATTAACACAGTCGTATATTTTATCATAAGTATAGTCATATATATCATTACAAGTACAGTCAGGGATTTTGTCATAGCACAGTTATGAACTTTATCATAAGCACAGTCAGGAATATTATCAGAAGCAGTTAGGCATTACATCATAGCACAGTCGTGAATTTTATCATAAGCACAGTCAGGGATTTTATCCTAAGCATAAACATGTATTTTATTGTAAGCACATTGATGAATTTTATCATAAGCATAGTCATGGGTTTGATCATAAGCAGTCAGGGATTTTATTATGAGCACTGTCAGGGATTTTATCATAAGCACAGTAAAGAATTTTATTATGAGCAAAGTCAGGGATTTTATCAAAAGCACAGTCAGGGATTTTATTATGAGCACAGTCAGGGATTTTATCAAAAGCACAGTCAGGGATTTTATTATGAGCACAGTTAGGAATTTTATCAAAAGCACAGTCAGGAATTTTATTATGAGCACAGTTAGAAATTTTATCATAAGCACAGTCAGGGATTTTATTATGAGCACAGTCAGGGATTTTATTATGAGCACAGTTAGGAATTTTATCATAAGCACAGTCAGGGATTTTATTATGAGTACAGTCAGGGATTTCATTATGAGCACAGTCAGGGATTTTATCAAAAGCACAGTCAGGGATTTTATTATGAGCACAGTTAGGAATTTTATCATAAGCACAGTCAGGGATTTTATACTAATAGAGATAATATAGAGCTCAAGTCAGAGGTACAAAATACACATAAAAAAGTACTACATTTCTATTCAGAAGAGAAAACATCAGAAACATTTCTATTTTTAAAAGACTACCAATTAATTGTGATTGAGTTATATATCTAAATCAGTTTCATAAAATGATCATTGTCAGTAAATAGTAAAATCAATTAAAAAAAGACAATGCTTTGGTAAAATTAGAAAGCACTAAGACCCTACTCCATATTTTGTAAGAATCAATATTGACCTGCTCAGCCAATATAAACAAAGGTCAATAAAATTCAAAATTAACTGACATCTTAGAAAGTTCTAAACTTTGCACACTTATCCAAGTTTATTTTAGAATTTGCCAAAGGTGAGTGAATTTTTTTTAAAACTTAAGTAATTCTTGTTTTATGGTGCCAGACACTGATTGGTTGGAATGCCAAGTGAAGAATATTTTTTGACTTTTATGGTGTTTGACAGTTAGATATTTAAAACCAAATCAAGCTCATCTTTTGATAAATAAGTACATTCTCTATCTGAGCAGTGACTATCTGATACTTGACTGTACATTGATATAGCAAGATATAATGTACATGTCAAAAGTTATAGATCAGACAAAGATTAACCTATTATAATTAGAAATCAATTATGTATGTCAGTTTAAGCTACAGACTATTGCTATTACCATATTCTAAGTATATGACAAATTGCCATTACCATATTCTAAGTATATGACAAATTGCCATTAACATGTTCTAAGTATATGACAGATTGTTATTACCATGTTCTATTAATACATGTAATATGACAGATTGTTATCAACATGTTCTAATAATACATGTAATATGACAGATTGTTATTACCATGTTCTAAGTTCATGACAGATTGGTATTACCATGTTCTAATTATATTACAGATTGATATTACCATGTTCTAAGTATATGACAGATTGTTAATGCCACTGATTTAAGGTCAGGACAGATTGGTATTACCATGTGCTACATATATGACAGATTGTTATTTTCATGTCCTTAGTATATTACAGATTGTTATTACCATGATTTAAATAAATGATAGATTGTTATTTCCATGCTCAAATTATATGACAGACTGTTATTATCACATTCTCAGCACATGACAGATTTTAATTGACACATCACATTTCGGGAAAGTTAGTCAAATTTCTTGATGTCACAATGCATTTTAAATGTTTGTCTGAGGTATGTCCGAGGTGTTAAGTATTGTGACATCATCAAATTTAGTAATTGTTCACGCATAAATGGAAAGGTCGGCTATCATGTTCTAAATACATACAATGTAAATATTTGTTATATAGACAAACACATGTTCTAGACATTTACATGAACCTATACATCACTGTCTGTTTTTAAATGCTACTGTTATGGACATGGTCCTTATCAAACTTGCTATATTCAAGTAGCTATGCTTCAATGGTGGAAAAGGGGGACCTGTTACAATGCAAGATGCAACTAAACGCATACTGTAATAGGTCATGTAAAAAATCATGATCTTTCAGATATAACGTCACCCTAATTATGCACCAGGCATGCATGAAGACCAATTGACCATTTGTGTGAAATAAAAAAAAAACCTGCTCCTTTCTATATAAACAGATGTAAGGTATTTCAAGACAGGGATAACATATAGCATGAATATAACTTAAACCTAGATTGACCAATAATTTAACATGTTAACAACAACACTAATTCAACATACGACTTCATTCTTGATTAAGTAGTGGTGACTGATAGCACAAATTTATGTTAACATGAACTTTGACCTCCGGGGAAAAAAATTCATAAAAATTAGTGTCATTAACTTCAAACATACGTTGACCTCTAACAAGGGATAATACAAATTCAAAATGTGACTATAGTCTTGACTAAGTTGTGGTGACTCCTTGGAGAGAGAATTCATGGTGAACAGCATCATTGAAATAAAACATACACTGGACATGCCATCTCCACATTCTTACCAAAAGCAAAGGGGATTAGCCTTAACCTATTACTGATTTTCTGTAGAATCAGAAAATTTTGTTGGTTGATTAGAAAAGCAAAGGAACAATCTATAATTAATGTTATAATGCAAGTTATGTCTGTTAGAATGTTATATGCAGGGTAAATGCTTCATATCACAATATTTCAGACACTTATTTACATACTTGAATACATATAACTCCAAATGCACACATGACTATGACACATAAATCCCATAACCAGGGCATCAGCATGCCATTTTGTACATTTCTACACATGTCAATTTCAAGCATCTATTAAACAAAAAGGTTCAGTGTTGAATCACTTAATAGCTTACAAATCTCACTCCAATTTTTCTTTGTTTATTTCCATTTGGCTGTAAGAAAAACAGGGCAAATAAATGAAAAACAAGAAACCCAAGGACTTCATCAGTCAACTGAGGCAAAATGACAATTTTTAAGACAATTGACATTTTAGGTCATCAAAAGTGTTGATGACTTTTGACCCTGTGACCTTACCTTCATTCCCTAAACCTTTCAAATGTATATGCCTATACAACAAGTGTTCATTTCCTTTCCATTGCAAAGAGGAAGCCAATGAAATGTTTAAAGGTTTGGTACATTATCACGACCTATTGGGCTACTCCAACTAAGATAGTGGCTCAATTCCCATCTGGCAGACTATATGCTTGTCACTAAGTATATTATCAATATATGGGTAGAATCACCCCATCCCAGGAACTGAATAACCAAAGTACATCATGGATATCATGAAAACACAGGACCTTGATCAGAATCCCTTCAGTACAGGGCCTTGGTCAGAATCCCAACAAGACAGGGCCTTGATCAGAATCCCACAAAGACCGGGCCTTGGTCAGAACCCCTCCAGTACAGGGCCCTGGTCAGAACCCCTTCATTACAGGACCTTGGTCAGAACCCAGCCAAGGGCCTTGGGTCAGAACCCCTCAAGTACAGGGCCTTGGTCAGAACCAATCCAAGATGCCTATAATTCAGATTATGAATGTAATCCAGTGCTGAGAAACAACAGATCCTGATTTAAAACAAATAAATAGTTAATGGTTTCTTCAGTTAAAACAAATGTAAATATTATGAAGTAGTAAGTAAGTTATCAAAATAATTCACAAACTCCTCCTACACCTCAGTGCAGTTGTGCTGTTTGTTACTAGATCACTTATGAAGTTGTGTATATACTTATCACCATGTTAAATGTTGTCAAAAACCATTACAAAAAAAAAACAAATAAGCTTAATAAGGCTAAAGTCTAGTATAGCCTATTCAAATACAAATACATTAAGTGCTTCTCCAAAATGAGTGAGGGGTAAAACTGCCTGCATCCCCATAGCTGACAAATTAAAAGTTAAGGGGGAATAAATACCAAAAAAGTCAAGAAAAAGACAAAAGAAAAATTGAGCAGAAAAAAATAAAGTTACCCCTTGTCTCTGTTTTACTACATCTTTCATGAGTTCCTGTTTTGCTGCGAGTAAAGCTGCTTGTCTTCGTTTCAATGAGTTCCTCTGCTTGCGAAGAAAATCTTTAGCCATAGAAATGGAGTTACTCTCCTTTGCTATATGTTCCTTAATACCACTGTAACAAAATTTATTAATAATTTTTTTCATGTTATACATCATTTTTGTGTACATTATTTGTTTTCAAAATACTAAGATATATATTTAAAATAAGTGCACAATTAAATACAATGGATTAGTATTCCAAAATATCTTTGGAACAAATAACTGTGTGGAATCATGTGATCTAAGTGATTAATCATTATGAATATGTAATTAACATGAAATCTAGAGTATCTCTGTTTCTCTCGCTGCCTGTCCGACTCCCTCTGGCTGTCTCTCTTTCTTTGTCCCCTCTCTCTTTCTGTCTGTCTGTCTCTCTATCTGTCTCTGTTGGTCAGCTTCTCTCTGTCTGTCTGTCTCTCTATTATACAATTATCATGTAGATAAATCAAATACTGCAGAAGGCTACAATACCTTTGGTCATTCCGTGGAACAGGTAAATCTTCAAATAATGTCTCATCCTCTGTAAGCAGATCTTGCCAGTACTTTCCACCCATAGATGACATATCCTGAATTGAAATGCAGAATAATAAAATATTACAAAGCTCACCTCATATAAACATATTTTACATCCCCCTAATTACCCTAACCTCCACAAATCTTAAACCACGCCACTGAAAACAGACTAAATCTGCTGGTACTAGTAAATTATCCAACTTTCTAGTACAATGTCATATCATTTCCATAGGGTCTAGACCAAAGTCTTCAGACATTTATAGGTAAATCATCTACCTTTCCAAAATAAACCTCTGTGGGTAAATTTTTACTTTTACCCTTTCTTGGAATTTGGTTCGTTTTTGGGAGAATAAAGACAGTTGCAAACATACCTCTTCTTCACTGTACAATTGACTTCTTTTTTTTCTCTCCGACATATCTGTAAAGATATATAAATTTTCATTTGCATTAAATGTTTAAAACACTGTGTTGTTATGAATTTACTATAAAATACAGGCTTTTTTCATCCCCAAAATAGAAGCCAGTATTTGAGATAATTGCATACCCTGTATCAATCCTCCCTTTTTAAAATTCCCTTACCCCTTTATAACACTCCCAATTTGAACATGTATAGTGTTTTTATTCAGAGCATCTCAATTGTTTCTCCCCTTCAAGCATAGAGGACAAATATTTATATCTAAGCACTGTTGTAAAACACTCTAGTCTATTGCATAACTGTGAACAATTTGAAGTGTTTATGAATGAAAATTCAATTTGAAAATTATATAAATATACTTCCTGTATTTGATAAGTATGTTTTTTGCATTGTTAACACTCATCTTTTTTCATATCTTTAGATCCAAGTATTTCAAAATGAATTTAGTAGATTTGTGATTAATATTTCCAGAGCCCTATGTAGGCCTACAAAATATTTCTATCATTACATTAAATAAATATGAATTATGTAAAGCACAGTATCTTGGAGAAGGGATATTTTAGGTTGTTCTAAGTTGTGTACTATCTATTTTAGATCTGGGAATCCTCTTTAACTCATTAATCCTTAAAGACACATTTGGACTGGTCTAAATCATTGATTTACAGCAGAGTCCATTGTTTTTTTTTTTTTTTGGGGGGGGGTTATGAGTTAAAGGGATGCAAGTTATGATGGAAATTAAAAAAACAAAGTTTTCTCTTGTTTCCTTGTATGACTTAAACAGTTGAAATGTATTATAAAAACAATAATACATGACAAAATCTGTATCACATGCCATATCAACCTCCCCACCAATATAATTCTTTGGTTGATATTGGAGTCTCAGTTGATATGGTATGCAATACAGATTTTGTCATGTTTTATTCTATTTACACAGAGAAAATATAGAGCAATGGCGGGGGTTATTGACACCTTAAGCAACTTTGAAAGATAAATACTTGGACCTTTAGTATTACAAAACAACTTTCACTTCGGAACAATTACCTGCCTTGGGTCTTTACATTCAAATTGAATATGAGCCTAAGTCACGTGACAGTAAGGATGAAAACTAATTTTCAAACTGTTATGGTACGTCTGCATTTATTGACACTTTCTGCAGTTATCGACACCCTAGTATTTTTTCCCAAAAATATCATCCCTCTTACTTGCAGGATATTTCTATCACATATTCACAATTTTGATAGACATTTTCAAAGAATATTTTCATATCAGCAACAAATTTCAAGAATAATTAATGAGAATTTTCCAAGCAAACATCTGTTCACATTCAAAATGAGAATTCCCTTTATCTAAAAATAGCCATGATACACATATATGCATCATGATTGACTGTATCCAAGCTGAGAAACATTATACTTTTAAAATACTGGCAATTATAGAGTCAAATTATGTAAATTCATAAGAATAATGGAAGAATAATTGAAAAATAAAAAGGGTGTCTATAACTGCCTCACTAGCGATTTTTATCTGCTGCTATCGACAGAAATGCACAAAGCATTCTTTGTTCATGAAATTCAAGTTGCAAAGCATATAAAAAATTTAAATATAGTCCGCCATGAACATTTTTTGAAAGTCATCCACCTTAGCAACAGCAATATGGCTGCACAATTTTAAAGAGTTGATGAAAGATGCTGTCACAAAACTGCGACGATTTATGGAAAGTGCAACATTTTTAAAAGAGATACACTAGACAGGTTCCATGGGACATTAATCTTGAACTACATATTCAATTTATACTATAAAGGTATTCTAGGTGCTGACAGGATTTATTTTTTATTATGGGTGTCAATAATACCAGCCTGTCAATGATACCTGACATTGCTCTATAGCTGGTCTATATTACTTTTTCAATCCACTTTTTTTTTAGCAATTTTTATGCAATCATACTTTTTATCCAGAATAATGTAGGATGGCTAGAATAAATGAAATATACTGGAAAACTAATACAGATAATCATATCTACATTCTCACCATTGAGGTAGTCATCATCATCATCATCCATGTCTCTGTACATCGGTGACGACACTCTGTTTATACTGGATGGTGCTCTGTTTGTTCCCCGTGATCTAGACGCTCGTATACGTTCATCAGCCATTGTCTTGGTTTCCTCTGCAGCATCTATAATTTTCTGGTTAAGAGTCTCCAAGTCCTGGTTCTTCCTATTCACTCTATCCTTCATGTCACTGAAAGTTTCCAAATTATGAAAAAAGACAATGTCAGCATTTTGCAAATTTTACGGTCGGTATAATGAACTTTTTTGCTATTAAAGTGTTTCATTGAGCGAAATGTTGAAGAACTGCCTATTTGATGGTGATTGTTGAATTTTCTTTAACTCATCAACCCCTGAAAAACAATGGACTCTTCTGTAAATCAATGATTCAAGACAGTCCAAATGTGTCTTTAGGGGTAAATGAGTTAATGATTATGATGATGATTCATGTCTCAATTATTGTGATAATATATGTTTGAGTAATTTATAATATTCTAACAATATAAACTAGTTCAATTACTTTAATTTCCTGCTATTCTGTTCTTTGTTCATTTTTAACTGGATTATGTCTCCTTCTAACTTTCTCTTTTCAGACTTGAGAGACTCTAAATTATCTCTCTCCATCCTTATCTCCTCCTTATACTGCCTTCTCTCATCCTTCATTCTCTCCAGTTCTTTAGCACTTAGCTGAGTATGTCTATTTGAGAATGCATCCTGCAAACACAAAAGCAAAAAAAAAAAAAAAAAAAGGTTCCATAAATCATAACAAGCTAGTTATAAGCACATTAGAACAAATCAAACTGTGGTGGTTTCTTGAAGTATTGTGAAAAAATAACAAATAAAAATAGCTTTGTTGTCCAAATTTGATGTATTGTAATAAAATTATATTCTAAAGGTGATTTAGAAACATCATTTCTTCACACCTCTTAAAATTATTTTTCTTTTTCTTCAGAAAGTAAATTAGTTTGTTAAGGAACTGAGATGATAGTCACTTAACATGCCTAACTACACACAAATATTATCTATATCCTAAATGTTAGTATTATCTTTACCCTTAATTCAAGTATTATCAACCTTATACACAAGTTTTATCTATACCCTATGTACACAAGTATTATCTATACCATATACACAAGTATTATCTATACCTTATACACAAGTATTATCTATACCCTATGTTCACAAGTATTATCTATACCTTATACACAAGTATTATCTATACCTTATACACAAGTATTATCTATACCCTATGTACACAAGTATTATCTATACCCTATGTACACAAGTATTATCTATACCTTCTACACAAGTATTATCTATACCCTATGTACACAAGTATTATCTATACCCTATGTACACAAGTATTATCTATACCTTATACACAAGTATTATCTATACCTTATACACAAGTATTATCTATACCTTATACACAAGTATTATCTATACCCTATGTACACAAGTATTATCTATACCCTATGTACACAAGTATTATCTATACCTTATACACAAGTATTATCTATACCCTATGTACACAAGTATTATCTATACCCTATGTACACAAGTATTATCTATACCTTATACACAAGTATTATCTATACCTTATACACAAGTATTATCTATACCTTATACACAAGTATTATCTATACCCTATGTACACAAGTATTATCTATACCCTATGTACACAAGTATTATCTATACCCTATGTACACATTATTTTTACCTTATGTACACAAGTATTATCTATACCCTATGTACACAAATATTATCAATACCCTATACACAAATATGATCTATACCTTATACACAAATATTATCTATACCCTATATAGAAATATCTATCTATACAAAGGTATTCTCTATAACCTTTACATGCGATACACAAGTACTTTCTATACCCTACACACACATGACACAGGTAATCACCTTAACGCTCAATATAAGCATTATCATCTAATATCTATAACCTAGATAGAAGTATAATATATACCCTACACACAAGTATTATTTATAATACACATCTTGTTAAACTGACATCTCATTCAAGCCTACCCCCATAAACTGCATATTGTTAAATTTACATCTTGTTAAACCTACCCTTATACAATGCATGTGAAACTGACATATTGTTTAAACCTATCCCCATAAAACGCATGTGAAACTGACATCTTTTTAAAACCTATCTCCTATACAATACACCTTGTTAAACTTACATCTTGTTCATGGTCAAAGCTTTCTAAGTTTTGTCTAAATTGTTTTCTCTTCTCTTCCAACTTTCTTTCCTGAAATGAAAAACAGTTACTCTTACTGCATCTTCCATTGTTATCATTTTCATTAAAGAAACAAAATTGTATATAAATTATAAAGAAAACAATGTTTGTATTAAAATTACAAGTTTTATCATATTTATGCTCTAAATAAAATCATCCCAATTGTAGTTGTTTTAGTTCAGTAAAATCAATTTTACAAATACGCGTCACATCTTAAAATGATGTACAATCACCTGTGTATCTATGTGTTTTGAGGATTTCTCCAGTTCTGTTTTCTTTCTCTCTATTTCTGCTCTTTTGTCTTGGTATTCTTCTTCCTATGTAACATTTGATTTAAAAAGGATGTTATATACAGAGAATATCATGTAACCTTAAAATCAATACAGAGTAAGATAAAAGACAGCAAAAATCACTGAACCACAGGATCATATCTTATATTGAAAGTTCTAATTTTATGTCATTACATATAGTTGTTTTGTTTGCTAGAGTCTATGTTGCTTAAATCAGGGATCGTCACAGAATTAGAGTTAAAAATTAGCTGGGAAAGACTAAGAATGACAGAAGAAAAAATAACAATGGCATACAACCATTCTTAAAGAGGCAAAAGTGATCCTTAATTAATATTCCTCAAAAAGTTGAAAGTCTGAATACAGTATGTGTACTTATTTTAGTGGTATTTTTAGATTAGCGGCTTTTGCACTAATTTAAGTGCAGTGCTAAAATTTCTCCATCCCGTCATTCTGCATACATGACAAAACTAATGTTATTTATAGTACAAATTATTCTGTCGTGTGAATGGTCAGTGTGTGCTATTATGATTACAATATGATTTGTATTAATAAAGTGACTATGAAATTAATTGTTGAACATTTTAAATATTACTAAACAAATACAACTGAGAATTGTCATTTAAAAACATTCTTGCCATAATTGCATGAATTCAAGATTGTGCTAATATAGCTACACCCCTCAGAGTGCTGAAATTTGAGTGTTTGAGTGTGCTAATTTAAATAGACATACAGTACGTCATAAGATATATGCACAGGCATAAAAATCTTTAATTCCTATATATTTTATATATTTTGTGAAAATTGATTGAGAAACCGAGGTTTGGCACTTTTTCAACTGCAATTGTTTAACATATTTAATTCAACTTTACTATTTGCATACGACACTAGACCTAACCTTATTTTCACAAAAAATATAAGAATATACAATTGTTTAGGCCTGTGTATAGCTCTTATTTGTTATTGTACATCAAGTACAAGTAGTAAAAGTAGAAAAAAATCTAAATTTTTTGGGTAAACACATTTAATGCCCCTTTAAGTACTTCAGTATTTCTTCTATATCAGTACCATATTTATATCAGTAGGTAATACTTCTAATATTAAGTACATGTTTGGTACATGCGGACTAGTGCATTTCCGACAATACATGGACACAAAAACGCACATCTATATAAACAGTCATATATGTAATTTATTCCTAATTTGTCATTTTAAATTGATGTTGAAAACAAACCATGCAGTTTCACGAATGATGCCCACAATTTGTCTATTTTACATACTATGCAACACAGAGTTTGATATTTCACTATTTAATGCTGTCTTCACATATCTCAACATTAACTGTGCTGGGTATATCATTTTTCTGTTTTTGACATTTCTTCCAATAACTCATCAACCCTGCCGTCTCATTTAGACTCACCCAAATCAATAAGTAGTATGGTCTAATGTAATAATTTAGGAGTGACCAAGTTAAAATTGCATGTAGAATTATTACAAAATTTTTATTCTAAATCAGACACCCCTGAATTCTGACAGTTGAGTGAAACATTCTTTGAAATGGGCAGGTCCACATGTGACTTCTAGGGTTGATGAGCTCTTTAATTAATCACTTTCTAAGTTCTCTATGAAAATACATTTCTAAATGTCTTCTTCCAAATAATTTCATAAAAATAATTCAGATTTCTATTTATCATTTATTTTTATTCATTATTTATACTAGTGTTCATTGTACATATCAAGTTCCTTCAAATCATTTTAATGAAAAACAAGTGACTGTTTGACAGTTGTAAGTAAAAAAAAAATAATATGTACATGATTTATACAAAATTTTGTATTTAAATTTGTTCTTAAGAAAAATTTTCAAAAGATCAAAAATAAATTATTATGTAAATACAAAATAAGTGAAACTTTGTAAACATTGATTGTGTGCCCATATTCCAAAACAACAGAAACATGCTGTACAACACATAAATGAAATCGACAGCATGCAACCATAGAAATGCATCTGTCACCTGTCTGTCAAGTTTTTCCGATAATTTAGACAATGCTTTCTCCCTCTCCGCTATTTTATCTTTCATCTACAGAAATGTCAGTTAATCAGAGACATTGTTAAGTTGTTCAATAGATGTAAAATTAGGAATTAGAAAAAAAAAATGTTTATTTAAATCCAAATATTTTAGAACTGCTCTGTATGATCAATTTGAGTGAATGCATACTGGTGCTTTTTTAACCAATAGAAAACTTTCCATAATTCTTTTATTAGTTCTTGTGAAATATGAAATATTTTCTCTAGTGATGACAGAGTTGTAATATCAATTAACTAAACAGAAAATACTTCGAGCTTAAAAAGTCAATAGCCAAGATGGTGACATCAGACCATAACATGTTCAAATAGTAATAATTTTCTGATTTTTTACCAACAGCAAACTTTGTATATATGTATTATTTCTTTTTATGATATTGGTATACAAAACAATTTTTTCAGTCATGACACACTTATCAAATCAGTAAACCAATAAACCATGGAAAACATATTTTGAGCTAAAACGTAAATAGCCAAGATAATGAAATCTGAAATAACTATACAATATTTTTTTAAAGACACACAGACATTTTGTTCTAAATGCAGTATTCATAGAACATTATCAATCATAGAACATTATCAAACAAAAATTCATTGGTATTACAAAAGAACTCCAACATATATTTAGCAATAATACTGTACAAACCTCATCTTCCAACTGTTCTGTCAAAGATTCCTTTTTCCGTTCAAATTTCCGTCGAATCTCATCCATTTCTCTTTCAGACTGTTTTTGCATTTTCTTCTTTTCTGCCTCTAACCTTTCTTCTAGCATTACTTTCTCCTCATTTTGCTGAATGAAGGGATCGAGATGTAAATTATTTTACGTTAAACAGAAGAGGCCTAACCAATCATCTTTCTTCTAGCATTACTTTCTTCTCGTTTTGCTGAATGATGGGATCGAGATGTAAATTATTTTATGTTAAACAGAAGAGGCCTAACCAATCATCTGAATGGCTGCCCTATCTAGAATATCCAAGATGCAGGGATAATAAAATTTACAATTATATTAGCCTTACCCTACTGGCAGATGACCAATCATCACCAAGTACCAATTCTTACCATGGCTATGGCTTGATGAAAAATTTTGCAATTTCTTCACAGTCATAAACATTTGAAGAAGTTTATTAATTGTGGCTGTGCAAAGGATTATAAAGACACCAATCACAAAACCAAAACATATCTTCAAAGCAAAGCTCTGTTGAGCATTGGCATTTGGTGAAAATTCGTTCCCAGCCTGTATTGCTGCTATTTCAATTTACAAAATATGGAGAGAGTCAACTGTTTTTGGGGAAGTTTCAAATATTCAAAATTCAAAAAGATGCGCATAAACAATCAGCAATAGATCGTTTAAGTAACTCAACTGATGTTAATAAACATTCAAGAATTAATGTGTTTTTTTGAATGGTGGTTTTTTTTTTCAGTTATAAGGTGGTGGCCGGTTTTTCATGCGAGAAGAGATGTCGGTTTACACTGTACCCAGGAAGAGACCACCAATTCTCTGCATGTAAATTGGCAAACTTTCTCACAAAATCAGCTTAAGTTCCAACCAGGCTCAAATTCAAGGATTACCGGTAAACAATCTTTTTTAAATCCTATCATGGAATTTACTGCCAGTTAAAGACTGTTTTCCCTACTTTTATGAAAATGAAATGTATATACCTTAATGCATTGATAAAGTGGGGGGTGGGTGGGGGACATAAAATTAGATGAGTACAAACCTTATCATTGAATTCATTTTTCATTTTGTTTTTCATCTTGTCATGTTCATCCTGTAATCTGTTTAATTCCTTGTGGTGTTGTTGTTTAATTTCCTGTCGCCTCTCTGACAGCACCTCATCTAGCTACAAGTACATATAAAGACATAATCATAAATAATAGCAACAGGGTGTTTGTCTGTACAACTGTACATATATGTTTGTTAGATTGCTGATGCATGTGCAAGCATAGTTATTATACAGAGTTCAATATGGCAATGGAATATACAACACTGTTCTGCATTGCAGTTGGATACAAATAATCCACAGGAACTACTTTTGCAAATGGAATGTTTCCATTCATCGAGATTGTTATGTGACGTCATT
Source organism: Atrina japonica (assembly GCA_030159075.1). Taxonomy (NCBI): domain Eukaryota; kingdom Metazoa; phylum Mollusca; class Bivalvia; order Pterioida; family Pinnidae; genus Atrina; species Atrina japonica. Next base: position 1,042,953 of record BROG01000145.1, on the reverse strand, counting down.
AATGTCATATTCATGATGCAGTGTTTTGGCACAAGTATATATTCCCTTGCAGTATGTACATTAAAAGAGTGATGAATATTAAATTTGTGAACACAAAGTAATAATTAAATAAGGGCATGTAATAAATACAAAACCACACAAATGTTTCTATCCATATCATTAGACTAAACTTGATTGTTGTAATAGATGGAATAAATGATAACTAAGTCTCATTGAATACTTCAAATACAACAACCTTGTGTAGTCTGATGATACAGATAGAAAAATATGTGTTTTTTTTACTACAGATCTTGTATTCTCCCTGACAGCACCTCATCTAGAACATCTTGTACAGAGGTCAAATAAAATATATAAAAAACAGTACAGATACAATACATACAAACAGTACAAATATCAGGGTGTCTATTTGAACCATGTGTCTGTAGATATGTATATTTTTTTTATAATCATACTGAATTTGCCTTCTCTAAGACAAGCCTATCACATCTATGTTAGTTAGGAGTAGTAAAAAAGACATGTTTATATATTTAACAACAGGGTGTGGTCTGAACAAAACTTATCTACCCTCTCCTAGCACCACATCTAGATACAGGTACAAATAAAATACATACCAACAGAATAAAACAAACGCCTGACTATGTGTCTGTATATGTATGTATAAACCTGTATAATTGTATAAATATACAAAATACATAAAACTTTTTTTATTCTCTTAGACAAAAAAATCATGTAGCTAAAAGGACATGTAAAAACAGCGGCAATAAAAATCTAAATGACGAGGTGATTGTATAAGCCCCTTCAACCATCTAAAATTTGATCTATTTATCTATTACTTACTTTGTATGTGGAGACAATCAGGTAAAACTTAAACTTTCGTTAAAAAATGTTCATGGCTTTTGGCAGAAAATAAGCAATATATATTTTGTAAGATTCTGAATATTATCAATTAAATTCATGACTACATTACAATCCTTTGAAGCTTTAGCTTATTCCAAAAAGAAGTTCATCTGCAAAGTACTGTTATCAAGGATGAAGTCCCTCTCTGTATGTTCTGTAACAACGGCTAATGATAAATTCAGTATGATCATACTTATTTAGAAGTGGAAAATAAAACAACATGCCTGATTCTCAGACATGCTATAACCTGAGCAAATTTAGTTTTTCAACAACAGATCCTCTCTTGAAGTGTAAATTGTGATTGCAGTCTCAGAAAGCTCTAGCCATCTGTAAAAACATTGAAGATACTTACACCTCGGTCTAGATCATCTATAGCTTTTTGCCTCTGCTTAGCCATTTCTAGTTCCTGCTCTTTTTCCTCTTTTTCTTGTTCCTGCAAGCGCTTAAGCTCTTCTTTAATTTGCTGAAGCTCCTAAAGCAGAGTACGCTAATATTACATGGAGTACACATATAAAAGTTAAATCTTTCCGGTCCTAACATTACACCATTCCCTATCTACCAGTAAAATCTACAGGTAGCTGAGATGAGTGCAGATTAATCCGACATCAGAGTCTATTAGTACATGTACTTCAAATTGCTGGTCTATATGATACAGGTACATAGGAAAACTTAAATAGTAGGATTTATAAGGATAGTTGAAAAAAAATAAGTGGGAGGGTCCAAATGATATGGGTAAATAGAAAAAACAAAGTGTGAGGGTCTATATGATAAGGGTAAATAGAAAAAACAAAGTGGGAGGGTCTACATGATAAGGGTAAATAGAAAAAACAAAGTGGGAGGGTCTATATTATACAGGTTAGTAGGAAAACAAACTGGGGGAGTATCTATATTATACAGGTTTGTAGGAAAAACAAATGGAGGAGGGTCTATATGATACAAGTAAATAGGGAAACAAAGTGGGAGGGTCAATATGATACAGGTAAATAGGGAAACTAGGTGGGAGGGTTGATATGATACAGGTAAGTAAGGAAACAAAGGAAGATGATCTATATGATACAAGTAAATAGGAAAACAAAGTGGGAGGGTCTATATGATACAGGTAAGTGAAGAAACAAGGTAAGAGGTTGTATATTATACAGGTAAATAAGGAAACATATTTATGATATTTATTTCTGAAAATATCTGCCAATTTTATCAACACACTGCAAAAATCAAGCCAAATGACAACTCTAGCTTCTAGCTCATAGAGAACTAAGTATGAGATACATTGTATTATAATTAAAATTGTCTCATAATATTGCTATAAAATATGTACAGTACCTAGAGAAATTTGGCAAAACCAATCTTAACATAAGAACAATTTTTACAAAAAAAAAAAAAAAAAAAAAAAGAAAAGAAAACGATCCTTTTCTTAAATCCATATTCCTGGGGATTCGACATTTCTTTAGAAAACCATTCCTAACAGAAGGTAATGAAAAAATTTTCAAAAAAATTGTCATATTAACAGAGTTATTAATGAAATTCCATCGGAAATCTCTAAATTTACTCTGGTAAAATATGTGACATTTCATATAAGGAATCATTACTACATTTAAGATATGATTGGCTAACAATCTAAGGAGTAGTAGGCGCAATCCTTGTATGGTATGTCAAATGTCTTGACCACTTTGCCGTCAACCAATCAGTAAGAATATCAGGAATATGTAATGGAGTCTATTTCAAGATGTTATTATTAGATCTGCACGCTGGGTGTTTCCCATGATTAGCTAACTAATTAATTAGTTTATATCTTTAAAACTACGATGAAAGTATATGCAAATAAACATTAAGTGTGTAAAAAAGCGTTCATTTCTGATCGTTTCTCCCCGGAATGTGACTTTAACATTTTGTACAAATTTTATACCTCATCATGCTTCTCAGACAGATCTATTTTTATCTGGTCAACTTTTTCTCTGTGTTTACGGCCAATCTCATATTTCATGTTTTCAATCTCATATTTATGTTTTGATTGAAGAGCGTCAATTGTTTCCTGTCGTTGGTTTTCTAGCCTCTTTTTCTCACTACCTGTAGCCAGTTCAACCTAAAATTATAACATAGCACTATATATCTGCAATTCCAACCTTGTATCTGTATCATATGCATAATATACTGTGTACTTGAAATTTCACCCTTAGTTATTTCGCCTTTTTTATGAAACTATAAATAAAGTTCACCCTTTTATAATGCCCTCCGTTATAACGCCAAACCTGCATAACGCCACTATTTCTTGAAGAAAGGATTTCCTCCCATATAACTCCCTCGCTGTAACGCCAAAACCCGCATACCACCATCCACCGCCGATTCTCCAGTACAAATGGTCATTTATACTAATAAATTATACATGTTAAATCACTCAAACATATCACCAGACAAGATGAAATCAACAGGTGTGAGTAAAACTGTTAGCCAACGGTAGCTTGTTTACTTCTTACTTCAACTGCAATGGGAGATAACTCAAATATCGAGTGTCATAAATGATATCCAGTGAACAAAGTGTAGAAGGGACCAGTTTATGAGTGCCATGCATCCATGAGAGTTGGATAAAATCAATACGTTGTGTGTTTGCACAGCAATTATCACACGTCAAGAAATAATTATGAGTAGATTAGATATATAAACTTAAAATCTTTGTATTACCAGCCTGTCAAACAGTTATTTTAAACAAAAATGAGGAAAGTTGTCCATGCTTCAATTACTCAGCTTGAAAGTTAAGCCTTCATTTTCAATTTGTCCTCTTATCTTAGGGCAAAAATGGCAATTATTAAACAATAGTGAAAATTACCAGGTATACAATATTTTGCTACTAATGAAATAACTTTCAATTTCAAAAAAGGATATTTTTGTTGAAAAGGCAATAGGGAAAATCAAATGCTGTCAAATCAGAAAATTTTGTGGAGTTAAAATTTTGTTGTTTGAAAATAAACCAAACTCATTGACATTAAATTTCTTTGAAATAATAAAAAAAAAAACATGTTTATATATAAACCTATTAGTAATACTAGATGCAACATTTATGTAATATTTTGTCATGATTTTAATTTCGCTGATAAAGGAAAACAATGAAATAAACAAAATAAAAATCTAGATGATATACCTGTTGTTTCAGATTTTCAAGACATTTTTGTTTTTCTTCTTCTAATTTTGTTTGTTCTTCCCTCTGCAGAGATCCAACTTCATTTCGCAGTTTCTCTAGAGCAGTTTCCATCTGTCGCCTGTTGGAAATATAAATATAAATTTTGTAGATTCTTGGTAGACAGCACAACTTTCACATCATCTGACTTTAAGTTTCAATAGCAATTGTATCACAAAATCTACTATGTTCCACAAAATTAATTCTGTAAAGAAATTTTATACAAATAATGATTGTGCTGATGAATCTTATATGATAAAAATATGCTGAAATAATTGCCATTTGTTTACAAAATCTAATGAAACTATAAAGAGACAAATAGCATAAATGTTTTCTTAATAAAGACCACCTCACTTGGGGAGGGGGCTTAATGTAACAAGTGTATAAAATCATAATTCAGCTACAAATGAAAAATCCTCACCAAACAATCAACATGCTATTCAGACCTTTATTTGAAGTCAACCATTATTTGAGAGTCATTATTTGAAGTCAGCTATTATATGAGTCAATCATTATTAGAGTTAACTACCGGTACTACTTAAAATTAATTCATATTTGAGTCAACCATTATTTGACAGTCAACCACTGTTTCTCAGTCAACCTTATTACACAGTCAACCATTATTTCACAGTCAACAATTTTTTTGAATTATCCATTAGAGTTAACCATTATTTGAGTCATCCACTATTTCTCAATCATCAATTATTTCAGTCAACCATCATTTCAGCCAATAATCAATTGACAGTGAGTCCTGAATCAAGCAACCATTACCTGAGCCAGTCACTATTTGAGTCAAGCATTATTCATGCTATTAGATATCCAGTCATTATTTGAGTCAAACATTATTCGTGCTATTAGATATCCAGTCATTATTTGACAGTAAGTCATTATTTGAAACCTGCTCATTATTTTATTGTCAATAATTTTTTAGGCAGTCGGTCATCATCTACATGAAAATCAGTCATTATTTGGTAATCAGCAAATATTAGGTTAGGAAGTCAGCAATAATTTTATAGTCATCATGTGGCAGTCAACCAATACGTGAAAGTGGGGGTTTACATGACAGTGATCCTATATTTGACTGTAATTCATTATGTAAGTTATCTAGATGGTTCTTTATAGTAAGGGTTTACTGTATACATCAGGCATTTAAAGTGAAATCATGTGACGCTGAAATATAGGCTACATGATAGAACTGATAATTCTTATTAAATACGTTTACAAATGGATATCGTAAGGGTAGTACATGCAAACAAAATTAGAACTATGATTAAGCATGCACATAGCTTAAAAAAGGTGTATAAAAACATGGAGAAAGGGAACAAGACAAATTCAGGTAACTTGGTAATGACATTTAAGTAAATGACAAAAAAAAAAATTTAACAACAATAAAACAAAAAACAAAAAAACAACAGCATTCTGGAACACAACATTTAAATTTCCGCATTCCCAAATATCTTTACCGCAACTCATCTTCTTCCTTTTTCTGTTCAGTTTCTAAATCTTCCTTTAATTTCAGTAAAGCCGCACTATTTTCCTCTTTGATAACAGACTGCTCCTTATTTTGACTTTCCAGAATCTCATCTTTCAGATTTCTGTCAGCGACAATTGATCAGATACAAGAGAGTGAGATGTTGAATGGATGTCTCCTTATAATACAGAGGTATACTAACCAAAGGGAGATAACCATGGATGAATGAACTTGGTTCAAAAAATGTTTGCAAATGAACAAGTAGTGTCTCTTATTTGAGTTTTATGACCCTTTGTGCAAATTCAAAGGAAAAATTTTATCTACCTCAGCAAACAGCATGTGCTATACTAAAAACCACACAGAACAAAAAAATTCAATAGATCCACCAAAACACAATAGCATTTCATCCACTATGTTCCAAAGTAGTTTTGAGCAATGATTCCTGATAACGTTGTACTCCAACCTATGATTAGACTGGCTAACATTTGGGACCCAATTTGACATTTGTATCACATATCAAAGAAATAACAAAATGGTTGTCAAAAAGTGATTAGAATCAAATGACGATGATATCTATCTCAGACAAGGGCTGCACTTATAACTGACATTAGCTGTGGTTTTTTTTCTCAAAATTTTCACTTTCCCTTTTTACTACTTAGATTGATATACAATAACAAAAAAGAGATGTATACAGACATAAAAATTCTTTAATTCCTATATATTTGGTGAAAATTGCTTGAGAAACCCAGGTTTGGCACTTTTTCACTTGCAATTGATTAACTCAACCTTACTATTTCTATATAAATACCACACTGGACCTGACTTTATTTTCACAAAATGTATAGAAATATAAGATTTTTTTTATGCCCGTGTATTGCTGGTCTCTTATTTGTTATTGTACATCAAGTACAAATAGTAAAATGAGAAAAAAATCGATTTTTTTGGTAAACACAGCTAATGCCCCTTTAAATTGTACTATAAATATACATGTGTACAGTATAGTTGCTTAAATTTGCGGTGATTTAATTTAGTTATATTGGAGGTCAAAGAAAATATGGCAAACTCAAATACCTGTGAATATAATAGCTTACATTAATAAAGTATCAGAAAGACAATACTTTACTAATCAAAATTATAAAAGTAATTTCTAAAATTTAGTCATATCTAATCAAACACTGTCTACATGAATCATCAAATGTAAACAAGCTTTAATTGTTTACTTCATCTACTATTACACTTCTGTTTTGGAAACAGTCTTGCATCAAAGTTAATACCCATGAGTAAGTTCCTTTCAGAAAAACACAAAATTTTCTTCCTGTGAAATTAAACAACTACACAGTATTATGTACATATGTATTATCCATGTTAAAACTTCCAGATGTTTATTTATGATAAATATTTATGAGGAGATCAATGTCCTTGATTGTCCGAGTGTTGTCAGTGTTTGAGGATGATACCAATTATCTAACTTACTTCACTTGTTCTTCTTTTTCTTTCATGATTCTTTTCTCTTCTTCCTCTTGTTCTCGTTTTATCTCATCTTTGATTCTCTTCAGTCTTCTGTCTTTGTCCTATTGATAATAAATTTTGATGAACAATTCAATATTTAGTAGTCAAAATGAAAACAGATATGATTTGTTTGTTTATTCTATTATTGTTTTACATTCCAACAAATTCTTTTCACTGTATACCCGGAAATTTTCATCCCAGGTTATTTTTCGCCCTTTTAGGACAGGTTTTACTTAAACTAGCAGACCACAAATTAACACAGGAGAGATCATTCAGGTTACGTGGAGGTTACTATAAGTACAACTCACATAACCTTTTTTTTGTTCTTGTCTTTATTATTGCTATCATAACCTGCAGGTTAGTCATTGCTTTTAGTGTAATCTGTAAATGGATTACAAGGATTTCTGTTATTTTGTGGCCTGCCTAGGTAGTAAACCCATTGCTTCCAATCTGTTGGTTGAATCCTGCAGGTTACGGTCATTACTCATGTTACTTTTTGTGGACTGCCGAGGTATTAAACCTACTGTCTCTAATTTGTTGGGTGAATCCGGGCTCAACAATAATATTTTTGTCTATTGTTAAAATGAAGAATTTGCTTTTATTTTAGCCAATTACAGGGGCATAGCCAGGAGGTTATTCAAGTGTAGGCACAATGTTCAAGGCGAGGGGTCTGGGGGCCCTGGTAGGGGAACAGGGGGAGGTGCAAAGTCCCTCAGAGGTTATTGTGCTTTTGTCATGACTTTTTACTATACAAAAATGGACTTTTAAAAGGATGGGCATCATTTTGAAATTAGTAAAGAGACTTGAAAATGTCAACCAATACCTTAATGAGGACAGATTTGTTATTTTAAAAACAAAAACCAAATACGGAATGATTGTAATCAAGATCACCTATATACTGAACATATTTTTTATTAGAGCATTACACTATGCATTAAAGTAAGACAAGAGACAGCTATATTAATTGTCATTCATTTTTTAAAAAAATCAAATTTGAGTGTAGGCACCTGCCTGCTCGAGCCTTACGTAGCTATGCCACTGAATTAGATAGACACATTTTAAAAGACGAAATTTACCCCCACCCCCAAAAAATAATCTTATGGGCAATGTTTTGATTCATACATTTTATTTCTGTCACAAACATTTTGTGAAAAAAAAACTTACAAAGTTTCTATGTTTAAATATTTAAGTCATTGATAAATGACCATGATGATTTAGTTAAGTGGATTTTACTGTATTGCAATGTAGGTTACCTCAAGTAGTTCCAACTTTGCATTTTCAAGTTCCCTCTCAAGTCTCTCCTTCAGTTCCTCTAGTGCACGTTCATTGGCTGTACGTAATTTAAGTTCATCCTCTCTCAACATTTTATCATGCTCAGCCCTCCTACAAACAAATATTTATATGCTTTGTAACTGTGTACTTGAGAAAAAATCAAATTAAATACATGTACACATGAAACTTTAAATACTTGAAAAAATAATAATACAAATTCTTGTAAGAAATTAATATAGAAATTGATTTGATTCACACAAAATGATACTTTCAATATATTCAACATGTTGCTCATAATTGCAAAATTCCTTGAGAAAGATGAGAAGATTCAGGGCTTGGCATCATAAAACTTAAGAACTACCTAAGTCTAAAAATTTTACTCAACTTTGGCTAATCCTGAAATCTGATTGGCTGAGCAGGCGAAGTTGAGAATAATCTCAGACACTAAGTAAATTCTCAAGTTTTATGATGCTGGACCCTGTATTCAAGATAAACCTGATGATTTAAGTTTACAGATATAATAAGAACACAATGAAAATCAACACAAAAGGCTTATATGATTCTGGGGATAAAATGAATGACAGGAAAGATAGATAAAAGATCTATCTATTGCAATATTGGAAATAATAGTTATTGAGGTCAATGACACCATGGACAGAATATAAAGAACCAAACAATGTTAGTTTAAATATTTGTTATTGATTCTTATGAAAAGTTTTCTAGAGTAGAAACAAACCAAGAAGTGTTTGAGAATCAGTAGAGCCCCCAAGAGCTAGGTCAATCATATAGTGTTAGCAAGTATAGTCAATATAATAATTCATACTAGACCTCAAATTAACAGGTTAAAATTGGAGTAAGAGAATAAGATGACAGAAACAAAAATGTAGCAAAGAGACAAACATTTTTATTTCATATATAGGGGCCTACAGTAGGGTGACAAACATGACAAAAGAGATGATTTGTTTATTTTTCTCTATATAATTCCTCATTTTTGTCAAACTGCTGTACCAAAGACTGGGAAAAACAATAATTATCTTTTAACATAAAGATACAGAACATAACTATATAGGGTAAAAGATAAATATTCGGGATTCATATTGGATCCATGAAGTTTAAGACAGTGTAGATTAATGTAGTAGAGTATATATACTAACATAAATGTTTATTATAGCCAGTGTCCAGCAATTTGGATCAGTATTATAGCCAGTGTCCAACAATTTGGGTCTGTATTATAGCCCCAGTGTCCAAACTTGACAAAAGCAATTCTAAACACAAGTGTATAAAATATGTTGGCATATGGTAGCACTACATGTAGCTCATATTGTGACATGGCATGACAACAAGGTCACATTAACCACAGTAAAAATGACAAGAACTGTATTAAGCTTGTATATACAACCTATCCTAACACAAATAAAAACTATCTCATGACAACTAAGTTCAATATAACCCATGGTAGTTATATGAAATGGTCAGCCATGGCAAATTACACAAATTGTAAAGGTGTTCTTTCACCATCATTCAATGAAAGTTTTAGCAGAAATCAAATTTTGACCCTTAATTTGACAAAGTGTGAAAGAGCACCTATAAAATACATGGCCGTAAAATGATCAAAGTCAAGGTATAGCTCTGTAACCTAAGGGCAATTACCATTGATAAAGGACAGACTGGCACTCGCCTGGTGGAATGGAAACTGAACATTAACATGACTGAGAAGTTGAAAACGATTTTCATTATAGATAAAAGAAGCATTTGTTATTCTGAAAAGTTGTTTTTTGTTTTTGATCAGTTTTTAAGGCCATCATTTGAAACATTGTTTCTTTTGAAAATTTAAGTTGTAAATTCCGCTGCGATAGTACCGTTGAATCATGGGAAGGAACCCTACTCTGAGCAGGTGCCAGTTTGCCCAAGTAGGACACTTTACCATTGGTTCAGACAGACTAGTACTGTTCAGTCTGTTCCTGCTAATGGTAAGGGCCTACAGATGTTAACAATGGACAATGCATTGATAGACAAGGGCCTACAGATGTTAACAATGGACGATGCATTGATAGACAAGGGCCTACAGATGTTAACAATGGATGATGTATTGATAGACAAGGGCCTACAGATGTTAACAATGGATGATGTATTGATAGACAAGGGCCTACAGATGTTAACAATGGACGATGTATTGATAGACAAGGGCCTACAGATGTTAACAATGGACGATGTATTGATAGACAAGGGCCTACAGATGTTAACAATGGACGATGTATTGATAGACAGAACAACAACAGTTGACAAGTGATGACACTAAGTCACCTGACCTACAGGGTCAGGTCAGCCAATGATGACTCATCTGATCACTTACATTTGTATAATCTTATTACCAACTTGTCAAAACTTAAAATCCAAAACTGCAATTAAAACCTTAAATAAAAGTTTATTTTTTAGATACACACATGAAAAGACCAATTAGTTCCTAGACTAAAGCAGGTCACAATAATTAGTGCAAAATAATATGATAATGTTAATTCTATGTACTTTGGGTAAAACGTATTATATTTTGCATTCTAAGAGATACACAGTTAACCATGCCAACAGGGATATAGTCAGAAAGTTTTTTTTTTTTAAGTTCTGTTTTATTGCAGAGAAGTATAATGACAAATATACAAAAATTATAATATGCTCAAACTCATTACATTCAATATATACATGTACATGTAGTTTTTGAAGTAACAAGGCAGAATTACTACTGTTCAACTTCTCCAAGGTCAAGTCAAATGCCACACCTGCTCGGATATGGGACCTCCGTTCCTTTCGTTACATGAGACCTCCATTTTACGTCTTATCAGAAAGACATGCGACTTTCACTTGGTGACAGAACAATCACTACCATTTTTGACTGTCTTTGGTATGACTCAGTACTGCAAATCGAAACTTATGACCTTCCGCTTCCAAATAAGCAGCTCTACCACTAGACGACCACAAGCCAATTTTTAATACATCATTTATGATGTCATAATATATATTTCTGAAGTTTTGGATTATTTTTAATCTCTTACTGCTACTAACAGAACTTAGAAATACAAACTTTCCGTGAAAAAAATCTAGAATGGATAACATGCCACCTACTGTTCATATGAATCCTGTCTATTTAATCTTCTGTAATGTCCAGATAAAAAAAACCAAAAAAGTTATATATAGATATTGTACAGGGAGGTAAAATATATAATGGTCTGAGTAAGACTATATAATTTTAAAATATATCATACATGCCATATTTTCCAGAGGTTTTCTGGGACATTTTAACTTGTTTAAGGGACAAACACATTTCAAATGCTGGAACTTTCCACAATTATAGGGGAATGGAGCCTGAGCTTTTTAAATTGGGAATTTCAGCAACATTTCATTGCAAATTGGGAATAACGAATTATTTTTGCATTGGGAATGGAGCCTTATTTCTGAGCCTTAACTATAGGGTGGAAATTCTCTGGAATGCAATAGATTTCTGGGACAGGAACAACAAATAACGGATAATTTAAGAAGGTTGCTTAGAATTGACTGATACATTTTGGGGTACATTATATTCATGACAGTCTCAAGCAATTTTGAATTTACATGACGACAGTCCATGTATCCTATCTTTAGGTCTGTAATGCCAATCTGTCTGGATCCTCCTCAGGATGCTCAAACATTTCTCAGCATCAGCATTGGATTGGACAGTACTTAGAATTACAATGACAAGAGAGTCAAGATCCTCATAAAGAACAGAACCATCTGGTAGTTTACAAGAATAGAATGACTGCCTGCACCAGCATTACAGAATTGACTTATTGTGAAATGCCTTTCCTAATGATGCCACAATTTAATGACCTGTCAAACGTTTGTGTGATTATGACTTCACAATTGAATTATCTTAAAAAGGCACACTGAGAGCCACATAGTATTTGGCAACAGGTCAATTAATGGACAAGGGCAAAATTAACAAAGAAAAATAGTGTCTCGACAGGACTGTAAATAGGGTGGGGGTTAGATTTTTCAAGAGTTTTGCTGTCCGAGCTGAATGTTTGGCATGTATGATACATGATATTAAATATATACTATGTTATGTTCTCAGGAAACAAGATAGTCGAACAATAGAATTTCTTTATACACTACCAAAACTGATTTTGAAAAAAATTGAAAACTTCACAATCTATTGAGATATTAAAATTCATATTATTTAACAACAATTAAGCGTGATATCGTATATTTTCTTTTTTTCTTTTTTTCGTGTGAGTTGAACATGGTGCTAAGAAACCACAAAAGAAGAAAAATTCACAATTAATATCCCAATCATATATGTTGAAATTCCAAATCAAAATTTACATATTGCAACATGAAATCCATAAATTTCATCCTTCACTCAGCCATTTAACTATAAACAATATATAAATATTTGTTTATATGTAAAAAAAAATCATACAAAATTCATTTACCAATGATTCTGTATTACATTTCTATGTAAAGCATCATGAAGTAGATACGATTTTTTAGTATTTCATTAAATAAAATTTTTAATGATTTTTAATGCATACATGACAAACACAAATATATTTTTTCTTTCACTGAGAACAAAACATGGCTAACATGACTAAATAGACTAGCTTTGATGTAAATAATGTATATATGTAAAGATCTATTAATAAGTCATATTTGACAAATAATTCATGCTAGCTGGTAATCACTTACATTTGGTTGACACTGATGAAATAAAATGATTTAAATAACGTTAAAATGTATATAAACAAGATTTTGTAATAAGTAATACAAATATATTATGCAATGAGTATTTTAGCAAAGAGTTGCTTCCCCTTTTACATGAATAATATCAAAATCCAATCTTAATTAAAAACCAAAATATCATTGCTCTCGTTCTGTGAAATCTCGCATCAAGGATGTAACGCAATCCGCTATGGAGTCACGTGTGGATGACCTCTCATAGGTGCATAATGTTCAACCGAAGATAGCAAAGAAATGTAATTTATTTTATAAAAAGGAAACCATTAATCTGCAAAATTCCATCAGAATATCTTTGATGATTCAATCATATCCAGAGTTATGAAAATAATTCTAAACTTTCGGATTTTGTGTGCTCAGTGTTGTTTAAAATTTTGATAATGTTTACATCTATTTGCCATTTGATTGCTTACAAGATTGTGTAAATCATGTTTTCATTGGTCAAAAATGACACACCTATGAGGTCATCCGCATGTGACCATATAGAAGATTGTGTTAGATCCTATATCTGACATACCAGAAAATAGGAGGGATCAGAGATCAGTTTTATTTAGATTGATTAAAACCATAACCCAAATAGTTTTCAATCTTGTTAAACCCTAAATATTTTCTCATCCACTAACATCAAGATCCTTATCCAAAATTAAAGCATTCTTGGAGTGTATGAAAACTACACTTCAAAAATACTTTGGTTTTAAATTACGGTAACATAAAGAATCTGATAAATCTACAACCTCATTTCCTCAACAAATTTAAATTACATAACTTTACCCAATCATAGCTTTTCCAATGACATTCATTCAATTTCATTATTCAATGATGTTTTAACAATATGAATGAACAATGTAACAGGAGTTGTAAGAGTCAAAATTTGGCTTCAGTTACTCTAAAGGACTTGCATTAGTAGCCAAAAACAGTTGCATTTACACTTAAAGATACAATCACTTTGTAAAATTGACATTAAAGTAAATTGCATTATACATGGAAATGAAAAATTATGACTCAAAACAGGCATATAGATTTACATCCAAAATTTAAATCTCTTAAATTCAAAGTTATGCAAACGTAATACAACAAATATTTACTAAACTTTATCCTACCTTTCAGCGGCACTTGCTGCCATTTCTGCTCGTCGTTTTCTTTCATCTTCCAGTCTATCTAAAGGACTCAGTTTGCCACCAGGTGAGTCAACCCGAGCAGTTGACAAGGCCGACATTGTTCCGTCGAAGTCTTGTAACTAAAAATTAAAAATACTTATAATTCATCACACAGTAATTTGCACTAAATATCTCAAACAATTAAGACTAAACAATGAAAAACTGACTTTGGTAGAAGTCTGCTAAAGAGGCTATGATTCTTCAGCATTTGTTTTATATAGCTGTGTATATAAGGAATTTACAAGGCGGCTTATACAGTATAACTATTCTTCACCACCATGTATTTTTATGTGAGGAATTAACAAGATGGCTTATACATATTGTTCACCACCATGTATTTTTATGTAAGGAATTTATAAGGCGGCTTATACAGTATAGCTATTGTTCACCACCATGTATTTTTATGTGAGGAATTAACACAATGACTTATACATATTTTTCACCACCATGTATTTTTATGTGAGGAATTTTCAAGATGGCTTATACATATTGTTTACCACCATGTATTTTTATGTAAGGAATTTAGAAGGTGACTTACACAATATAGCTTTTATTCACCACCATGTATTTTTATGTAAGGAATTTACAAGGTGACTTACACAGTATGGCTATTATTCACCATGTATTTTTATGTAAGGAATTTAGAAGGTGACTTACACAATATAGCTTTTATTCACCACCATGTATTTTTATATAAGGAATTTACAAGGTGACTTACACAGTATGGCTATTATTCACCATGTATTTTTATGTAAGGAATTTAGAAGGTGACTTACACAATATAGCTTTTATTCACCACCATGTATTTTTATGTAAGGAATTTACAAGGTGACTTACACAGTATGGCTATTATTCACCATGTATTTTTATGTAAGGAATTTAGAAGGTGACTTACACAATATAGCTTTTATTCACCACCATGTATTTTTATGTAAGGAATTTACAAGGTGACTTACACAGTATGGCTATTATTCACCATGTATTTTTATGTAAGGAATTTAGAAGGTGACTTACACAATATAGCTTTTATTCACCACCATGTATTTTTATGTAAGGAATTTACAAGGTGACTTACACAGTATGGCTATTATTCACCATGTATTTTTATGTAAGGAATTTAGAAGGTGGCTTACACAGTATAGCTATTGTTCACCACCATGTATTTTTACATACTCACCTGGGGAAGCATTTTTTAAATCAATGCAGTGAATTAATTTTATTCCTGTAATAGAACTATTTATGACAGACAGAACTATAAAAATGAGATGTACAAAATTTTGTCAAAAGGCAACTTTAAGTAACTCAGATACTGTAATGATAAATCATAGTGTTTTCCCTAGATATATTTATCAACGGTTCCAATGAACCTCCTTTTAATTGAAAATGAACATCATCAGGAAATTTTGGAAGTCATTGATTTTTTTTAAGGTAAAAATTTATCTGTTTTCATATGGAGTCATTACTTGTAATCATTACAATATGTACATATTAATGTAAAATTAAGACACAGTCTGTAGTAAGATATCATAGCTTTATTAACAGTGGTCAATCAATCAGTTTATCTTGCATCCACTGTGATACAACTGATTCTTATTTAGGGATCATTTGCCATTTTATTGTGACAATCACACAGGATTTGGGCCCCAAGGAAAAACCCTGTGATATAATGTGACTCACCTTCTCTAAAGAACCTCTAACAGGAGTCAAGTTTTCTATAGCCATATCCATTATCCTTTCTGACAGATTTTTATCAATTCCAAAATCCTGGAGAAATAAAGAATATTTCATATTTTTATATCTTCAATTTGTTTTTAATGATGACACAAAATTCATCTAACTATGAAGTCATATGTGAGAATTTAAGAAACATTTTGTCAACAGGAAATCATATAATTGTGTCATATAAGACAAATGCCAGTATTTTGTGTCACATAAGATATATTCAAGTATTTTGCATCACATAAGACATTTGCCAGTATTTTGTGTCACATAAGATATTTGCCAGTTTTCTGTAACTAAGACATATTTACCTATATCTTGTGTCTCACTATGACATTTCCATATTTGCCTGTATCTTGTCTTACTAAGACATATTTGCCTTTATCTTGTCTAAGACATATTTGCATTTATCTTGTCTTACCAAAACATATTTGCCTGTATCTTGTCTTACTAAGCCATATTTGCCTGTATCTTGTCTTACTAAGACATATTTGCCTGCATCTTATCTTACTAAGACATATTTACCTGCATCTTATCTAACTAAGACATATTTGCCCATATCTCGTCTTACTTACACATATTTGCCTGTATCTTGTCTGACTAAGACATATTTGCCTGTATCTTATCTTACTAAGACATATTTACCTGCATCTTATCTTACTAAGCATATTTGCCTGAATCTCATCTTATTTACACATATTTGCCTGTATCTTGTCTGACTAAGACATATTTGCCTGTATTTTGTCTTACTTAGACATATTTGCCTGTATCTTGTCTAAGACATATCTGCCTGTGTCTTGTCTTACCAAAACATATTTGCCTTTTTCTTATGAAGACATATTTGCATGTATCTTGTCTTACCAAAACATATTTGCCAGTATCTTGTCTTACTAAGACATATTTGCCTGTATGTTGTCTTACTAAGACATATTTGCCTGCATCTTATCTTACTAAGACATATTTGCCTGTATCTTGTCTTGCTAAGACATAATTTCCTATATCTTATGTCTTACTTACAATGTCTTTGCCGTAATCTTCACTGTCTGTCTCAGATTCAGGTTTATCTTTATCACTTCCTTCTTCTGAATCCTGTGAAGTAAATGAGACAACAAATATCTATCAGCAGAAGCATGTACAATATTACACTAAACAGTAGGCAGAAAGTTTGTACTGGTCACCCAAATCTCCAGCAATATTACAATAACCTGGTCATGCATGGGGTCTGGAAATTCTAAACTAAATACCTTTATTCCTAGAAATGATAACTATCAAATTTGAAGAGAATTGGCTCTCGTGGGTTTGGAGAGGTTGAAAACAATAAAAATTTTATAAATATCACATCACCCATAAGCCAATGGATTCCACATGAGAATGAAGCAAAATCATTTCTCTGAGATCAGAATGATCAGGACCAACTGAGATAGTATTTCATTTGGACATTTTTAGTTTTTGTCTATCATTATGATCCTGCATTTATTCACTTTTTTGATTTTGTTCTTTATATATACTTCCGGTTTTCATATTTACCTGCAACGTATATGGAAATATCAAAAGTCTGAGCAATTTAACTTTATTTTGCATAAAGAAATCCAAGAGGCTCTTACAACATACCACAGTGGGTTATTTTGATGAACGCCAAGTTACTGAAATGTAACAGGTGGAGAAAAATGTGTGGACAGACCGGGAATCAAACCCAGAACCTTTCCAATACTAGCAGGGTGCTTTTACCAATTGCACTATTGGGCTATCTACAAATTACTGAAACCGGAAATAATGTTGAGGAACATTTTTCTAGAATTACATAACTGTTGATAATAAAAGCAGGATTATAATGGTAATCCACGCTTACTCGAAAGTTGCCTATTAGAATTGGGCTTTACTTGGTTTTGAATATTGTCTACTTTGAAAGTTATTTACCTCATATCCTAGTGCTGCCATATCATGTGCATCTAGGTCTACGGTGTGTTTGGGTCTATCTTGTTCTGGGTTATCGTCTTCAAACTCTGTTGAGTATATAGGTATACTCATGCTACTGGTCAAGTTTCCACTTTTACTTAGCATATTAGGATTGGACTTAACAGAACCAGTAGTTGTATTAAGGCTCGATTTTACCTGTAATGGTTTAAAAAGAACTGTTAACATTTATGAAAGCAAGAAAAGAAAGTCTTCTCTAAAAATAGTGATAAATATAAAAAATATTGGTATTTCCATTATCATGTCATCTACAACATAAATCAATCAGTTAATACTATGACGTTGTACAAACATCAACCCATTGATTTACTAGGTAGTTCTGTATGGAAATAACATGATAAATGTCGCAACCATGACCAAGTTTAAAGAGGAGTGACCTAAAAAACAGAGAAACTCCTCCCTTACTATTATGTATACAGATTATATACAACATATATACTGTACTGTACATACTCACCTATAAGTTGTATAAGAGTATAAGCAGAGTATACAAGAGTGTAGGAAAAAATCATTAAAATGTTGAAAGACGGGAACAAGTAATTAACCTTTCACAAAAGGCCCAACACTGCATCTTTTGGCAGACTTTTCTATTTTGACCTCATAATTAAATGGCCTGTCAAACAGCTGTGTGATTATGACATCACAATCAAATGACATCAAAACTGCACACAGAGTCACGTGTCAAACATTTTGAGACAAATCATTTACTTAAGGATTTGAAGAATGATCAGATCAATAATTTATTTATATCGCTGTTGTTGTTTCAGTACTTAGCAACTATCACATGAACAGTTACAGTTATCTAGGACAACATTACACAGAAAACATGCACGCTAAACAACATATGTTGATATGAAAAAAACGTCATTAATCTAAACAGAAAGTTAAACACCAACACGTTCTTTATTTAAACACGTGAATACTTCTGTTTGTGACTTGAATTTATACTATGCCCCAAATCAAAGCTACCCAGACCAAGTTTTCTGTGTTTAATATGAGTAAACTTATACATGTCTGTAATGGACTGGTAGACAGCTGAGTGCTAATGAAGTAATATGTACATGTGTATACACAAATCCCCAAAATGTTTCATAATATAATTGACAATTGCAAGGTGATCATGGTGATGTGGCATATGATATAAATACATTTCAATATAACCATGCATGAGTAGTCAAGGGTGGAAAAGAAAACATTCACCAATATTATATATGTATACATAAATAGTAGAAAATGTGGCATGCAACATGCAAAAATCTAACAAACTTCAGTAAAATAAGATTTTGGTCAGAAATAAAAATACAGCTATAAAATCCACACAGGATGCAAAATATTCAATTTTAGTATAATGGACTAGCATGAAAATGGAAAGAGACAGACCCTAAAATCAGAAGATAGCTTCATTCCTTACTGATAAACAAACACACACTCAAAAATAGACAGACACACACAAACTAATTTCAGGTAAATATTTAAGGAATATCTTGAAAATTATAATCACTGATGGTATGGAATTTTGTTACATTTCTATATCTTTTTGGTTTTAATCACATTGATTAGATTAAAGTGATAAGAGAAAACAAAGGATTCAAAAGAAATATCAGTTATGGTTCCTTGATTAGACTGATCAACAGGAAAAAAAATTCTTGATTAGACTGATAAATGGGAAAAATACATTAAAATGTCATTCTTTGTAATATATGAAGTACCGATAATTTATTCTAAACTTCAGTTTGAAAAAATCATGAATTGGTGACATTTTTACAAAGTTTATAATAATGTCTATAAAATGCATAACTATCAAAACAGCATCTATAGCAAGCAATAATATTGAATAATATTGTGGAGAATTACAAACAGTTTTTTACAGACACACACGTAAACTAACACACACAGACATATGTTTATGCATATATATATATATAGACACACACAAAAACTATTTCAAAACATACTTCCAACATATCAACTGAATATTTGGTACACGCTATAATGACATAATCCTAAAATATCAAATTATCAACAACTTATGTGATCAGATCTACAGGTATTTTGGGTGAGGTTTTATTTGGGATTTTATATTTAGCAGAAACTTAAAATAACAAATAGTGTAGAATATAATATATAGATTCCTCACAATTCACACTAGATGAATCTTAAAAATGGGAAGTCTTCACAAACGGTATTGTTGCATGCTTACTTAATATTAGTAAGATACAAGTGATTATAATTCATTAGGTAATTCCGAAGCCATTCACAAAGATGCCATGAATAGTCTTGTTTTCGTTTTGATGTCAATAGTGGTCAAACTAGCTTATTCTATGTCTAGCTAAAAATAACAACAATAAAAACAACAAAAATTATGAACTCAAATGCCCAAACTATAATTCTCTACTTTTTGTCATTTTCTTTCAATGGTTATTGAATTTGCAAATGTAAAATTCCAAGACATTTAGTGGGAAAAATTATGCCTACTTACTAACCAGCATTCGAAAGTCTTGATTGGAGCACATAATAAATAATCTTTTGAAGATAGCCTTTCTATTCTGAATAAGTTTGAGAGAATATCCTTTCTTTACTTCACAAAAAATATTTATTTTTGCTGTCAAGCTTGTAATACAAATATCAGTGATTTTCCAGCTCACAATAACATGTGCCCCCTGAATTGTTAATTAGGAAATTTCAATATATTAACAATGATAAAGATATATACACATTTTGTTCAAAAACAGAATAATATTGTTAAATTTGGGGTAAATACTAATTTTGCTAGAAGGAAACAAGTCTCTGAATGACTGCAAATGCCACCTAAATATCATTGAATATATTTGTTACAAACCAAGTAAATAATTTTTTTTATCAAAACATGTATTCATGACTCTTTTCTTACTTTGATACATGTTTATTACATAATAACAAGTAATAGTCACGGACATGAAAAGATACATGAACTTGCAATGCTATTAAAAGCAGCATAGTATATAAAACAATGGGACATCAAAACCAAAACAAAATCTATCAAAACTTACACTGTTGGTAGATTTGGAATTTTTTGTTCCCTATAAAAAAGTACAAATCTAGTAATACAAACTGATCTCTATTATATCAAAACTTAAACAGTAGATTCTTTTTTAAGATACTACCCACTCTGCCACTAAAATGTGGTTTCTTAAACAGGCAGTAGCTGCAATTTTCAATTAAATAAGATTTTACATAGAAAGTCTGAATTGTAAAATTAAAGACAAAATATTATGAATAAAAAAACAAATTTCTGATTTCTATCCATCAGGTACATTTAAAAGATATTTTAATGTTTAACACTCAAAAGGAATTGCTGTCTGGTACACAAAGATTGATTGTTAAGACCGCCCTATATTCATACAACCTATATTAAACCTATTTTGGCAATAATCAATGCACAATTTTCATTTTTTTAAAAAAGAGAAAATGTTGGATAGTGGGAAGACAGCACATGGTAGAAAACATATTCATACAGATTCTGGGAGAAAGAGGAATAAAAAAGATGTTCAGGTCAATCATCACAAGTCTATAACAGATATTGGAGACAAATTTGATCACTGGAATGAATTAAAAGACCCGTGGCCTTATTCACATAGAAACTTAAGTCAAAGTCTATGACTTACACTCAAGTGTTCTATTACTTCTACACTTAAGACATACTCACAAACATACTCGTAAGTATTTACGTTAGCAACGGACATTTGCGCCTGCATATGTCTAATACCACTGAACCCGCTGAAGTGATATTGTGCCAGAATCTAGTGGTCTTACCTAACCCGAATAATCCAGTTGTTATAATTCGATCACTGTCTATACTTTAACGCTTTTCATACAACGAAGTAACACAAATGTAGACAAATTCTGCTAACAATAACACCAAACTCATCTAACATTGATTTCATTCATAAAACTAAAATCAAGTGTGTTATACAATGTATAAAATTCTATAACGCAAAGGAGTCGAGCGTTCAGGTTTTGACATCACAGACAGTTTAGCAGATGTTTTTGTTTATTTTTTATAGAGACAACTGGCTTGATAAATTGTATTTGCATGCATATAATAAACTCCGCGAAAACCACAAACTGATGAGGACAATATGGTGATCATGATAATAGGTAAATAAGACTATTTTTAGATGTGTCAGTTGGTCTTGTGAACAAGTCAATAGACATTTTTCAGAATTCGTGCACCATATTCATGGTAATAGACTCACCCTGCAATAGGCCTAGATATATAGCTATACATCATGGTTGTGTAAACAGATTTTTCGGATATATATGCACAACGACCGTGTAAATAGACTCGTCCCGTCTGCCATACTTTTAATCACATAGATATTTACCTGATAAATTTATCCTACAATTATAATTTGTTCAGTATCATACTGTTATATTATTTGTTTAGTTGGTTACGACAATAAAGTTATACTTAAGAGTGGTCTGAGTTGTCTTAGACTTATGCATAATTTTCACACTTAAGTGTTAGTTTCTTTGTGAATATGGGCGTATTCTTAGAGTTACACTTAAGTGTAAATCTTAGACTAAAGTTTCTTTGTGAATAAGACCCCAATTACACATGCAAATTTGAGTCAATCAAATATCTCTGTCAAACAACTGGACACATACAAGATGCATAATTACAGTAAAACCTGCTTTAGTGACCACCTGTGTATAAAAACCACCTGGTCATGTTGCCCCAAATAATACCATTTGTCTACAAATCAACCTCTATATAAAGACCACCTCCCTAAAAAGACCAGTTTTGTTGTGTCCCTAAGGGGTGTTTATATACAAGTTTGACTATATTGAGATTACCAGCCTCACATCCAAGCATTATTTAGGGATGAGTAAAATTTCTATGATTTCTATAAACATTTCATCAGTATTGATATTATGTTTAACTATCTATCTTTCATCGCAGAAACTTTTGAATTTTTTCAAAATTATGTTGAAATCGCCGCTACTATCAATTTAAAATGGTGTTGTTTAAAACTTTACAGGGCAAGAAGTCTGGAAATCTACTTGTCCAACTGCAAACGTATTTTGTCTAAAAATTGAACATGCTGTATAGATGTTAGCTTATAATAGATTTAAACGATCATATAAAACATCAAAATCTTTTCTTTTCATTCAACTTTACTGGAAAAATAAACTAAGAATTCAAATAACTGTCTTTCTGAATTCAAATAACTTTCTCCCAAGGTTCACAGATTTTTTTTTTACCGTAGGGTGTTGACAAGCTACACATGTTACAGCATCACAATACAATTTATGATGTAGAACTTCTGTGGCTTCTAGAATGCAGTACATAGTTATTTCAGACTTGACATAGATCTACGTAAATCTTCATAGACATGTAGATTATGCATAGTTATACATAGACATGTATTTTAAACATGGGAGAAAAACAATAAACCCCTACTTTGAGGGTATAACAAAGAAATCTCAATCTGAGGGTAAGATTCTTGAATGACAAACCAAATGCTTTTTAATGCTAGACTCGACATAGATCTGTGTAGATATATATATATACACATACTTAAGACATGGGAGAAAAATAATCACCCCTAACATTGAGGAAATGGCAAAGGATCCCATATCCTCAGATAGAGATTCTTGAAGATAAACACTTGGTAGGCCTTGGGTTTGAGAATTCTTTGTCATACCCTCAAGGCAGGGCTAGATTGTATTGGTCTTTATGAATTGGAATATCTGTCTTCTTCGAAATATAAGCATTTAGTTTACTGTCAACATTTTTGCTGCACAATCGGGTTTAACTTTTGACTACTACATACAATGATGTATAATCAAGGTTATAAAGTACACATTAAACTGACTAAAGACTCCTACCATAGGGTTTCCTGAGGACCTAAGGGGAGCTAACTGGCCACCAGATGATGCCATTGGTTCAAGGCCAGTTCCACCTCTATGAAAGGCAGGTGCACCAATACTTTGCTCTGCTTTCAGTGGACCGAGCTGTTGAAAGAAAAATCAAAATGATTAGAGTCAATAATATGTCCATGTGACAAATACTGTATGGTGTTTAAAGTATGTAGACCGATCTTGTTATACATGGTGGGGAGCACATCTTATCTGTGTTTGAGCTCCGTGTTTGAGCCCCGATGGAGCTTATGCTGATTTTGTGAGAATGTTTGCCAGTTTCCTTGCAGAAGGCTGATAGTTTCTTTGGAATTTCTTTTAACCAGGTTTTCTTCCACCATGAAAACTTGGCTGCCACCATATAACTGATATATTGTGGTGTTTTGGACCATTCAAACAAAGAAGTAAATATTACAAAAGTGATAACATCAGTCATAGAGGTAACCATGTATAATTTGATAGATATATAGCCCTCATCTCAATGGAAGGAGTGTGTGTGTGTGTGTGTGTGTGTATATATATATATATATATATATATATATATATATATATATATATATATATATATATATATATATATATATATATATATATATATATATATATATATATATATATGTATATATATATATAAATAGTTTTTTCCCCACTTTCTAAATCTCCATGTCATATTGTTAGAGAAGTTATGCCTCCATATATACTGTAGATTACTTTTGTTTCGAGTTTACCACATTTGGCTTTTTGCAAATATCTAAATTTGCATTTACAAACTAGAAAAACATTTAAATTTGTGACCTCTACAAATGTAACATGTCGATCATATTACGAGTGCAATTGTGAGGTTTTTTTTTAATGATAGTTATGTCCCTTCATACTTCAGGTTGATTTGATTTGCCCTGTAGCTGTGTGCTAGAAGATTATTCAACATAATAGCAAATTAAGGCCTTCATACATTTCAATAGAGTTTGTGAAATAAAAGATGTTTGCATTATTTTATTTTTCATTGAATATTTTACAATATACCTAGGCTATTTATATATAGATAGGTGATTTCTAAAGTCATTGTCTGGGTATGCGCATTGACTATCACTGCATAATGGCCTTATGATTAGACCTAAAATCTGGCATGGACTCTGCAGAATAGAAACAAAGTAAATTCTCCTCCTCACCAACCGTGATACCAGTGAAATATCATTTAATCAACGAATATATTCTGTGAAATCGGAAGAAACTAAAACAAAGACATGAGTGGATAAAGAATGGGGGAGGACTAATGGACGATTAATACTTGTAAGCTGTAGAAGCAACATACATGCCTGTATACATCTTATTCCGAAAATTAGACAATGATTGCGTATAAAATTACACGAATTTGAATTTGTGTTCGAGTTGTCTTGCAGATTAACACAAAATTAAATTCCACATGAAATAAAAGTTATCTGCAGTTAGTGAAAGTTCTCAGGAGACAATATCAACATTATACAATAATTTAATAGAAGTTAAAGTGTGTGTATGTATGCATGTGTGACTTATTTCTTAGAGATAAGTTGAAATTTTAATGAGCCTTGCCTACACTATTGCTAAATTCCCTACTGTCCATGCCAACACCAGGTTTAGATATCCAGAATTCTGTATTATGCAATAATAATCTACAGTAAGAATTACAAGTTTAACATGTGCTTAATATATTCTGATGTCATACAAAAAGCATCAAAGCAAACTTTACAAAGCAAATGTTAAGGACAGTTCAACAGTACCTTTGCAGTTGGCTTGTTCTGTTTCTCTTTTTTCTTCTTTCCATCATCTTTTCCTTGTTTTCCTTTTTTCCCAGCTGTAAAAGAAATCATCAAAATATAGCCATAATGTTGTCCGTTGTTTTGCATTTTTTCATTGGTTGCTTAAAATGAAAATTCACAAGGGATTCAAGTTTCACTGCTTGTTTTCATATGACATTACACACAGCTTTGTTGACTGACTTTGATGCACCTGTTTAACTTTACTGTTTAAATATTTTTTAATATGGTATATCAAAACATATTTGAGTTCCTAAAATTGTTTGTTTCAAATATGAAACATTAGAAAATATTGTTTCACTACTTTTGCAAATAAATTGGTATTGATATTATCAAATAATTTTTTTTCCAGTGCACTAATATTCTTAATACAGTTATTTGGTGATTGATAAAGATAAATGTTAGCAAAAACCTAAGTTTTTTTTAGGAATTCCTGTCATTTAAATGCTAATTCAAAGTATGTGGACATAAGAATTGGGTCACCATGTGACTAACAGGGTATGGGCAATTCCCTTTGTATTTCATAATACACACGATAGATTGTAAACTCTAATTCATAATTGACACTTTAGGGATGATTAATCAATTACAGAATTAGAATGGGATATGGTAGATGGGTCAATTTTGAATTATAATCCCATTTTCGTTCTATCACTGATAAAAAAAATATCCAGCAAACATCATCCAAAACATGTAGAAAGATACTTTTGAAAAATTTATAATTTACTAACCAGGTGTATTGGAACCACCCTGTGGGGGCATACCACTTCTGTTTGGTCCACCACCTCCTAAATAAAAGAAACAAAATACAAAATGTACTCAAAGCAAACTGTACTCAAAGTCTGACATATTCCTACTTGTTAACTCATATACAAAAAACTTCAGAGAGTAAACTTTCTCCAAGTTTCAAACTATCGACAAAGCCCTGAATAATTTTGTTATTTAATTCTACTGATAAACATTTTATAAATTTTTATGAGACAAATTTTTCGATGATTCAAATAAATTTTTGGGCCCATTTCTATAAAAACACCAAAAATTCCTCCACATACTTCAAACTCAAAATTTTTATTTGTATGAAATTGCTCCATTGTAATTCTTCTCCTCATAAATACTGTATGTTAATTAAGCATTTATTATTCATTATCATGACCATATATGTCTGATTTTGCACCAGTCAAATACACATAATAGAACCTGTGAAACTAAAATTTTGTATGATTTTCCGTTACCATTCACGAGTCAAAGTCTAGATGCTTTGAACTTAAACTTGAACTTCGACTCATAAAAGTTTTACTGTAAACATATGAAATACAGAATTTTTTATATATGATATACATGTATTTTGCCCTGATAATATGTAATATTTAATATTACATGACATAAAGAACATTAAAATGTAGGACATTTTCTGCCCTGATAATTTTAATTATTATACATGCTAATTGACAGGGAACAACTGATTTATGTCAAATTCTGGCCAAATAACAGATAACTGCTAAATGATAAATTTAAAATAAAATTTCATTTAAGTTAATGGTTCTGTCTTCATGTCTAACTCATTCATCCCTAAAGATGCATTTGGACTGGCCTAAAACATTGATTTACAAAAGAGTCCATTGTCTTTCAGGGGTTGATAAGTTATACAGTAAGCGTTTTTATTCTGACAGCATATTCACATCAAAATTAGGTGAACATAAAGGACAAACATTCTATAACTTTGTCTGCTTAGATTACACTTACTAATAGATTAGATAACGGCAAGCTGTGGGTATTGATGAATCAAAGCTATGTCCCCTACCTGTGAAACTGTTGCTAAGTGAAAAGTAAGCAATTACAAAACATTAACCAATACTTAATCTGATGAAATGAAAAATATCTAGGACATATTCTGAATAAAGATTACATACCACCTTGATTATATGTATTCTTTTTCCTCTCTTGGACGACCATCTTCCTATAGAATTCATCACATGGATGGTCCCAGATACTCTCCCCAGAGGCAAAGTTGAAATAGTATATATCACCCTTTGGGTCTTGACTGAAATAAAAAAAAATCAATATTTTGTTATGGCTTGATTGATGATAAAAAGATGACACTTAAATATTAATGGGAACAGATGTATTTCTATGTTAAAATCAATTGATATGGCATACCTAAGCTGATTAATGATGGAATCATTTCACTGGCAAAAAAAGATCTATATACTAATGATAAACTCAATGTCAAATTGACAATCAGTTATTAATTTATGCAAATTTATGCAAGATAAGGATCACTGGATTTTCCATAGAAATATTCATTAATGGGTCATTGTAGCCCCTTTTAATTGGAAATGGGGGGTGATTTGGAAATTTTGGGGGTCATTTTTTCTTCAAGAGTAAATATATTGTTTTGTGTTTGTGACATTAACTGTAATCATTCATGCATGCATGTATAAATTAAGGTAAAACTAAGACAAAGTCTGTAATGATATTTCACTAATACTGAACTATGCCCTGATGATCATAAAGAAAGTTATGTATTTTGGCAATAAAAATTGTCATAAGCAATGAGTTCTATCTTTCTTTCAACAATTAAGTGAGTTGTGGGGGATTAACAGAATCTACCTTGAGGGTATGCCAAAGGAATCTCAATCCAAGGGGTTGTCATTCGAGAATCTTATCCCAAGGATTGAGATACCTTTGTCATACCTTCAAGGTAGTGGTTGAATATTTTTCTCTAATGTTTTAAATACATGTATATGTATATCTAAGGAAATGAAATCCGACATTATGCATACCACTGTGTATGCCAAAGACACCCTACATCATAAACTGTATTGTGATGTCATAATGTGTGTAGCGTGTCAATACCCTAGGGGTTGACAAGGAAATCATTCACCATTAAAATGAAGGAAACATCTGTGAACACAAGGTTCAACATGAAAGTTTGTCTGGTTGTCCAGGACAAGTTCATTTTGTGTTTGGACAAGTTCGGACTTCTTACTTGTCCAAAAGGACATATGAAATTGTTGAAGACAAAAAAAAATAAAAAAGATTATTCTTGTTTAAACACAAAATAATATCTTTAAATGATACATTGATTTTTGGACAAGCCATTTTTGCATTCGGACAAGTAGATTTCAATACTACTTGTCCTGGAGGAAAAGTGGGAATTTTCATTAATGCTGACCCTTGGAACAATGGGAGAATAAACTGTTATCTATGTTACCATGGTTTCCAATGATCTGGAAGCGGTGCACTGATTCCTTCTCTTGCAATCCATAACAAATGTGGCTCTTTCTGTGGATCTATTCCAATTATCTGAGCATATTCACAAATTTCTGAAATAAAAAGAAATAGATATGTAGTTAAGTGCTGGGATTTTCTTTTATTATTTTGCTGTATTAGGTATTCTATTTTTAGTTTAGTTTTTTATATAATTACACATTGAATTCTTATCTTTTATACATGTCATGTATAAGATTTCTAGCTAGGCTACCATCAAAGGATTTTGTATACCAGGAGATGTGAATGTCAAAACATACTCCAAATGTTGAGTAAAGCTTTTGAGAGAAAAAGGTGGGGCACGTTTAATGTTTAATAAAGCAAGAGCTTCAAATACAGAAAATGTCACATATTTCCAACTGATGTAAACTTTTTTCTATTAACCCATGTATTTCTTCATTCCATTCTTAAAAATCATGGATTTTCATTCAACTTTGGAGAAAACAAAAATTATCCATAGCCTATGAATAAAATTCAAATGTACTGTCACTAACATGAGCATGAATCTATCATCATAAATCAAATGATCTAGGAACTCTTAGATCAAAAATTAAAAAAAAATTGTTTCATGACCTGGAAATCCAGCTGAAAAATACCAGACATTTTAATTTATTTTTATTTTTTTTCAGTTTCGTACTTATAATTCAATTATTATTAGGGCTTTCCACTACCAGTGGAAAACCCTATTGTTATTGTCGTGTTTATTCTTATTATTATTATTATTATTATTATTTTTCCTGTCACCACGATTCAACAAAATTGGTACGTTTCACTCAAACTCTCTATATGTGTTCTTATTCGTTTTCTTCCGAGGATGTGCTGCGAACTTTTTGGGTCAGCCATGTTGGGCCCTATAGGGGCCCGCCCTGTCTTCGTGATTTTATCATGAAGTCTCAATTTGCAGAAATTATTCGTGCGATTTCGTTGTGCAATGAGATTTAGATTCTCCTCACTGAGACGATTCTGCATGGTCGACTTCATTTTTGCATATCTCTTAAGGGTTCCGAGATATTCGCATTGAAAATTCGCCGAAAATCACGAATTTTTTAATTTGTCCGAATTTCGAAAAACAAAGTTCAGTTTTGGGCATTTTGTCACGTTTTGTGCTGAAAAAATGTCTTATTTTTTTCCTACGTCAAATTTTGACGTTGACGTAAATTTTCAAATTCGACGTTTTTGACGTTTTTTCAAACGTTTTTAATTCTTTTTCATACAATACGTTGAGAAAGTACGTCTTTTATCTCTGTAATGTGTCAGACTGAATTTTTTATTTAGTACTTTAGAATTCTGGCCCAAAATGCGCTTTTTCGGTCCTTAGCACATATCTCGTGCACTCTTCATTCGAATTTCGAATTTTTCGTATCACATGTTACGCATACATACTTACTATGAAAACTTTTAAAATACTTCAATTCAATTTGATGATTTTGTAGAAATTGTAAGTAAAACGTTGCAGGCCTGTGCATCGATTTTCGTTACGTGTGCTACGTTTCTTCACGTCATTTTGAATCAGTTCATTTGAAACTCTCAGTAACGATTGACAAAGCAAACGTGCATCGCTGTATAGTTTTTGGAATGTTTTTGAAAAAAAATAAAGGGACTGTGGCATCCAAACCCAATTTTTGTTTTTCTGTAATTACGTCATAACGTTTGACGCAAAACGTAAAATTTTTTACCAACTGATAAAGAAAGTGACGGGTCATCATATCAATCGATCAAAAGTTTCGTAAAGACAACACTTTTTCAAACATTAAGGATTTGTATAAACTCGTAAGAATACGGAAATTTTGCTGAGTCAGGTCTAAATTATCAATAAAAACCGTATACGATTGAACAAGACTCGTTGGCCGGAAACTCTGTTATGTAAAATGTAGTATTTTTCTTTATTTAATATCTCGAGAACTAAAACATTTTGATAACTATATGTATGGGATTCCTGTAGGGAATTAAACTAAGATATTTTACAGAAGAATTTAAGCTTTGTGATCTTGTTGCACGACATATGCACGTGAAATAAGAACTATTTTTAACTGAACATGACTCGTCGGCCGGAAACTTTGTTATGTACAATGTATTACATAGCGAACTAACTATATGTATGAGATTTCTGTAGAGAATTATATTAAGATTTTTAAAAGAAGAACTTTCAGCTTTGTGATATTGTTGCACGACATATGCACGTGAAATAAGAAATATTTTTAAAGAAGAAAACTAATAGAAAAATTCAAGTATTTTAAAGAATAGAACTAATAGAAAATTTCAAGTTAATGTAGTGAAGAATGAAGGTAAATGGTGTCATTTGAAGACAGATACACAGTGAGATAAATTATAAGAACAAAGTTTGACATACGGAAACCGATAATTATCGTAGTAGTAATTTTCTTTGTTTAATAAACAAACAAAAATAGTATAGGAAATATTATAACAGCTCTGTCGGGAATTCTGCAAAGAAAATATACATAAAGTTTCAATTTAATCGAGCAAAAGTTCCCTACGCATAGACCCAGGAGCCAAGGAGCTATCCCCATTAAGCATGTTGATGTGTTTGGATGCAGTAAAATATATCTACGGGTTTCCGAATTTCAAAAGTAGAGGGACCGTCTCAAAAACTCGTAGTAGTAATTTTCTTTTTTTAATAAACAAACAAAAATAGTATAGGAAATATTATAACAGCTATGTCGGGAATTATGCAAAGAAAATATACATAAACTTTCAATTTAATCAATTTTATACACTGACTAAAACACAGACACACTTACGGAAAAATAATAAACGCACGCACACATTTATAGGACTATAAATAGTACCGATTTTCCCCGACACAAACAAACATACATAATTTACAAATGAAGACAGAGACACATACATACATAATTTACATATGAAGACACAGAGACAAGCGGACTGACTAACGGACAGACACATTGACAGACACACAGACCGAAAAAACACGCAAATATACTCATTAAGAATTGTTTCCGACATGAACAAACAAACATATATTTACAATTCGGACTGACGGGTAGACAGTACTAATGCTTACTAAGTATAGAGGCTAGCCCTCCCCGAGAACCAAACCGATATGTATTAGAGCGGGTAGACAATGTGACGGGCTTATAGTAAAAACACATACGCCCCTATACACAAAAGAGATTATCGATTTTTTTAATTATTATTATTCACGCATACGGAAAACAAATATCGGCCGTAAAACGGCTTTTTATCTATTCGCCTCAAATTCATACGCAGAGAGAGAGAGTGAGAGAGAGAGAGAGAGAGAGAGAGAGAGAGAGAGAGAGAGAGAGAGAGAGAGAGAGAGAGAGAGAGAGAGAGAGAGAGAGAGAGTTTTAGAGAGAGAGAGAGAGAGAGAGAGAGAGAGTTTGGTAGTTTTATCATTATGCCAGACATATGATTATGATTTCGGAAAACAATAAATAGGAGTTAAAAGGCATCGTTAATCAAAGGGGTGTTTCGTCCCTACATCCATTTTGTACCAAGATGTTTCGGATTTCGCATTTATCACCTCAGCGAAACATTTCTGTATTTTATGTATAAAAAGTCTTCTATTCATATCAGCGATGAATAACTCTTGTTAAGCTTTATATAACGCTGATAATATATACTTCACTGAAATAAAACGAAGCTCCTCCACTTTCCAACTATCTAAATGTCATGTTAATTTCATTAAATAAGTCTTTGTTAAAAATCTTGAGATATTTCATTTCTCAACAAAACAAAATTGGTTTCTTTTTGAATTCAAATCGTTCTGGAAAGCCCATCGTATTCGTATTCAATACGAATTCTAGTTATTATTATTATTATTATTATTTACTTTTTAAATTTTTTTTTTTAAATCAAAATCAGAAATTTTGTCCAATTTACTTATCAAAATAAACATTAAAAAGAATTTGCCCATTGTTTGTGACAAATCAAAGCAAAATAATTATTTAATGATAGCCTTACCTTCTTCACTAGGTTGGTAGTTCTCATCATAATCCTCCTCGAGGATCAGCTGGTCGTTAATCATCATTTTGTATCAATTGGACAAATTATTGAATTTCACCTGTCAATGAAATGAAAAGACACAAATGTTTAATTTCAGTAGTACGGTAATAATAATGATCCAATTGTACATTCAATTAAGTATGCTTTTATTTCATTTTTCAAAATAAAACTCATTTCAAAGCAGCAATATTCATGACAGTAGCATGATAACCACAGAGAAATAGATTTTGTACTGACAACAGTTGTAAATTTTTAATTTTCAATTGTCTTTTACACCACACTCAATAACTTTTCAGTAATATGGTGGTGGCCAGTTTTTATTGGTGGAGGAGAGAACCCATTTACAATGTACCCGGGAACAGACAACAATCTTCCACAAGTAAACTGGCAAACCTCACAAAATCATGTTAGGTTCCAGTGGGGCTTGAACTTGCACTGACCAGCATGGTTCAAAACATTATGCTCTAACCACTCTGCCAAGGATTCCCCCCCCCCCCTCCCATCATTGTAAACCCACTGTCCAAAAATTGCTATGCCCTTTCATACTTGTGGTTTCATACAACCGAAATCTCTCGTAGCTAATGAATATTCATAAGGAGTGGGGGTGCCCAATTTATCCAATCACAGTAGTACTGGTCATGAAAAGAATAAAAATATGCACGAGATATTCCAGCTACACAAAACCGCAGGTAGCTATTCCTGACCCTGGTTTTACGAGGATGGGAGCCCCTTTGACAATTTTGATGTAATAGTAATCATAAACCTTTTTTGTTTAGTATTTCAACACTTATCTAGATAATGTGTTGCCTTATGATACACATGTAGATGTAGAAGATATTTTGCAGAGGCTGGCATGATATTTTATGCATATCATACATTTTCATAATTCCTTGCAATTTTATTGAGTTAATATTCCTAGTTGTTTAGCTGGATGATGTTGAAAAATTTATCATATTCACAGAAATGAATGTGCATATTGTGTCACTTGATTTTAAGGGTTTGACAAAGGTGCAGTTCATTATCTGTGTACCACACTTGCCTCCATTTACCATAGTTGTTTCCAAGATATTTATCATAGTTGTTTCCAAGATATTTGTGCCTAGGGAAACATGACTTATTTTCAATGAAAGCTTGATTTCAATCAGGTTAACAATGAAGTAAATTAAACAAGCCAAACCTTCAATTTGTTTGTAGCAGACAGTCATTTTTATGATAATGAATAAGGTTTTGATGTCTTTTTTTGTGTGCAGTTATCACACATACATAATTACCAAATGTACCTAATTAATACACACATCAATGTAAGTCTTGTCTTACATAATAGCAAGTACTGAATTCTACATGTACTAGGTGTGTTGCTGTAATATGTTTATGGCAATAAGACATCATTCAATGTCTGTTCAAGGGTAGTCAGGCCTTTTTCTATATAGTAAATATCCGCAGGGTCGACAGTCAATAAAATTCCAAATGCAAAATACATGTGTTTTTACCAATTTGATGAAAGAAACTCCCAATTTGGTGTTGAGGCCACAACCAAAATGAAAATAAGTTAATATTATAAAGATTGCATTACATTTAGGTTTTTGTGTGTGCAAATGATTTTTCCCAATTTGACACAAATTCGCATACGAATACCCAATTAAGTCGCCAATGGCATTTTCCCAAAATTGACAGAAAAAGGCCTGGTAATTTCAGTCTTTTATCAGTAACACATTTTATAAGTATACATTTTTGTCAGTCAAATTTGAAACTTATTTCCAGTACCTAACCCTACTATCTGAAACTTCATTTTAAACAGGATCATCACACTTAAATGAACCATTTCACAAATCCTAAATTTTGCATATAAAAATTTATATTTATAATCGTAAATAATATTTCTACATTTAACCTTGTATTGGTTAAAGAAATAATATTATAATGATTAATTAACTATTCCAAGGTAATTTCAGTCTTTTACATGGTAATTTTTATGGTAATTTTGGTGTTTACATGCTCAACACAGACGCTTCATTAATCCTTGAATGCATTCACCCATGAAATCCTTCAACCAGAAATATGAATCCTCTGTAATCAATCAGATTTAAATTAAATTGGCGCAAAAGGCAGAACCAATAAAATATTTACTGCAAGACAAGTTCCAAGCTCTCATGAGGACTTCGACTGGAAGAGGGTACTATAATGATTTGAGTTAAGTACTTCGGTGATTATTCACATAAGTTTTTCAGTGATTCTATGCACTATGTTCAAAATGCTGTAAGCCATAACGTTGAATGCATCATTTTGATTCAACTGATGCTTCATTTTTAAGCTTCAACTTTCATGACTTTGGGGCAAATGAATTCAGGGGCTGAAAATTCCTTAAGTCCGAGACCTACATATTTTACTTTCGGACTCTGTCGTTTTCTTGCTGTGTAGGTCCAAAGACCTAACAAGTCTGAATCAATGAATGACTATCTGTCAATTTCTTTATTTCTAAACTTTATTTATTTTCTTTGTAAAGTTAAATTGTCATTTTCTCATATGATTTTGTGGCAGTTTTTCGTTAATATATTTTGTGTTCCCACCTTTGATAATAGAGGGCGAAGCCCTCATATATGTAGAGAAGCTCACATTTTTTAATTCCCACTACATCCGGGGACCCGTACTACTAATGGAAAAAATTCTGCTCACATCGGGAATTTGCACGTGACAGAAACAAAATGTCGGAAATGCGAAGTCATTACTTTTAAAGTGCATTACAAACGGAGTAATAAACTACCGTACTAGCAAACATTTTGCAGACCGAGACCAGGCCATAACGACCAGAGTTGTACATCGAACCCGATCACGAACCGCCTCAATTATTCTGGTAATGTGAACTACACGAAATTATGGATATGCTGGGATAGAGAAAAATATATTGCATAAAAACATGTTTGTGCATTTAAATACCACATAGTTTCTATTTCAGTTTTAGCACAGAAGAAACAGTCAGTCAATCAATAGTTTATTTAAA
Organism: Atrina japonica; assembly: GCA_030159075.1. Classification (NCBI taxonomy): domain Eukaryota; kingdom Metazoa; phylum Mollusca; class Bivalvia; order Pterioida; family Pinnidae; genus Atrina; species Atrina japonica. The sequence goes on along the minus strand of BROG01000145.1, from coordinate 1,007,054 downwards.
ACAATGAGTGAATGACCCGGGACATTTACGTGATAAAAAACACTGAATATTAATCCCTTTGGCTTTGGGGATTCTGTCGTGTTGCCCCCGGCAGGGGGCAACACGACGGAATCCCCAAAGGGATTAACTGAACATGTAAAACTGTTCATGAATGCCTTCGCCCTCTTCATAGGTTTACCTATGTATTATTTATAGTTATTTGTATTGATTGATTATATTAAAACTTTTAATATTTATTGTTATTGGACCCATATGTTGGAGGACCGGACCCAGGAAAAATTTAACTAAAAAGTCCTGGACCCAAGCAGCTAAAATAAAATTTTCAGCCTCTGTGAATTAATGATCATGAATCAAATTCATCATCCCCTTAACTACCACAGCTCCAGAGGGGCACTGTAATCTGTCACGTCAATTGTTATGTCTGTCTATATGAATGAATGAATGCAGATCTGTCAATGACAATGATGACTGAATAAAAATTCGGAACAATCTTATTTTATTTATTTATTCACTTTAGCTCTCAGCTTCAGAGCTTGCCAGCATTGACCCAAAGATGCCGAATGAATAGATAGCATGCAGTACTAGACACTAACATGCCTATTTAACCAAAAATACACAAGAACTTTATATTTTAAGATTTCGGAATTTGTTCCAGTTGACAGGTTTGCCAGCTGATTTTGCCCAGACATGTTTATGTTCCTAATTCCGTGCTAAACTTGCGAAATACTAACCGTGAACCTCAAGTAATTAAACAAATGTGAGCAGGGTGATTGTAATTTACCTTCTAACTGCACCCGATATATTTTAGCATTGTCTGCAACTCACTGTTGAATACAAATATCTCATCTCGGGGATACAACACCTTCCATCCCACTTGCCGTGGTCGCCATCTTGCTTCCTTGACGCTTTTTGGTGTATTGTGGGTAAAAAGAACATTACGAAACAGAGCGGGAATTTTTTTTAAACTGGTGATAATAGATCTACTCGTTTTTATTAACTCAGGGCCCGAAGTCACCAAATTTACTCGGTACTCAAGCTAAACTAATTTTTTTTTATTTTAAAGAAAAAACAAGCAAAATTGAGTCTGTAACTGGACATGTTTGTATATCGATGGCATACAACTGTAAATAATGGTGGAAGTTATTGCTCATTTGAAGAAAACTTCAGATAATGAGATATATCAAAAAATTGTTTGAGGACCGTACTCAACGAATTTATTCATTTTTACAGGAATATCATAAGTGTGACACAAAAATTTATATGTGACTGCAGCGATATATAAAGCTAAATGATACGTCTTTTGGCTTACGAATTAATCTATCAACGAAATGTTTTTAATGATAAAAAGGTCTTAATTCAATGTCTGGAGGATACTAGGCAAGACATTCTGCCACGAGTTTAGTTAACTTTTTGCTGATCCAAACTTCTTTTGATAAGGGTAATCAATGTGATTTTCTAGCGGATTACAAGCGTATTTTCGCGTCTGGACGCAGAAAAATGCTTCTACGGGTTTCCAAATTAAAAAAAAATTATTGTTTTAATTAGATGCGTAAAACTTGATGAAATAATGAAATATTGCCTCACAATTAATCAAAGATTTAAAATTATGTGTAGTGACCTAACAGAGCGTGCCACTTAAGTTGATAAAATAGGTGTGAAACCTTTTAAAATTTTTCTATAAAAGGTCGGAAATCCCAAAATTTTCGCCCCACGCTCCTCTCGCCGAATAATTCTTAATTTTACACACACCCAAACTTTAAATCCTCAGTCTTGTTTTTATGACGTGTGCATTACATCACAATAAGTATAATTTTTATGTCACCATCCTAAAAAACACCTACTTTAAAAAAATTCTAGATCCCCCACTGTTGTAAATATTAATTGCATAATCAAAAGGCATATGAAAAACATTTTTTTTACTGGGAAAAACATTTTCATGAAAAAATTCGCAACTTTTGATTTGCTTCCTACGCCACTGTGTATATATTTTACAAATAAGTTACTCTCCAGTCATGTAGACCCGTAACGTTGTTCCGGATCGCATGCACAGTTTCGTGCATTACTATCGATACGTAATTTTCTGCTATTGTAGAAGTTAATACTCACCCACCTTTCAGAAAATCCTGGATCCGCCCTATATCAGCGATATACAAAGTCTCAAGATTTATATATCGTTGATAGTATGTATCGAGACAAACACAGAAATCTCAAGACAATAAATATCAGCCTTAAAATTGTATTGGAGTTGAATATGAAATGACTTTATTTTCGCTTCTGAACGCAGAAAAAAAATCCGTTGGTAGAGTGCTTGTTAATTTTTTCATTTCGGTGTTTTGTTTGCTTTTTCTTATTCTTATTTATTTATTTGCATGTTGTTTTAATTTGTGTACAATGTTGCAGATAATAAGAAAATGATCATTTCTAAAGCAAATTAAAAAAAAAGATCTAATTACATCGTTCTATCCTTTTGTAAAATCAAGAGAAAAAAATATTCTTTTGTAAAAGTTATTATCGGGTACGGTGTTCCCCTTTGTACAATTAACTTCCTGTCAACTCAAAATGTCTGCCTTGGGAAACTTGTTACGAAAGGTTTCCCCAAGAATAGTTTCTGCACTGCGGAAACCGGTGTTAAAGAAGACAGCATTTCCTGCTTGGTAAAATAATTTGAAAGTATATCTATTTGGTAGCATATTTAATGACCAAGCGATTTAATGCAACGAATTCAATTGTTGAATGATGCCCTTGAAGTGTCACATTATGTTTACTGATTTAGAAAAATGGTCCATTATAGGCCAATTGCACTGATTTAGAAATAGATCATGGTTTAAGATGGACATGTTATTTCGTTTAGAACAGGGCAAAAAAAAAGCTGTCCGAACATATGCAAGTAATCCTTGTAAATCTCAAATATCCATAATCAATCTCCATAAGTCCATTGCCTTGGTCATGGTCTTATTAGCAACCCCAGCTCGTATCGATAACGCACTGGAATTAATCAAATTTTTATGTTCATGGTTTTAAAGTCTCAACTTCAGGCATAATTTATTTCAGAATATTTATATATTATATACCATCTGAAAGAGAAATAAATGTACTTTCCAATGATATGTATTTCGTTGCTTTTCGTTAATGTAATTGTGATGATTTTGCGAGTTAAAAATAAAAATTGGCACATTTTCATCGATCGATACCGCTTTGGCTGCAGTTACGGACGAGCAGTCCGATGGGCTATGATAATCAAACTCATTTGCGAGTGCCTAAATGTTAATGAATATTCATGAAATTTTATATCCAATCAAAGAATGAATTTTTCTATGTCACGGAAGTTGAACATTTTTTAAAAAAAATGTTTTTTGTAGAAGTTGCAGAAGTAAATCTTTGACGGTGGTGTGCATAATGGTCATTAGATATTGCACTTTTGTTCACCCATATCTAAAAAGATCGTGTTACAACTTAAAATTTTGACATATTAATCAACATTCTACGACATGATTTACTACCTCGCATCGAGCGTCAAACTATTTTAGTGCACCGGTGCAGTTGGCGCCATCTTGGATTTAACCTCCGGGTGAAAGGTTAACAAAGTGACAGTCGGAATCCGCTACATTTAAAACGAGTTATCCACATCTATCATGTTTTAATTCCAAATATAATCAATTAAAAATGTTTTGGCTTCTGAAAAAATGATAATAAAGTCTTTTAATGAGCTTTTTGGACATCCGACACATCGATCGGCGTCTATCGCTAATTTGCATATGACCGAAAGAAATAGGTCACTCAATGCACATTAATAAAACGAAAATATTTGAGATAATTATGAGTTTTGATGATGTCTATGAACTAAAAATAAATCCTGAGCATAAAATTACGGTTGCCTTTGGTAAATGTTAAATTCATATATTGAATTTATGACCGATATTGAAGGCCAAAACGCTGGGTGAACTGTGACTAAAAACTAGACCTAAATTATAAAACTTTCTAATGTCGTAATGATACATGACATGATACAATCGATGAAATTTTACATCTAAATCATTAATAATTACTGCAGTAGACTCTGTATGTATTTTAATTGAGAAAACGAAAATATAGTTTAATACTGATTCTACACTTGAATAATTTTTCAGAACCCTAGCTAGATCTACTTTATTTATATCTCCAGAGATTTTTTTTCACAAATCATAAATGTTTTAGATTTGCACTGTTGAGAATTCGAATTTCTAGTAAGCCTATTTTTAAGACAGTATATCCCTGCCAACTGGCCTACTAACATCAGCATTATATAAAACTAAGTCACCAAATTTTCTCATGCAGGTCTGATCAACCTCAATTAACTTTTCATGATTCTAAGGGAAAAAAACCAAAAAAACAAAAAATTATTCTGTACTTGTTTGGACTTGTTTGCATATTGAATGGATAAATTTGTGTATAATCAAAATTATAATATATATTGCTCATTTGAAGAAATCCTCATAAATATTTGAGCATGTACTTGAACAGTATTCACGACATGAATGGATTTACTAATTTATTACAGGTATATTGAGTTTTATGCAAAAATTTAAATGTGAGTGATGAAAAATAATAATATTTTACCTAATCACTCAAAAGAAGCACAACCTCCTGGAATTAAAGGATTTGCCTGTATTTTATACATTTTGTCATACCAGTATTAAAAAGTAATGAAAATAAATAAAAACACAAACTACCTGTACAAGGAAGTTTGTCATACATATGTATACATAATTATGTACATTTTTCCATAATCAAATTTATATAAAATACACAAGTTAATGTAGCCTATAAGGTTAGATAGAAATGAAATTAATCTGTTGCTCTGAAGTTTAACTTCTATAACTTCTGACAATAGCACTTGTTGTTTATAAATGATATTTTTTTTTTTTTGCTTTTTCTTGTTCATTTTTTTTCACTAAGAAAGAATGTTCATAACAATTTTTTGACTGTAGAAATAGATTCAGCATGAAAAAATCACGTTAGATACAGAAGTTTAGAAAGATAACTCATAGTAATATGAAATTAAAGAAAAACAAACTGAAAATATTTTCATCCACGGTTTTCGCAGCATACAATTTTTTGCATTTTTTGTTCATTTTTACAAAAAAATAGTGGGTATAACATTTTTTTGACTGTAGAAATGGATTCAGCATAAAAAAATCATGCTGGGTGCAAAATTTTAGAAAGATATCTCAAGTAATAGGGAAATTACATGAAAAAAAAATGAAAATGTGTTCGTTGCCGGGTTCCGCGACACGCCAGCCTCCTTATGTAGTAATCTAGTACAACAAATTCCAGTAAATGGCCGGATTTTCCAAACTTAAAATTGGCATAACTTTTGACACACTTAAGATATCTAGATAATTTAAACTGTTTTGGAAATGGTTTAATTAGCTCTACAAGATTATTACAATGTTAAACAAGGTAGATCACTTTAAAATTTTGAGCTGGGGTTGCTAGTCTTATACGAATCTGGGTTGTTTCATACCAAAACGTGTTCGCCCCTTAGTGGTTTCGTCCCGAAAACGTTTTGCCCCAGGTGGTTTCGCTCCGATTATGAAAATTGTATTATAATTGTAATATTGAGCAGAAATGAATCAATTTGGACATAATTAATATGAACTAAGGCATATCCTTGAAGCGAGTGCAGCTTTGTCTTTGTAACATCGTAATGTAACATTTAATTTAAATGCAGTCAATGTATGTACAGCTCATTTTCTACTCCCTTACCATAAAGTGCTCACTTAAAATCATGCTGAAATTGTTGCCAAATTATGGGTAAGGCATATTTGGCATTGTTTTATTGGAACAATAAGATGTTTGTAAGCTGTTTAGGCTGTTACTAATCCAGCTATTATGGGATGGGGCTGTCAATATCTAGGCTGTTACTAATCCAGCTATTACAGGATTGAGCTGTCCACAAACCCATTGTACTCAATCAGTTGTATAATTCAACCAATCAAATAACACATTTACCAGGTAGCCATGTTTCTAGGAACCGGTATGTAGAGCCTCGTTAGCGATGTATCAGCTTTTTGAAGCACATAGTATACACCGGAATACTCGGACCATAAGAGGGCGCTGTATTTATTGGACTTGACTCAAGTTGTAACATTTCGACAATAAAGAGCTCGCTGCACTCGCATATAATTAATATGAACTAAGGCTATGCCTTGAAAGCGAGCGCAGCTTCTTGTTTACAAATGCAGGAAAAAGCATTCATTGGGAGTCTATTCCCTCTCACAAGAGCAACACCTATCTGGCAAAGTGATGTCGCAATTTAATTGTGATGTCGAATATTTAGAACATATTAGCACTTCCACAAAAAATATGACCATAAAAGTCTCAAAAACGTTTGATTTGAATAGAGTAACTGGTGATGCGTCAGGTAGACTTGGGTTATCGATGACCATCTTGGCTGGAGAATTTTTTTAGGCTCTAAATTGCACAGCTTCTGACACAATCCTGTCACTTTTCTATGTTATGTACACGTTATCTATGAGTCCGCAAAGTGAACGGCCTACGCTCTCTATTAAAAAACTTGCATATTCATATGTCACTTATTGATAAAAGATAAATTACAATAAAAATGTTTTGAAAGTACAATTATTTCTGAACATTCACTTTACATTTTATTATCAGCTTTTAGTAATTACCTGGGTATTATTAGTTTTATTTGTATTGACTTCAAATATTTTATGTACTACAAGCGTGTAATTATCAGGGCAGAAAATGAACATAATGAGAGCCGACATTATATAACTCAACTGCAAAGTGTTATAACGTACCCTACTGTAGAGTTTAACTCTGATGACAATGACTTATTCTCACAAATGTACATGTAGAGAGGAGGTTGGAAAATATAAATAGTCCTACAATATCAAGTTTTGAACGATAAATTTCAAACACTGGTAGCCTACACGTGTCTATTTTTCTTTTGCATGGTTTCTTTGGTAAACTAGAGTTTCTTGGGGTTAATAAGTTTTTGAATTTGAAAATATTTGTTGTGATTGTTACTGTTAATGGCAAGAGCTTAGCCCTAGCTCGGAATATGGTATCGATACTGAGAACAATCGAACATATAATGTAAACGAATTTTGATGAAATTTGATTTTAACTTTTTACTTTTAAGTAATTTTTCTTTTGCTGATCCACCTTCTTTTGAGAAAGATAATCAATATGATTTATTAGTGGATTGCTAGGCATATTTTTGCATCTGGACGCAGAAAATGCATCTACGGGATTCCAAAATTCACAAATTTTCTGAAAGATGCATAAAACCCGAACCACTAACAAAATATTGACTCATATGTGCAGTGGCCACGGAGGGTTTCAGGCGGCAGCACAGGGAGGGTACGTGTCCTCCTTAAGTTGATAAAATAGATGTAGAACCAAATTATGTAAATCCTTTTTTTTTTTGCATTTTTATTCAGAAATTCAACAAGACTTTGTGTTAATATACCAGTATGCATCTAACGCAAATTAAATACAAAATGTATGAAGTTATGTTTATTGTATCAAACCAGATTGTCCAGAGTTCATTGGCATGACTTGTGTATTGAAATATCGTAACAACTTCTTTCAAATTCATCCAATTTCTGTAAAATTTTACATAAGGGATCCAAATATTAATACCTATATTATTTATGTTGGTTGTCAAATTTATCTGGGTGTTTTCGGTGCTTTCTGTGGTGTTTTTGGTAAATCCTTGTTGTTTTCGGTATTTCCATGGACCCGATCTTATACACTGGTATATATGAATTTATATGTAGACACAACCACAAGTCCAAATTACCAACAAAAGATCATAGCCATATTTAGCATGTGGCAAGGGTTTTAAGTAGTCACGTTGCACATTAAATTATCCCTTCTCTTATCATATAGAGGTGATTCTATTTACACCATAAATCTAATTTCTATTGAATAATAATTGATTTGTCATTCCTTCATTTCTATTTCGTCCTTCTCATGTGGGAAAAAACGTTCGCTGGCAGGCCTTATTTGAGTCATACACTTTACATTTATTTTCATTTAACATGCAAAAACTACTCAGTCACAATTTGGGTCAATAAATAATCCATCTTTAACATGTTTAAGGAGCCATAAGTTTTTGTAATCTGTTATACACTATCTGCAGAAGTTTTTAGTTATGTCATTTAAATAGAATTCTCCTAACTGGGAGGTTGATAAGTCTGATCATATCCTATAATTGTCACCCTTTGTTTGATCAACCTCATTTGTATAGACGAGGAAACGGTAAATTTGTGAAGTGTTCGAACACTGTTCCCGTTCGAGCACTGGTCAAGTGAGTCTAAATGATGCTTATGGACATTTTATTGTAATTGTTTACAATTCCATGTTTGCAAAAAAAATTCGAATTAAGGCCGCACAACCCTCACTGCTCAATGGCCATAAGTGCTGAGCATAGGCTAAAATTTGAACCCCTTCACCGGCATATGGAAATGTCTCCATATGAGTGAAATATTCTTGAGTGGGATGTTAAACAACAATACAACAACAACAACAACCAAGTACATTTAATGATCTAGCTAATTATTGAAGACAATTTGTATAACAATTTTAAGTGAAAAAGGGATGCATCTTCAGAGTTTTTTAAATTTAAAATTTTACAAATTTTTGGTGAAATCTATCTGATAACTGGTCCGGTTGACCAGTAATTTTCCATTTCATTTCATTTGTGTATAAATATATACAGACTAGTAAAAAAATGTCTTTGACCAGTGAAATTCCTTTATTCACTGGTCCGGTTGACCAGTAATTTTTCTTGTATTTCAAAATGTCTCCATCTTTTTGGTTTTCACTTTCACATTTAATCTTTTGTAATGAAAATTTTATGGTCATTAATGTTAAAGTAAAAAAATCTTATTATACAGTTGAACCTAGCTTGAGAGACCATTTCATCTACCACTGGAATGTGGTCTTTTGAGACTAACACAATCTAACACCACTATGAAGGAGGGATGATGAAATCTCAATCCGAGTGCACAAAATTTTGTTTGTCTATGACAAGGCTTGCCGAGTCATGGACTAACAAAATTTTGTACACAAAGTTTGAGATTCCGCCATCCCTCCCTCAAAATGGTGCTTGACTGTTTTTCTTTCACATTGAAACAGTTAAAAGGAGCAACTGCATCCATCTACAGACAACAACAACATTTGTGTAAATGCAGGATTAAATGATAGATTGGTTTTTTTGCAGCCAAGTTAGACAATATGCCTGGTACCCAACTGAAGAAGACGTGGAAAGGTATGGAGAAATCGTCCTTGTACCGCCAGAGGGATCATCCAAATGGAGTCCAATGTCAGATAGTATGTATAAACCTTGCAATGAACAGAATCTGTACATTGTTAAAACATTTGTATACCAATAATGAAGAATAAATCATACCATGGATAACTAAAATCTTATTTTATTCTTTATTATTTTTCTCTCACCTGCGAGTAATATGCAGCACCTATGATATCAAAACAATAATCCTGACAAGTATTTGTAAAAGTGGGTTGTTGAAAAACTAAATTATTATCATTATTTTTAGTTTTGACCTGTAAATTAGAAAAAAATTAATTTTTTATATGAAGTGGGCAAAATTGGATAAAAAAAAAATTGGTTGGGGCTTTTCATGTGGGTCTGTTGGGTCTCATCAAATAAATCTTTTTTTTTAATCTTTGCCCTTTTTGCACCACACAAATTATTTCTTGATCTCAAATGTGTAGATATTTCATTACTGTTTTTCGCAAAAATGAATACAATGCAATAGGCTAGAGAAATCACAAAATTCAGCCCTGGATGACAATATCCCTGTTTACACTTTCCAATATGAAATCTTGGTAAACCTAGAACATACTTATCAAATGTACTTTTAAGTAATTAATTAATCTGTATTTTTTTAAATGTATTTTACAGTCCGAGATCAATATGTTGAGCATGACATACAAAATATGACACTGAATTTCGGGCCACAACATCCATCTGCTCACGGAGTGTTACGACTTATCGTCACCTTAAATGGAGAGGTATTTATTTGGAAGATTTTTATCACTCTCTGTAAACGTGGATATTTATGCGTGTTGTTAACCCTTTCACCCCCAAATATCTAAATGGTATGCTCTTTTCTATTGTTTAGACCAGTCTATTATGGTCTGTAGGGTTGAAAGGGTTAAGGACACAAACCATACACATGTTTTTTTCTTACACCATGTTATACCTTATTTGAGCAGTCCTGTATTAAACATTAATTCTAAGCACAACTGCGGGACTGGTATGCTGGGGGTAATTTACATAAAAAATCCTCATCACATATTTTATGTAAATAACCCCACACATAATTTTCCATGTTTACAGTAAGTAATAAAATTCTAAATTTAGTTTCTTTATAAATTTTTGTGCTTAATACAGAAAAGATTTGCAGTTTTGCTGACTATTTTTTTGTTAAGAGTGATGATAAAGGCATTGCTTTGATATAATAGTTGAGGAGTCTATAAAACTTATTTGTGAATACTGTCAGTATAGAAAAGATGTGGACAATTTATCTAATTCCTTCACTAGGTGCAAGTAATTTGTGAATACTGTCAGTATAGAAAAGATGTGGACAATTTATCTAATTCCTTCACTAGGTGCAAGTAATTTGTGAATACTGTCAGTATAGAAAAGATGTGGACAATTTATCTAATTCCTTCACTAGGTGCAAGTAATTTGTGAATTCTGTCAGTATAGAAAAGATGTGGACAATTTATCTAATTCCTTCACTAGGTGCAAGTAATTTGTGAATACTGTCAGTATAGAAAAGATGTGGACAATTTATCTAATTCCTTCACTAGGTACCAGTAATTTGTGAATACTGTCAGTATAGAAAAGATGTGGACAATTTATCTAATTCCTTCACTAGGTGCAAGTAATTTGTGAATACTGTCAGTATAGAAAAGATGTGGACAATTTATCTAATTCCTTCACTAGGTGCAAGTAATTTGTGAATTCTGTCAGTATAGAAAAGATGTGGACAATTTATCTAATTCCTTCACAAGGTACAAGTAATTTGTGAATACTGTCAGTATAGAAAAGATGTGGACAATTTATCTAATTCCTTCACTAGGTACAAGTAATTTGTGAATACTGTCAGTATAGAAAAGATGTGGACAATTCATCTAATTCCTTCACTAGGTACAGGTAATTTTTGAATACTGTCAGAATAGAAAAGATGTGGACAATTTATCTAATTCCTTCACTAGGTACAGGTAATTTGTGAATACTGTCAGTATAGAAAAGATATGGACAAGTTATATCTACTTCCTCCACTAGGTACAGGTAGTGTACATCTACGGTTAAACAGTCTTTTTGTATAGCCAGAAGAATTTAAAAAAAAAAAAAAAAACTTATTTCGATAGAAAAAACATGATATTTTGGTCTGATTGCAATATACAGTGGAGCATTGCCTAAAGACCATCCCACTCAAGTGGTCCCCTCACATTTCAGACTGTAAATTTCCTATATTTCTTGATAAATATTTGATAAGTACAGAAGCTCACTTAAGAGATCATCTTACTAATGTATTTATTTTCTGTTTTCATTTTGTTGGTTTTATTTTGTCACTGAGTGGTACTTTGTGTATTTAATTTTAGACCATCATTAGAGCTGATCCACATATCGGACTTCTACACAGAGGAACAGAAAAATTGATAGAATATAAATCATACACACAGGTAATAATTGATAGAATGTTAATCATACACACAGGTAATAATTGACAGATTGTAAATCATACACACAGGTAATATTTGATGGAATATAGATCAAACACACAGGTAATATTTGATGGAATATTAATCATACACACAGCTAATATTTGATAGAATGTAAATCAAACACACAGGTAATAATTGATAGAGTATAATTCAAACAAGAATCCTGCACACAGGTAATATTTGATAAACACAGATATAATTCTGCACACAGATTAGGCCAGACATAACATATTCTCTGTTTGCTGTTTACCGACTCTACCCTTTTACCTATGGGTATGTAGGTAGGGAAATAATTGTATTTTATTGGACATTTTGATGAGTGGTGTTAAAAACATTTTGTATCTTCTGAATGCATATCTTTGAGCATATAGATAAACACACACTAAAATGCAAATTAAAGAAAATTTTAATTGGTTTGTCTTCTTGACATTGAGTTAAAACAATAAGATCGACAATAAAAGTTGTATTTTCTAGTACACACTGGATATTGTTTACTGATAAACACACAGGAAATAGTTCACAGATTGAACACATTCTGTCATTTATTAGGATTTCTTTTGATACTTGTCTTTTTCTGTACAAATTATAATGGAAATAATTGTAAATGAGGACACATTAAATATTTCATAAATGTTTTAAGACAGACAGGAGAAGAGAGAGGTCATTTGTGAAATTTCAACAAGTTTTCACAGGGATTCATGATCGAGTAAATTTGGAATTTTTATCGAAATAAATTTCTTAAAATTATCTTTTATTATTTTCTTTTGTTGTATTTTAAGTTTTTTTTCAGCTCAGAACATAATAAAACTCCATTTTGTGCTGTTCTCCCATATAAATAAAATGTATGCAAATATTCTTGAATGTATGTGTACCTGTGAACCAGAGATGAAATAACGAAATGTACATAAAAAGACCAAATTGTATGTAACAGTGTGGAAATGAAGGGTAAGGCTGCTGAAATACAAGTTATTTTGAGACAGCTAACGTATTTCTACACAGCTGGATTAATATCAAACCCAAATCTTTGATCATATTAGTGCAATAACCCAATATAAATGCACTTCGTTATTTCATCATTTATGTACATTTCAGTATATTTCCGCGATTATACTCAAATATTTAGATTTGATATTAATTCAGCTAAATAAAAATGTATCTATAGTCTCAAAATAGCATACATTTTAGTAGTTTTACCCTCCATTTTGACCTTTTTGTGGTACATTTCGGTATTTCATGTACATTCCAGTACATTTCAGTATTTTCCCCTACCCAATCCCTAGTCCACCTTTGCCTTTGTCAATTCGTATATCATAATCTATGACCTTCAGACTACTGTCAAACTCCACAGCTGTTTTAAAATAGTCAGACTAGTTGAAATGAAATATTGACCATACTTTTTCGCCGTGGCCTTTAGTGCCAGATGCCAACACATCCACTTGCCCATAGTTATGAGTACCCTCGTCTAACCAAGATTTCCTCAAGAAACTCTCTAAAGGTATTGGATGGTTTTATCCTCACCAATCTGTTCATTAAAATGTTTTTGACATTGTTATTATTAACTCTTTTGTACACAGAAACAATTGCAACAGTGGACTTGGATGTCATTCTTCATGCGTTGATTGGCTTGGTCATTTACAGATCTATAGTAGATTTCTTGTTTGTTACATTTCATTTCGACTGTTTTCATCTTTTTTTTAGGCTTTGCCATACTTTGACAGATTGGATTATGTCTCGATGATGTGTAATGAGCAGGCCTATTCCCTTGCTGTGGAGAAGTTATTAAATATTGAAGTACCTATTAGAGCTAAGTATATTAGAAGTAAGTTTGGCGTAAGAATAATATTGGCTTTTATATGTAAAAAAAAAAAAATTAAAATTCATTCCTCTTTTAGTGTTCATACCACATGGGAATATATACTCATGCCAAAACACTGCCTCATGAATGCGATATTAATGACATCATCAAATATTTTTTATGAATGGAATTAACGTCATCAAATATTATGGATGAAAGGTATTCCACTTAGAAAAGTAGTTTCTCGTTGAAGCTTCATAATTTTGTAAAACTGTCTTATTCTCAATGAAAGCACAAGTTGCAATGATCACAAGACATAAATATTACCTGCCTGAGGTCATGTTAGGCACTTCACCTTTCATTGAATGTTTATGTGGGTGCTATGCTCTCATAGTGTTGCTTTTTAAAGCTATGAAAGTAGTAAATACAACAGGTACTTGTGGACAGGACTGACTAAATTTCAAATCCTATAAATCCCCCCTTTGGCCTTACCTACAGAAAAGAAAAAGGTATGACACTACGAAGGTACAGATGGGTACCTGGGTGTTTCTAATAAAATTACTTTTTAAATATCCACTCCAACATTCGTCAAATCATTAAGGATTATATCTTCTAAATATACATAAACACATTCCGTAAAGCTCATAATAAATCCATTTTGAGCAATTTGTTTCGAAAATGTATCATCATTTTGAGACAGCCAAGTAGTTTAGACAGAAGTGGACGGCGATGCGCCACGAATGAAGGACGGCAACTCTTTCGGGGAGTTCCCGAATATAACGCATGCTATGGTGAACACGAGAGGTTTCCAAAACTTTCAGTTTCGTTTTGTAGTTTCGAAAATTTTCGGTACATTTTGTGTCCACAAGTACCAGTGGTAAATGCAGGAGCTTATATGCTTGTTTATTTTCATATCATACATATATTTGTCAACTTTGATAAATTGTGACATTTGCTGTAGGTGTTCATACCATATTTCATAGTTATAAATAAGACACAGTCTCCTTGCTAGTTCTAAAATGTTTACAAGCCAAAAATTTATCACTTAATTAACTCAACAACCCCCCCCCCCCCCAAATTATGGACTCTTCTATAAATCAATGACTTAGGCCAGTCCAAATGTTTTAGGGGGGAATGAGTTAATGGTGTATTCAAATAAAAATAGACAAAAGCACATATCCATATAGAAAATGAACATATTTAATTATTTTTGGTGTTCAACATATTTTATTTGATTAGCAGTCTTACCACAGCTTCAGAAAAGCTAAGTCTGTAAGATTAGTTTGCTAAAACCTCTGCTAATAATGATTTTTGTTTTGCAGCTCTGTTTGGTGAGATTACGAGAGTTTTGAACCACATCATGTCTATCGGTACACATGCACTTGATGTTGGTGCTTTGTCTCCGTTTTTCTGGTTATTTGAGGAGAGAGAAAAGGTAATTACTTATAAGGTGTTAAATGTTTAAGGTGTGTTCCACAGAATTCCATTAATTTCTAACTCTATTTTAAATATTTCCATAAATTGGCAAAATGTGACATTGTTTGATAAGTTGTATCCTCTACATGGACACACATCGCTGTTAAACAACTGTCTGGAATCACTATGTTCTTTCCTACCTGTGGTTTCATGCATTTGAAATCACTTATGAATATTTACAAGAAGTAGGTGTGTCCAATTTATCCAAACACAGTAGTTGTGATTAGCTATGAAGTTATCACATAGCCTTTTGATCTAATAAAATTCTTAAATTGTTTTAAAGCCCTGATCTGATTGGTTGACGAATGTGAGCACCTTTTACTCACATTGTTGCGTGAAACCACAGGTAGGAAAAAGCATAGCAATTCCGGATCATGGTTTTATGACGATGGGATACACAGGGGTGAAAAATAGCTACAGCATCCATGATGCCTTGAGTTTTGATGTTTTAAGATAAATTATGAGCTAAAGGCTTTAAGAATTATTCCTTTTGGTGTAAGTAGATGTAGTTGTGTTCAACTCAGCAAGTAATTACCAAAAACATAAGTCAGTGCAAAAATATAAATGTTCTTATCACCTGACAGTCTGGTTTATGACCTGACAGCATGGTTTACAACTTGATAGTCTAGTTTTCTACCTTTGAGTCTGCTGACAGCCTGGTTTAATACCTGGCTGTCTTGTTTACTACCTGACAGTCTGGTTTACTATCTTTGAGACTTGTTATCTATCTGACCATCTGGTTGACCACCTTTGAGTCTGGTTTATTATTTGACAATCTGGTTTACTACCTTTGAGTCTGGTTTACTATCTGACAGTCTGGTTTACTATCTGACAGTCTGGTTTACTATCTGACAGTCTGGTTTACTACCTTTGAGACTGGTTTACTTGTATGACAGTCTGGTTTATTACCTTTGAGTCTGGTTTGATATCTGAGTCTGGTTTTCTACCTTTGAGTCTGGTTAACAATATGACTGTCTGGTTTACTACCTTTGACTCTGGATTACTATCTGACAGTCTGGTTTACTACCTTAGAGACTGGTTTACTATCTGACATTCTGGTTTACTACATTTAATTCTGGTTTACTATCTGACAGTCTTTTTTACTACTTGTAAGTCTGGTTTACTATCTGACAGTCTGGTTTACTACCTGTAAGTTTGGTTTACTATCTGACAGTCTAGTTTACTACCTGTAAGTCTGGTTTACTATCTGACAGTTTGGTTTACTACCTGTAAGTCTGGTTTACTATCTGACAGTCTGGTTTACTACCTGTAAGTCTGGTTTACAATCTGACAGTCTAGTTTACTACCTGTAAGTCTGGTTTACTATCTGACAGTTTGGTTTACTACCTGTAAGTCTGGTTTACTATCTGACAGTCTGGTTTACTACCTGTAAGTCTGGTTTACAATCTGACAGTCTAGTTTACTACCTGTAAGTCTGGTTTACTATCTGACAGTCTGGTTTACTATCTGACAGTCTTTTTACTACTTGTAAGTCTGGTTTACTATCTGACTGTTTGGTTTACTACCTGTAAGTTTGGTTTACTATCTGACTGTTTGGTTTACTACCTGTAAGTCTGGTTTACTATCTGACTGTTTGGTTTACTACCTGTAAGTCTGGTTTACTATCTGACTGTTTGGTTTACTACCTGTAAGTCTGGTTTACTATCTGACTGTTTGGTTTACTACCTGTAAGTCTGGTTTACTATCTGACTGTTTGGTTTACTACCTGTAAGTCTGGTTTACTATCTGACTGTTTGGTTTACTACCTGTAAGTCTGGTTTACTATCTGACTGTTTGGTTTACTACCTGTAAGTCTGGTTTACTATCTGACTGTTTGGTTTACTACCTGTAAGTCTGGTTTACTATCTGACAGTCTGGTTTACTACCTGTAAGTCTGGTTTACTATCTGACAGTCTGGTTTGCTATCTGACAGTCTGGTTTACTACTTGACTGTCTTTGAAATACTCAAGCAAGCTTTAATGATACAAGAAAATGTGAAAAAGGGATATCTTTTACATATTACTGCTTGTTGATTTTCCACTACTACATGTAGCCTACTGTTCATGACCTCGATGTTGCATATTCCTCTGTTTGGGTATAATTTTCAACAATACAAAATGCATAAAAGAGACAAAGGTTAAAAATTTTCAATTTTTTGGTAACAGGATTGTTTTTTTTATATCAAAAGTTTTTACTCATTTGTGACATAATGTAGTGACTTAATCTTGAAAAATGTGAAAATTTACATATGCAACAATTTAATTTTCAGTTAATGGAATTCTATGAGCGAGTATCGGGAGCTAGAATGCATGCTGCATATGTGCGACCAGGTGGAGTGTCCCAGGTAATTTGCTGTTGAGCGTAAAACATTTTGTTGATCCTAGCACGCCACAAGAAATGCAATCTTTGTTATAGGTACCACAAAGGAGAAACAGGACCTCAAATATTTCACTGTAAAAGCAGTGTAACAATATGTAACTTTACAAAACAGTAAAAATAAGGCTTCATTTTTGTGTTGTTGTGGCAAAGTGAACATTTATGTAGTTATGTTTGAGATAGTGTTTGTTCCCTGTCACTGAAGTAAAGAAAATTTTATTTTCATGCCTCTGATGTCAAATTTCTGAAGGGGAGGGGCATATTATTATTTGTCTCTGTGTGTGCAGGTGTGTCTGCAACATTTTAATTTCCCTTGGATTTTAGTGTCTCTTCATAAAATTTAAATCATTCGCTTATAGTTCAGATCACAAACAACCAACACCCCTCCAACAGACAAACAAGAACAACAAACAAACAGATATATAGGAAATATTAGAATTTATTCATTTTTATCCCAAGCTGATGTTTAGACCCCAACATAAATTATGTTCATTTGTATGACTTTGAGTGATAACAGAAATATGGTATTAATGTATTACCGTATACATGATATATATGTAAATTCTGTTCTTTACCTTTCAGGATATGCCACTAGGATTAATGGATGACATATATGACTTTATCACCAAGTTTAACTCCAGAATAGATGAAGTAGATGATGTATTAACAGAAAACAGAATCTGGAAACATCGGACGGTAGACATTGGTGTTGTATCTGCGGAAGATGCTCAACTACTGGGTTTCAGGTAACTATGTAATGAGAGTAGTGGTATACACTCATATACAGGTGCAGGTGGAAATAATCCTGTTTACCTGTAAGGGAAATAGTGCTGGCTGAAAAAGTCCTGTTTATCTGTAAGGGAAATAGTGCTGACTGAAAAAGTCCTGTTTACATGTAAGGGAAATAGTGCTGACTGAAATAGTCCTGTTTACCTGTAAGGGAAATAGTGCTGGCTGAAATAGTCCTGCTTACCTGTAAGGGAAATAGTGCTGAATTACTGCTTTGTACCTGTATACCCTGTAGCTGAAATAGTGCTGCACAACTCTATACCTGTAGCAGAATTAGAGCTACATACCTGTAAACTTGTAGTGAAATTACTGCTTCATACCTGTATACCTGAAATACTGCGTCACACTTGTATGCCTGTAACTGAAACAGTGCTACACACCTGTATACCTGTAGCTGAAATAATGACTCACACCTGTATACGTGTAGTTGAAATAGTGACACACCTGTATACCTGTGACTGAAACAATGCTACACACCTGTATACCTGTGACTGAGATAGTGCTACACATCCATGTACCTGTAACTGAAACAGTGCTACACACCTGTATACCTGTAACTGAAATAGTGCTACAAACCTGTATACCTGTAACTGAAATAATGCTGCATACCTGTATACCTGTAGCAGAAATAGTGCTACATACCTGTAGATGAAATAGTGCTACACAACTGTATACCTGTAACTGAAACAGTGCTACACAGCTGTATACCTGTAACTAAAATAGTGCTACATACCTGTATACCTGTAGCTGAAATGGTGCTTCACACCTGTATACCTGTGACTGAATAGTGCTACATACCTGTAGCTGAAATGGTGCTTCACACCTGTATATCTGTAACTGAAATATTGCTACACACCTGTATACCTGTAACTGAAATAGTGCTGCCTACCTGTGTACCTGTGACTGAGATATTGCTACATACCTGTATACCTGTAACTGAAATATTGTTGTATACCTGTGACTGATAAAGTGCTACTCTCCTGTATACCTGTTACTGAAATATAGCTACATACCTGTATACCTGTAACAGAAATATTGCTACATACCTGTATACTTGTAACTGAAATATTGCTACATACCTATATACCTGTAACTGAAATATTGTTACAAATCTGTATACCTGTGACTTATAAAGTGCTACATACCTGTATACCTGTAACTGAAATATTGCTACATACCTGTATACCTGTAAATGAAATATTGCTACATACCTGTATACCTGTAACTGAAATATTGCTACATATCTGTATACCTGTAACTGAAAAATTGCTACATACCTGTATACCTGTAACTGAAATATTGTTACATACCTGTAAACCTGTAGCTGAAATATTGCTACATACCTGTAACTGAAATAGTGCTGCATACTTGTATACCTGTGACTGAAAAAGTGCTACACACCTGTATACCTGTGACTGAGATAGAGCTACATACCTGTATACCTGTGACTGAGATAGTGCTACATACCTGTAACTGAAATAGTGCTACACAATGACTGAGATAGTGCTACACACCTTTATACCTGTAACTAAAATAGTGCTACACATCTGTATACCTGTGACTGAACCATGCTACTCACCTGTATACCTGTGACTGAAACAGATCTACAGACCTGTATACCTGTAATTAGAATAGTCCTCACACCAGTATACCTGTGACTTGAAT
Source organism: Atrina japonica (assembly GCA_030159075.1). Taxonomy (NCBI): domain Eukaryota; kingdom Metazoa; phylum Mollusca; class Bivalvia; order Pterioida; family Pinnidae; genus Atrina; species Atrina japonica. The sequence goes on along the minus strand of BROG01000145.1, from coordinate 987,178 downwards.
AGTTCTTCACACCTGTTTATCTGTTACACACCTGCATACTTGTGACCGAAATAGTGCTGTTAATCTGTAACTTAAACACTAAACAGTGCTACACCTGTGACTGAAATAGTTCTACACACCTATATACCTGTGACTTAAATAGTTCTACACACCTGTATACCTGTGACTGAAATACTGTGTCACACCTGTATGCCTGTAGCAAAAATAAATGTTAAAGTTCTGAATATACAGAAGGACTTCAATGAGTTGAACTTCAACATGTTCAATGAGTCAAATTTCTCGATGTTTCGAAGTATTGACAAGGTCCCTAATAATTTTGATATTCAACACTACTTATAGACATTTTATAATTCAAACTTTTATGAGTCAAATTTCTTGATGTTTCGATTAAATTTTTGGGCACATTTCTTTATAAACAACAAAAATTCCTACATATAATTCAAAGTCAAATTTTACGTGTATGAAATCGTCCCATGATAATTCTCTTCTCGTAAATTTTCAGTCTTTTAATTTCACAAAAATCAAATTAAATTTAACACTAATTATTAATGATAATGACCATATATGTCTTAAATGGTTTTGTAGCAATCATATACACCTTATAGAAATGAAATAAAGAATATGATTCTTGGTTATTGTCTGATTCACATAAAATGGCGGGGCCGAGTAACCTTTTTATTATAATACAGATGATTCTACTGACTTTTCGGTTATGACAAGCTAGTCAAGAAAAACGTTTTATTTCTCACTGAATACTCTCTTATATATGGTGACAAGTAGGAAGGGGTAATCTTTCCAGTGTAATTTTAATGTTATCCTTTATTACCTAAAATTTATACTCGTCCAGGTCAAAAAAGGGTTCACAAGACTCCACCTCGCCAGGTTATTTGGATTTTACCATATCATCTATGAGTCGAAGTCCCGATGTTTTGAAATTTTCTAGGTTCATCATACAAAATATGTATGTATGTAAAATGTGTATTCATTTAGACTCATCAAAGTTCTGCTGTATTACATTTGCTTTGATTTTCTGTTTCTAATGGTAAAAAGTTTTTAAGATGTGGTCGTGTTTTTTGTTTTCATTTTATGAGATTTTGATATTGATATTAATATTCTTGTATTATCCAGTGGTGTGATGTTGAGAGGTTCAGGGATAAAATGGGATCTGCGTAAGGTACAACCATATGATGCTTATGACAAAGTAGATTTTGATGTTCCCATTGGAATCAATGGTGATTGTTATGACAGGTAAGTCATAATAAAAATTACAACTACTCTTTACTGCTTAGATTCAGTGGATAAGGTGGATGTTAGATTTTTGGCTACAAATGGTGATAATTCCACATAAATGATGTCTGGCAGGGCTAAAACATCATTTACTTTAAAACAAAATTCGAATTCAGTACATCAGCATCCACAGCCTAGCCACAACCAAAAGAAGTTGAGGTACAGAGTCTCCAGTTAATTATCTTACTCTACCTTAGAGAGAATATATACATTATTCAAAAGAGTACTTTTATTCCACCTCTTCTCCCTTTTTTTGCTCACCTCTACGGTGTAAAGTGGGCTTATCCTATCACCCCAGCATCAGAGTCCAGTAGGGGTGTGACGGTTTGGTTAAAAACTGACGAACAGAACCGCTGACGTTGAACTGCATCGGTTCAGTTTTATAATGCCAATACTTTTAATAAAAAACATAATATTCTTTATCAGGATATAAAATAATCTATAAATGAGAAATACAGATCTATATAATTTGAACGTAGATGTGATAATATATCCAGCCTGTAAATAAGTTGCAGTTATTTTGTGACATTGTGTCTGTTAGGTGTTTAGTGCCATCGGTATAAATTGCAAATGGTGGCTAATACGAAACTATTCTTTCATGTTGTTAAACAGTCGTTATATTCCACTCACTACAATCACTTCACTTATCGAAAGAAGGGGGGAATCGGGAACTGAGAGGGCTTGACTAATTTGTGTTACTTTTGTGTGGGATTATTTCCAACTATAACCAGAAGCCGATGACAAATATGCGTAATCAACAGTGAGTAGGCAAGTCTTTCAAATAATAAACATGACATGCAGCGTTTACTCTGTCTAGTGTCTACACGTCTATGGAGTTTATCTACTGCACAAGATTTGCATCAAATTTTAGATTAATCCTGTATTTTGGGATCACCTAAGCCAAAGACTCGTATTGACCTATCACTGTTGTCTTATACAAATGGATTATTAGTTCAAAACTACTAGTAATTAAATTTTTGTCTATAAGGATATTTGAGAGAGTTATAAGGAATTATGTAAGGATCATTGTGACAAAACTTTAAGGTAGTCGGGTCAAAGTTCAAGGTCTATGGCACCTAAGTAAACAGAAAGTGTTAATTTTTTGTAAAGTTTTAGAATTTTTTTTTACATCTTCTCTAGAACCAATGGACCAATTTTTATCAAAGTTGGCAGGAAGTATTCCCATTTTAAAAGCTCCAAATGTTTGCAAATGAAATAGGGCTGGGACCTATATGTGTCTTCTAACAACTTTTGTTAATTTCTAAATTTTCTTGAATTACCATTGACTTTGAATGTATGTTCTTGAACTACCAGATATTTGATCCGTATGGAGGAAATGAGACAAAGTTTAAAAATTATCCATCAGTGTCTGAACCAGATGCCTACTGGGGAAATAAAAGTAGACGACAATAAAGTTGTACCACCAAGAAGAGCAGAAATGAAGGTAGAACTACTCTATATGTGCTATGACAGATTATCTATTGCTTTATATTGTTGTTAAGCATTTATATACAGTAAAACTCCAGTGAGTCCAGTTCAAGGGACAATGATATTGTTGTTGAGCATTTATATACAGTAAAACTCCATTGAGTCCAGTTCAAGGGACAATGATATTGTTGTTGAGCATTTATATACAAATAAACTTCAATGAGTCCAGTTCAAGGGACAATGATATTGTTGTTAAGCATTTATATACAGTACAACTCCAATGAGTCCAGTTCAAGGGACAATGATATTGTTGTTGAGCATTTATATACAGTTAAACTTCAATGAGTCCAGTTCAAGGGACAATGATATTGTTGTTGAGCATTTATATACAGTAAAACTCCAATGAGTCCAGTTCAAGGGACAATGATATTGTTGTTGAGCATTTATATACAGTTAAACTTCAATGAGTCCAGTTCAAGGGACAATGATATTGTTGTTGAGCATTTATATACAGTTAAACTTCAATGAGTCCAGTTCAAGGGACAATGATATTGTTGTTGAGCATTTATATACAGTTAAACTTCAATGAGTCCAGTTCAAGGGACAATGATATTGTTGTTGAACATTTATATACAGTTAAACTTCAATGAGTCCAGTTCAAGGGACAGTGATATTGTTGTTGTGTATTTATATACAGTTAAACTTCAATGAGTCCAGTTCAAGGGACAATGATATTGTTGTTGTGTATTTATATACAGTTAAACTTCAATGAGTCCAGTTCAAGGGACAATGATATCATAGTTGAGCATTTTATACAGTAAAACTCCAGTGAGTCCAGTTCAAGGGACAATGATATTGTTGTTAAGCATTTATATACAGTAAAACTCCAGTGAGTCCAGTGCAAGGGACAATGATATTGTAGTTGAACATTTATATACACTAAACTTCAATGAGTCAGTTTCAAGGGATGACCTAGCCTAGGAAGTTCTAAACATCTGGACTTTGACTCATGAATGGTAATCGAGTGACTCATGAATGGCAATCAAGAAATCTACAAGATATTCATCACTCTGTTTTGCATGACACGTGATTGGAAGAGTCTGCAGGTTTACATGTGTAACAAACTCCATCATGGTTGCATGTTAAACACAAGGAGCCTCTCTGGCATGTGGCACGGGCTTTGAGTAGTCACGCTGCACGTTAAATCACCTCTACCGTACCATACTGAGTCTGCAGGGTTTGCATACTTGAGAACTATACATAAGTCTGTGGTCATCTCTCATAATTATAACTTACTTATGTTTACTGAAAAAATATTAAAGTACTGTATTTAGAATTTGCAGCATCTGTAGTACATGTATATACAATACTTTAAGCGCTGGTTCATGAAATACTCGGGGTTTTCCCTAGGATGTTATTTTAGTGAGTCCCAGGGACCAAAAAGAACAAAATTCCTGAGTCCTTAGTCAAATTTGTGAGTCCCCAATTCAATGAAATTCAAGAAAATACACGAAAACAATGGCACTCATTTTCAGTCTCAGGTTGATAAACAAATTACTGAGTTTTTGTGCATCCTTAGGGACTCACTAATATTCATATTTTCCATGCTGAAAAGATTTTATGTGTCAGAGATGCAGAAATCATGCATAAGAAAAACCCTGAATACCATGTCTTCAGGAATTAAAGAAAGAAAACAAAGCTTAATTTAAAAGATCTAACACATTGAAATGATAATTGTAGTTTGATGATATTTTGTAGGCCTGTTCTGTATTTATTTTTTTTATGATTCTTGATTATACAAAATATGTATATATAAAATGTGTATATATGTACAGTCAAATTGCATTAAAGGACACTTTTTTATAAAGGGCACCTGCCTATAAAGGCCATTCAAATATAACCTTTTAGCTTTTTATATGAGTAAATCTCTATATAAAGGCCACCTGTCTATAATGGCTACTCTAGCCTGTTCACTTCAGTGGCCTTTATACACAAATTTGAATGTATCTCTTTCCCTCTATTTGTATATGCACTTCTCCTATAATTTATTTCAGGATAGTATGGAAGCTTTAATTCACCACTTCTCCTATAATTTATTTCAGGATAGTATGGAAGCTTTAATTCACCACTTCTCCTATAATTTATTTCAGGATAGTATGGAAGCTTTAATTCACCACTTCAAACTATTCACAGAAGGTTACAATGTGCCACCTGGTGCCACCTACACAGCTGTAGAAGCACCAAAGGTGAGATTTTCAGCATTTTACTGATTTTAGCTATGGACATGACAGGTGAAGGATAAGAAACTTCCGTTGTTGAGTATTAAAAAAGCTAAGGAAGTACTAGGATTTATATGAATTTGGCATAATGCTGAAATGTATTTGTAATGTTTGCTACAATGATGTGCTACCAGTATGTTAGGACTTATACACAGAAAAAGCACAACAATGTGGTATTAACCAAGCCAGCATCAAGTCCATAAGTTCCAAGTGAAATTGATTACATAATAAAAATTATCATTTCTTGAGAATTATTAATATCTATTTTCACTTCTAATTTTCATGGTTTTAATAATAAATGGAAGTTTACCTGAGCATATTAAAAGAACTGATGGAATACAGTTTTGCAAACAATATATATATCAGTAAAAATAATGAAATCAGTAAAGTGATGGAGATAATAATTAGGTCAAAACTTATATATATATTGAAAAATAAAACAGCCAAGACAAATTCTTTTGCTAAAGAATTTTTCTTGGTCATTTTATTTTTTACAATAATGGACTTTATATGGCACACTGACAATTTTTAGATATACATATATATATGAAATGGACAACATATGCATGAAATGTTAATTAACAGATAAAGGAGTCAGAAAACTTTACTTGGAATTATCTTACACTGAATCAATTTAAAACATACAAACAATATTTGTTTCCATCGCAAGAAAAGTAGGAAAAAATGTTTGAACATTTGCAAATGATAAGTAAATGGTGAATATTCCAATAGAAATTTATGAATATTTGGCCACATGTCTAGTTATGCTATATATTATGCAGTGTAGCATCATTTTGCAATCAATTAGAAATCTTATTTTCTCATAAATAGTTTTTAAATCTTTGACACTTATATAACCACATGTATGCCTAAGAACACTGAGGATGATTTAATGAACAGAACAAAAAATGTGCATGTAGAAAAGTTGAATATTCAAGTATGAATAGAATATCAGCCATTGATACTTAACCCATTTACCCCTAAAGACACATTTGCACTGGTCTAAGTCATTGGTTTACAGAAGAATCCGTTGTTTTTCAGGGGTTGATGAGTTCAATATTAGTTTTTGGTATTCATTTCAACTTTTATCTCAAGTGTATTATTCTCTATAATGCTTATCCTGTATGGTGTGTATAATGTTTTGTCAAATGATGTAATTCCTTACGGTCTCATGACATAATTTACAAAAAACTGGTGAATTCTTCAGTGGCATAGTATAATGTTAGAAGTGGTAAACCACTGCTTTGTTCTGTTACAGGGAGAGTTTGGCGTATACCTTGTTTCTGATGGCTCAAACAAACCTTTTCGCTGCAAAATCAGGGCCCCAGGGTTCCCTCACTTGGTTTGTATTTTTGTGTTTCGTTCAAGTATATCACCTTGTTCTGCATAATATGTATTTAGACATTGCATGTTATAAACTATAATTTCAGGTTACCATTTCACTGATTGTCGTGTGTAGGGCTGAATTGCAAGCCAATTTCTATTGATAACATTTAACAAAAATGTCTTCTGGTGCAGAAATAAATTGGGGAATGTTTCAAAACCATTATTATTATTTTTTTAAATAAAAAATTGTTGAAAAGTTTGACAGCTTTAAGCTCACAACACATTGTATTATACTGACTTTGACCTCTAGTCATCACTGGAACCTATGCTGATTTTTGTTGGAAAGTTTGCCAGTTTACTTGCGGAAGGTCAGTTATCTCTTCCCAGGTACAATGAAACCAGTTCATCTCCACCACTAAATGCTGGCCACAATCATATGACTGAAATTGTAGGGTGTGATGTAAAAACAACATTCAAATTTAAAACAAATCTGCATATTTTACAATATGTGTGACTCTTGCAACCTTGGATTATCTTAGGATGGTTTTAGTTAGCTTAAATTACTCTGAATTATAAGCTCACACTGTCTTGTACTATGTTTGGAATTTAGCTGACATCACTCTATTAAACCTCATACTGGAGGATTAGTAGAACAAGGAAATCTCCACCGGAATGGTAAGAATCTGGTTGTCCAACGCAACGGTTTCTGGAGGATTGACTGTCTGATTCTTACCATAAGCTTGAGATTTTTCTTTACACTCGGCACACCAATGTTGAATTATTTTTCTCCCATGCTTGAAACATATGTTTATGAACATGAATAAAATCTGACCTCATGACATAGATGTCGTTCGCTATAAAATGATACTGTGACATCATAGCAGGTGTTGCTTGTCTACACCATAGGGTGTGGCTATAGAAATTCTTGCTTGGCAAAATGGTGGATACGCCTGTCCAAGGTGAGAGAAGATATTGTCTACATCATATAACTCTGAATTATAAGAGATGTTTGCTGTAACTTTCACAACAACCATGTATTTCTAGAGGATAATATTGTTAAGCTTGTATTTCTATGTCATTTAGGTGTATCTATTTATATTGACTATTTTTCTTTTTTTACAGGCGGCATTAGATTATATAGGCAAATACCACATGATTGCTGATATAGTAGCCATTATAGGTAAGGGTGAACAAATCATGACCTTCACCTGTATATATTGTAACAGGGTTTTCTCTTTCCCAATTCTTATCACTGAGTGTTGCATGCACACTGATAAATGAAAAAAAAAACCTAAATGGCAAAATGTCTCTCACATCTAGTTTAGAACTTGAACTTAAAATAGTTCTATACAAGTTTACTTGCAGATGTCATTTTGTTCTCTTCTATACATGTATTATGACTGTCTTAGAATTATATACTATATTTTATGGCCTATAGGTCGACATTTTTTTTCTCCAAAGTTGTGACCTCGACCTATTCACCGCATCGACTTATCTTAGTGATTCAGTAATTCAGTAATTCAACATTTTTCACTGGATAATCTAGGGGCCTACTCCAAACACCCATTTGTATTTACACTTAATAGAACTATTAATTGTGACCTCGTGTGTGTGTAATGCACTGTGTTCACAATCAAGTGACAAAATAATGATCTTTCAAGTTACAATATCATTGGGATTCAAGACTGTGTCAGAAACTGCATGATAAAAATACATCTTTTGTATATATATATATATATATATATATATATATATATACACACACACACACACACACACACACATACATACATACAGTGGAACCTCAACATTAAGACCACCCAACCAACTGATTAGAAATGGTCTTATATAAGGTAATTGGCTCAGAAGTAATGATTTTTTCTTAAGAAAAATCAATGAGGAAATTTTCAAAAGACTAAATATTTGCGACTTAAATGTTACGTGATTACCTATATCATTAATTTATATATATATATATATATATATATATATATATATATATATATATATATATATATATATATATATAATATATATATTTATGATAAAACTTGTATATAAAGACTGCTCAGTGGGAATTACATTCTTTATAGACATCTAGACAGGAGGTCTCTATGTAAAGAGTCACACAGGATATTATGAAATCCAGTAGAGATAACTTTCATAATTTCGAGCTACCTGTATCTTCTCTGGTGAGATGTTCACTTAGTTGATGCGATACTAATATATGCATAACATGTAAATAATGAAATTAAAAATAATTCAAAATTTTAATGCATGTAATTGTATATTTTCTGACATTCATATATGTTTACATTTTCAGTCTTACACATTCTCATGCAGCACTCGTATAATTTTCAAATTCATACATTCTGATTCAATTTATCTTGATCTTTAATCTTAATATCAAATCTTAGATAAGTATATAAAACTCTGTCACATACACAAAATGCACATTTAACATTGCAGAAATAATAATACTAAATGTCATGAACTCTCAGCTACAGAAAATTACAAAATCAACAAATACTGCAGCTGTAATTTACTTTCAGTCACAAAATCATTTAAAGTATCTTGAGTTAAAGATCTCAAAACAGTCCAGATTTCGATATTCACATGTGGCAAAGTCATATACATGAACTGTAAGATAATTACCCAACTGTAATCCTGAATATGAGAGAACAAAACATCAATTGGTCAGCGATATTTAAATGCTCCTGTTTGTAAAAAGTCTTGTCACAAAGTGTGTCCCTTTTAATTTTTTTTACTGATTAATTGATCTATTACCAAATGCCTTACACGGCACCTTTTGGCAAGCTTTTTCAATTATGACATCACAATTAAATTGCCCGTCAAACGTTTGTGTGATTATGACATCATAATCAGACACTTGGCGATAGGTCAATTATCGACAAAAGACTTAAACCAATAATTGACAAATGAAAACAAAACATCAATCAGTCAGCGATGATTGTTGGTTCCTAGTTGTATAAACATCCTGTCCAAAAGCATGTCTGTTTGCCTAATTACCATGGAGAGCATTAATTGACACTTTCAGGTGTGTTGTGTCTGTCAAATACTGTGTATTACACCATATTGTTGATAAGATCTCATAGTATCTTGCGAGACTTAAACAAACTTATCTTTGAGTTATCTCCCTTCACCACTAAGCAGTCGCTATACATAGTTTGATAACAAATGGCAGACAAAATTAAGCGGCCGCTGGTCACGTGAGGCTGGGGGTCGCTATATATGTAGTAATTCTCAAGGGACAGTCAAGATACAGTCATCATAAACAGAAAGGGTGGTAGTTAAAGCAAATTAGACTGTATATATATTAACACAAACATAGACAGATATTCTTTAATATTCTAATACTTTAGCATTTTATGTCATGAGACAAAGGAACACATATTTCCTCCCACTCATTTAAACTATTGCATTGGATTTCAAAGTCTGCATTAAGTTTTCTTGCACTCAATATGTTTCTACTTCTTCCAGGATCACTGGATATTGTATTTGGAGAGGTGGATCGATAAAGATTGAAGAACTCTTATTTAATTTATGATCCAGATACAAGATATTCTGCTTACATCAGATAGAAAGGCACAACATCGGTTTTGAAATATTTTATTATAAATGTGTTGTGGAAGTGACAGAAAAACTAATTACTTCCTGGTTTGTGATGATTTCTATCTTTAGTAACACCACGCCAGTAGAACATCGAGGAATCTCTTTCAGTAGCATTGAAATTAACATCAGTCAGTCAGTGACATGTGATACAGATATCTGAAATGATCTATTGGTATTTGTAAATATGAAGAAAATAAAAAAAGTTGTTTCAGGTGTTTATAAATTGTTATTGTTATTACGTTGTGATTTTCTGAATTAATGGTGTTTTTCTACATGTTTGTAAACATTTATTTTTTGATCTGGGGAATCTAAATACATGTATATGGCAGAATGTTCACCTTTTCATATGTGAAGGAAGGTGTTTCCACTGTATGTTGAAGACACGTTTTGTACAAAACATTTTGTAATTGTGAATCTTCTATACTGCAAATTAAGAAACAGAACTGTAATTTCATTAATTTTCATATTTGCCGATCAGCAACGTATGTGAGTTTTAAATGTGATAATTAACATCATTACCTAATGCCCTAAAAAATTAATTACAGTCAACTCTTGTTATGATGGCCAGATTGGGATCCAGTAAAATTGCTGTTGTATCAAATATGCTGTTACATCAAATTTCCAGGCTTGGCGCCAAAAATAAGATTGTATGAACCTCCTTTGTTGTTAAACCCCAATTAAACGTTAAACCTCAATTCAGTATGATTGCATAAATGATTTAAAATGACTACAACAAATGAAATTGTTTTTATTGTTATTTTCATTCTATCAGTTCAATAATTTATGGTGACAATTTTTCATTTTTGATGCTTTGCCATTATAACAAGTCAGCTTTACAGGTAAAATGCACATTTGTTGCAAAAAATCACTGGCGGTGCCGGAAAGCAAATGTGCCATTATATCAATCAAATTAACATGGTTGTAAATTCGCCCCCATGAAATTTTTGCCATTAATAAAAAATGCTGTTATATCAAGTGCCGTTATAACAAGAGTTGACTGTATATTTGATATCATTTTGACTGTTTCCATGTTTTTCGCAGACTTTTTTGACTACTGGGTAACATATTACTGTTTCACCCCAGACCAATGAACTGTATCCAAGCTGTTGCATTACTGTCATTCAGTTCAAACGATTGGTGACATCAAATGAGCATGTGAGTCGCTGATTATAAATATTTTGTATGGTTTATGAAAGATCATATGTTGACATTATTTATAAATGTGTAACAAACAATTATTCCAAGCGTGTTCAGGAAGAGTCATTTGAATAGAATTGTCTGTGAATATTCTAGATGTTCTTGCTAGTATCATATGACTTTTGCTTATTGTTAACCATTTGTGCTTTAAGTTGTTTACATAGTCTATAAAAGTACAATTTCATAAAATAAATAATCCAAATGTCGCAAGATTCCATGTCTTGTTAATTGACCTATCGCCAAATTCCGACATGACACGTTTTGGTTTTTCAATTATGACGTGACAATTAAATGGTGCGTCAAACACTTGTGTGACTATGACATCACAATCGAATGACGTCAAATAAGCACATGGACAGCCATGTGTCAGACACTTGGCGATAGGTCAATTGTACTGACGTTAATGTCAATTGATTTTTGACATAAATGTACCAGTTACAATCATCTTGTAACTGATCTGTTTGGCATATTTATGTCTATATAATCGTTAAGCAAGTCAACAACTTCTAAATCAAGCACTTTTTCTAGTTTAAGTAAGCGAATCAACTCATGCTTGTGATTAAGTCTACATTTTATTTCTTGATCAATGAAAAAACACCTACAGGAAATTGATAAGCACAATCTAAACCTTGATATCTCACTTCTAGTCAGCACAGACTAAACATTGATATCTCACTTCTAGTCAGCACAAACCAAACATTGACATCTCACTTCTAGTCAGCACAGACTAAACATTGATATCTCACTTCTTGTCAGCACAGACCAAACATTGATATCTCACTTTTTGTCAGCACAGACCAAACATTGATATCTCACTTCTACTCAGCACAGACTAAACATTGACATCTCACTTCTAGTTAGCACAGACTAAACCTTGATATCTCACTTCTGGTCAGCACAGACTAAACATTGATATCTCACTTTTAGTCAGCACAGACCAAACATTGATATCTTACTTCTAGTGAGCACAGACTAAACATGATATCTCACTTCTAGTGAGCACAGACTAAACCTTGATATCTCACTTCTAGTCAGCACAGACTAAACATTGATAGCTCACTTCTAGTCAGCACAGACTAAACCTTGATATCGCTCTTCTAGTCAGCACAGACTAAACCTTGATATCCATTGCCTATAGTTAGCTGTCTACACATTGATATCCATTGCCTATTGTCAACAGTCTACACATTGATATCCATTACCCATAGTTAACAGTCTTAACATTGACATCCATTACCTGTAGTCAACCGTCTAAACATTGATATCCATTTCCAATAGTTAACAATCTAAACATTGATATCCATTACGTATAGTTAACAGTCTAAACACTGATATCCATTACTTATAGTTAACAGTTTAAACATTGGTATCCATCACCTATAGTTAGAAGGCTAAACCTTGATAGCATAAAGTCACCAGTCTACACAATGATATCCATTACTTATGGTCAACAGTCTAAACAGTGATATCCATTAGCTATAGTCAACAGTCTAAACATTGATATCCATTATCTATAGTCAACAGTCTACACATTGATATCCATTATCTTTAGGTCACAGTCAAAACATTGACATCCATTATCTATAATCAGCAGTCAATACATTGATATCCATTACCCATAGTTAACAGTCTACACATTGATATCCATTATCTATAGTTAACAATCTAAACATTGATATCCATTAGCTATAGCCAACAATCTAAACATTGATATCCTTAACCAATAGTTAACAGTCTAAACATTGATAACCATTACCCATAGTTAACAGTCTACACATTGATATCCATTACTTACGGTCAACAGTCTAAACATTGATATCCATTATCCATAGTAAACAGTCTAAACATTGATATCCATTATCCATAGTAAACAGTCTAAACATTGATATCCATTATCCATAGTAAACAATCTAAACATTGATATCTATTACCCATAGTTAACAGTCTAAACATTGATATCCATTACCCATAGTAAACAGTCTAAACATTGATATCCATTATCCATAGTAAACAATCTAAACATTGATATCTATTACCCATAGTTAACAGTCTAAACATTGATATCCATTATCCATAGTAAACAGTCTAAACATTGATATCCATTACCCATAGTTAACAATCTAAACATTGATATCCATTATCCGTAGTAAACAATCTAAACATTGATATCTATTACCCATAGTTAACAGTCTAAACATTGATATCCATTACCCATAGTCAACAGTCTAAACATTGATATCCATTACTTATAGTTAACAGTTTAAACATTGGATTCCATCACCTATAGTTAGAAGGCTAAACCTTGATAGCTCTCCCAGAAGTCGACAATGACATATTTAGATAGATATTCAACATGATACTTATTAATCAATATTTAAAATTCAAATTTTGTAATCGTAGACAGTATGCAGATCAACACTCTTAGATTAAAATCTTAAATAAATTACATACACTAATGATTAATTATATTTTATTCAATATATACAGTAAATAGGATTGGGCAACAATTTTTACAACATTAGGATAGCCCTCTATTGACGTACATCAATGGTCACTCTGTAATCCTTTGATTAGGTCTTGCCATTGTACATGTACAGTGTATCCAAGTTTTCTCCTTTAAATATGACTGTCATTGTGAAACAGAAAAAGATTGATGATAGCGCAGTAAAACACTCCAATACCTATGGTATAATTGAATGGTGCGGAAAAAGAAGGTATATACTTCTGAACATGTGAATTGTATTCCTATGCAAATTATAACCTTAAAATTAATTCTCCTTTATCGATTATTTTCATAGAATATCAAGGTTCGTTATATATATATATATATATATATATATATATATATATATATATATATATATATGCATGTGTGTGTGTGTGTGTGTGTTTTAGATATTTGTCAATCAAGTATATGATTCCAGCGCCTTTAATTACACGTATATATAGTAAATATATTTCATATGGTAAGTATCACAACATTTACATGATTTATACAAAGTGTCAAGGAAATTAGCACAACACAAATGTATCAACAAACACACATGATGATAGAGTGTGAAAATTACTCACAGTTTAAACTTTGTATAAACCCTATAAGCTGGAACAACATGGGTTTGAGCCAGCATACTTGCCACTTGTTCCTGATACATTTAAAATTCTGTAATAAACCTAGGCGTTTATAAACAAATAAAGGTTTTAATGTAAAATGAAAACACAAAAATTGTCAAAAGATCACAAAATAAAGTATACAACGCAAAATACAGTTTCATATTTCAAATTAATGAGAATACACACAAAAATTAGATATAATATTTTAATAATTTTCGATAAAAATAATAGAAAACAAGAAGTGAACTTGTTCTGGAATTGAACCGATTTAATCAGGTGTTATGATATTTTAAATGCAAATATTCTAAAAATGGATAGAATTTTCAGCACTCGCATGTGCATACTTTTTTGTGGAATATATATATATCCTACTTGCGTTTTCCATTTACTTAACATTAGATGAAAAGGTGGAATATCCTGTCATATTCGTCCGGGACCGGTTTTTAGGTTCTGAGACTACTTGTATTAATACGTTTCACAACGTTGACAAATTACTCAAAGTTCTGTATGTCACTGTCATTTTCAGTTACGAGCATTTTATCATTGATAAGGATATATAATAATAGGTTAGTGAATGTATATGCTGAAATATTTATGCCCAAGTTATCATATCATATATCAGATATATTTAGGTGATATATTTGTAATGTTTGTAACAACTACATGTATATTGATTTTATGAAAAATGTAACAAATTAAAATCCAAACTGAGAGCCAGTCGATATAGTGACACACCTGTATCTCTTCATTTATTTAAACCTGAACTTTACATAACATTACATGTATGACAACTACAAAAATCGAAATTATTTTGTAGAATAATTTTAAGGTTTGTTTGCACACCAATCATCTGGTTGATTTTAAACACAATTCTGCATTGGTCCACGTCTGGTAATTGTTTTATATTTACCGTCATCGGAAAACAAACAGAAAGACTCCATGATACGGCTATAGTGTTTAAAATATTTGACATTCACGGATGATGATATGCAACTAGGGAACATATCATTTACATGTATACGTTTTATTTACTGTTTACTAATAAATAATCTCTGTTACATAGGTGTGTATTATGAGAACACAAATGCGTTAAATCCCGGATAATCTGCACTATATATTGTACAGTGTTGTACATTCGTCTAATGTACCCCTTACCTTATTTACCCGTTTTTGACTGAACCGTGTTTATGATTTACCTAGTTTTAATTTCTGCTTTTTATGGGACTTTATTGCAATATACAGGTGAGTTGAATTTAAATTTTTTTCTGAAATTCGAATGAAAATGTGAGAATGAAAACTTCTGATGAACTAAAAACTCTAATATCGAGGACAAAAATTTGAAAAGGCAGAGACTGTTTAAGAAGATGATGAACTGCTACCATTACCTAAGGTAAGAGTGCGTTCAAGAATGAATTTCTTCTTCAGAGATCTGCTGGAGAAAATGAGAAATTACTCTCTGAAGTACTCTCTGACGCCATGATTCTAAAACATAAGTGTCGGACACTAAAGAAGAACTTAAATTATATATATATATATATATATATATATATATATATATATATATATATATATATATATATATATATATATATATATATATATATATAAATCTCATTACAATTCCCGTTGTGACATTGGCCACCTCGCTTTCTACTTTTTCCCATAATTTCATTAAGATTTCTCTCACTCAACCTATCACAAAACCTTTTATATATATTGTTGAGATAAATAACGATCATTCAAATTTATTATTACTGCTGTGAATTATTTTCGTTCGTACTTCATATGTACATAAAACAAATTTTGCTATATGTTTTCCTTTTCTTATAATACTGTGCTATATTATTTCAAGATACAACCATTCCCGTCACCTTTCCTATCTGATACTTTTTGTATCAGCGATAATAAATGTTTTTTTATTTTAATTAACGAGCAATAAAACTGGCCACGGCAAATACAGACAACTCACAGTATTATACCACCAACAAGCATAACAAAATTTTATGTTAAGTAAACACATTTTAATATGTAAGAAAGGCCGAAGACAATCGCATTCTTTTATATACTAAAAGGGAGAGATTACTAGCGATTATTAAAATAAACTATACGAAATGTAATGAGTAACCTTACTCTAGACGGGATTAGCTTAAATTACATGTCAACGAATGCTTCTGTTATAATAAGGATCAGTGTACCAGAGTATTGTAAGAAATAAAACATGAAGCACTACAAGGCAATGACGGCAAGTTAAATACTTTTCTGTAGTAGTATTAGATATTGTTAACGCCATTTAAACATCGACGGTATATCGATCTGATAAAACACAACCAATAAAATGATGGATCATTTTTGGACGATATAGAAATACAATGATTATTGGAAACCAGCAAAACGTAAAAAGACAATTTTGCTGTGGGCATATATTGTAAATGTATTGACTATTTGGTATGGGTATTGGATCCTTATACATGTTTTTCAATTATGCATCAATATGTATATTTCATCAGAGATTTGTAAATGTCTGATAATGTCGTACAAATGTTTTAATGGGATGTTATTTACATTCCATTTCCGTATAATCATAGTTACATTTGTTGTGGAAAGTTTAACAAACGGACATAAAATGTACATGGAATTATTTCTATTTGATCTCAAATCTTTGGGACTAAAATACCATTCCGATTTCCGATTTCTATATACATAAACTCATTGTATAGTTTTCGCCACAGACTTGGGAATAAATACAGTACATAATTGCGTTTTGTAAAGTATCCTGCAAATACAGTCTTTCCACCCCTTTTCTCCCCTCTCCATCTTTCTTTCTCTCCCTTTCTTTTCCTCTGTCTCTTTTTCTTTCTCTCCCTCTTTTTTCTTTTCATATCTCTCTCCCTTTGTCTTTCTTTCTCTCTCTACCTTTCTGCCCGTCTCTCTCCTTTTCTCTTCGTAAGTAAGATATGATAGTAGCCTCGATAAAAAGTCCCTGATATATCTGATAACAGTCGTCATATATTTTAAAGTATGAGATAGCAGTAGTGTTATGCATGTATCCCGGGACAGTGATAGAAGGACAAAGACGTTAATTTTTGTATCTACAAAATATTACCATATAGTGAAGCCTCATGATTATATTTTTCTTATGGTTTCGCTGAAATATCCCAGCATCGCATAACCATTCTTACATTTCAAAAGTAGAAATTCATTTGTGTATACGTAATTAGAGGTTACTTGAAAATGGGATTAATTATCTTATTACGTTAAAAATTAATAATTTTTTTGTAGAAACCACAAACTACTATCTATTTTTACAGTCCTCCCTTACGCCATGTTCAGTTCAGATATGTAAAGTAATAGATATAGGTACATGGAGGCACCAAATATCATTGCTATGGATGTGTTAAGCAAAATGAGTTGAAAACTTTAATAATCATATTCGCCACAATTGCTATGTATAATTGTGTCATACATAATTATCATTGTCTAAGCAATTGACACCACAATGAAATTCTGTGTGAGAAAGTTTGACAGTTTACCTACAGAAGGACAATGGTCTTTTCCCGGGTACATTGTAACCGGGTTCACTCCAACATTAAAAAGTGGCCGCCACCATATAACTGAAAAATTGTTGAGTGTGGCGTAAATCACTATTCTATTTAAAAAGTTCAAATTCTAAATGAAACATATGTTTGATAGTATGTTCTTGATTTACAGAAACATCTCCGAGTATGCAATGAACGTAATTTTTTACAGGATGACATTTATTTATTGATAATTTAAAGTACTTTTTTTTATCTTATATGTAACACAAACAAATGTTTACATTCTTTAAAAAACAAAACTCAATTAAAACAACGACAATGACTACGACGACAACAACAACAACAACAACAACAACAACAACAATAATAATAATAATAATAATAATAATAATAATAATGATAATGATGATGATTTTATTAAACAGATGGATCATGCACATTCCCTTCGGGATGGGATTCCGTATGGATCGACAGTGAATTTGGCGAACTAACCTTTGACTCCACGAATGTACAGTTAACAGGGTGGTCTGTGACAGTATATTCATCCACGATTACGTCATGGACATGCGTAGAGGAAGACACCTCAAACAATTACTTATTGTTTTTGTACGTACATTATTTATTATTTATCTATATGTTTCACTAGCAATTAATGATGTAAAATATTTAAAAAAAAAAATAGCTTTATACGAATTAAATTATAATTCCTTCCGGAAACCTGTCCCATCCTGTTTGTGAATCGCAGTTCTTCGTCATTTTGTGGCCATTTTATATATCAAATTCTTCGAATTCTAATGGATTTGGAGTTTCGATTATTCATTGGCACTTCTTATGTTATAAATGGTAGGTCAAATTAAATGCTGAAGACGCACGTTTATGTCAATAAGACCTCATCAGTTGAGCTCGAGTATTATATAGTGTAGTTTCAGAGAAAAATAAAGGTATTAGACAAGGTCAAATACTTAATCTATCTGTATTGCGAAAACGATGATTATTTTATCAAAGGAAATCGGGTAATTACTTGCGTTGAGGGTTCTCTTTGCGAGATTGTTACGAGATTAGATCAAATTTAGATATTAACTTTGGAACAGAGTAATTGCTTCATTTGCCTAACTACATCGACTTCAAATGTTCTACTAAACCTATAAACCTTGGCATTTTTTAAGGACATTTATAAATTAAGTTCGTATGACGAACTCACTATCTGTCTGAGATGCTGCAGATGAAATCCATACTTCTTAATTTGGGACACAATGTCAAAAAGCAATTAAATAAAATGATAATATTCATTACATTGAAATACTTCACAATAAAAGATTACATACGAGAACATTGTGTGATTTTGTGATGACACAACGTCAAAGTCATATACTGAATATACATAGACGACGATAATAACACTATCCTGAAAAATTATTTGTAGAGCCGACCAAAATGTGAATCTCTTCAGCAGTCAGCAGAACATGTTTCGATGTATAGAATGGAAGAAAATCACAGATAATTCGTATTATTACTACGCACGAGCAAGTGAGTAAAAACTTATTATCATGCCCCCCACCCCCGGGAAGAAAGGGATAGAATACTATTTTTTGGTCTATGTCCATTTTCATAATTTTGTTTTCGTCAAATAACCAAGTTTAAATCAATTTGGTTCGTTGCTTTATGTCATTAGGCTCTATGATAACTCCGATTTTGGCCAGTTATAGAATTTTGATAATGAAATCGTTCTGGGGGCGCATAGTTTATCAAGCAACACATCTTCATCATACTTACTGTATACCCAAGAATTTTAGCCCCTGCTTATTTTCGTTCTTTTATAATAGAAAAATTTTCGCCCCGTCTAAACTTAGTTCTTAAGCACCATAGTCTAATGGATATCTTGTATCTGTTCTTTTAATATTTAGCTTGAAACTTTCGCTTTCATTTCAAATCCACCCTCTAATGTAAAAGCGAAAATGACGAAAATCAAACGAAAATACTAGGTATACAGTATAACGCATACATGGTAATCTGAAATATATTACAAGAAACAACATTTTATCTCGACCTATATGACACGTTCGCGTAAAATCCACAACGAATAAAATATATATGCACAGACATGACAATTGGTGATAATGCAAAAGAAAAATTATGATTATTGCAAGAAAGGGGTATTTTCTGCTTACCATTCTATATCACTGAAAATGCATATTATACCATGTGTAAAGACACCCTTTCGGGTCAATTTAAAAGGCACCTGTTTTAGGGTTTTATTATTTACAATAGATCTGCACATTTGTGATACATGGAATGAAAATTTACAAACAATGTATTTACATTTTGCAAACTACAGATAAAGAAATCAATGCACAAAACATGAGAGTAATTGGCGAGCAAAAGATTCCATCTGTGACGTCATGGAGTACGGCAACGTATTGCAACCCAAGCTCAGGCCCCGACATTGGAGAGTATCATGTTCTAGTCAAGAAAGGTATGTATGATTGTATGTATATTTACGGTGTATACTATTTAAATTTTATGCTCTAAATGTGGCCTAATTAAGGGTGCTTGTCATATATTTCTTTTGAAATTGAAAAGATATATAACTGTATATTTCTAAAAGAAAAAGTATCATACAAGGCCAAATAATAAATCTAAATGTATCGCGAAGCCCATCTAAGAGTAACCACTGTAAAATGAATATCTTAGACTGATTGAGTTTATTTACATATTATTTTAGTACAAAAGTTATACTTCTCCAAAACAAATAATAAATCTAAATGTATTACCAAGCCCGTCTAAGAGTAACCACTGTAAAAATTAATATCTTAGACAATTCGAAATATATCAGAAGCTGTTTTTCATACTTGTGCGTCTAATGGTGGATGTAATTTTAATACCTTGTAATTAATGTTATTTCGTCCGTTAATAGAAATATTATACTATTAAATATAATTAAATTCTGTTAGCGAGGACTTTGACCCTTTCAACACTCAAGGCCATTATACACTGGGCGAAAGCACGCCATTTAGACAAGTAGGAGCCTAAGGTTGAAAGCATAGAATAAAACAGATGGTTGCTTCCATTTAGACAATTAGGAGCCTAAGGTTGAAAGCATAGAATAAAACAGATGGTTGCTTCCATTTAGACAATTAGGGGCCTAAGGTTGAAAGCATAGAATAAAACAGATGGTTGCTTCCATTTAGATAATTAGGGGCCTAAGGTTGAAAGCATAGAATAAAACAGATGGTTGCTTCCATTTAGACAATTAGGGGCCTAAGGTTGAAAGCATAGAATAAAACAGATGGTTGCTTCCATTTAGATAATAAGGGTTGAAAGCATAGAATATAACAAATGGTTGCTTTTAGTTAAACCGTTTTGGCGAACAGCGACAAATGAAGAAATTACGAATTCGAATTCTAGCTTGAATTTTATTATTTTGTCTTTTTATTATTCAGGAATGGAATCTGAAGCAAAGCAGTGGTGTCCAATACTTACTCTTGGTACCTTCTCCTACACTTACAATGATGGTTCGATTGATTATTGTGGTTCCAATTCAGAAATGAGCGTATGTCCGTCATGGACATCGATACAGTTTGACTATACGAAATGTGCAGAACATCAAGCTTTCTCTCGTAAGTCAGAAGTAAAATAGACTAATAAATAATATGTCAATAAAACCTGAAATGTAACACTATATATAGCGGAACCTCGCTAATACGACTAACTAACTGACTGACTTTGAGTAGTGATATATATATATATAGAGAGAGAGAGAGAGAGAGAGAGAGAGAGAGAGAGAGAGAGAGAGAGAGAGAGAGAGAGAGAGAGAGAGAGAGAGAGAGAGAGAGAGAGAGAGAGAGAGAGAGAACGGGAGGGAGAGAGAGATTTCCTCACCCTAAGATCATCTCAATTAGGAGACCATAATTTACCAATATCCACCTTACTAATGATACCACTTTAAGTCATTCAGAAAGGTGGCGTGAATAGTGACGTTCCATTATATATATATGTTTATATAAAACCAGCATTTTCATTAGTCAGATTAAAATAGATCTTTCTTTGCTTCCGTTTTCTATATTTCGAATGGGAGAACCGGATTGTGTGACCTCGTTGGTGTATCATGTTCGTCCAATGAAAATGTAGCTTAGCCGATCCTGAAAGATTATCGAACTGAGTAAATATAAACATTTTAACAGAACTGAAACACAATATCTGAAAGTAGAAAATCTTAGATAGGATCGATCTCCAAAGATGATCCGAATGGATTCTGTTGACTCTTTTCTGGAACGTCTTATTTCGTTTCTGAATATTTCTATGATTCTTATTTGTCACAATGTTGCTTGAACATTGCTGATGTTACGAATAATTTATACTTGTATGTTAAATGTGTATGTATTGCTCTGAATTATGATGATGAAAGAGTTTTTGTTCATTTTTACAGAGGAGGGTCAAGTATATTGTGTAAATACAATAACAAGTGGGTCGGTCTACTATATTTCAACTCTGAACCCAGGAACTGTTGATAACACCAATTTCTACAGATTCACGTGCTACGTAAGCATTTTATCTTGTAAAATCTAATGGCTAACATCTACTTATTTTGTATTTGTTTCTCGTCTATCCATATACCGTATATCTACGAGAATGTTTTTTATAAATAACTGTATATTTAGATATTTTCGCTCCGGTTTAATTTTCGCCGTTTCGTCCCTAGATAACAGGCAAATTAAAAATGTTCAAGCTAAGCAATTGAAGTACGGGCAGATATGTCATGCGTGAGCCTATGGTGATTAAAGCCAATTTAAGACAGAGTGAAAATATCGTTAAAGAGCTAAAATAACCAGAGGAGTGAAAAATGCCAGGTATACAGTACTCTAATATATTCAAACGTCTTGCCTATGCAGCTTTTAATGAATAAGAATGATACTAGTTCAAGTTATATTTTCTTATTTTAACTTGCTAGTTGACTTCTTATATGGGACAGATAGTGACCTGAGCCAATAGTCTTAGGTATAAAAAATCTCTAATACCAAAATTTAAACCATTAGGATGTCCAGGATATAGGTACAAATCTGGTAAAAAATGGACAAACTAGGAGCTCTTGAAATCAAAAGGTGAGATCTGGTGCCATGGAGGAGTAAGCATCACCTGTCGACCGGTCACACCCGTCTTATAAAATAGCTATAAGGAACCAGATTGATGCATATAAAAATTAGTTGTCATATATTATGGAAATGTTAATTATGTACTATGTCTGAATCCTAAAACAGGCAACGGAAAATGTATTCCAATTTTGTCATTGTAATTTTCCTTACATAAATATAGGCGTTGACAGGAAACAGCACCTTGCTGTATGCCAGTGATAGTCCTGGAATATGTGAAAACGGTCAAGTACCAACCACAAAGACATCAGATGGAAGTGGTACATTAACAATGACTACACAATGTAAGTAATACAAATGTGATCAACTTACACATGCTCCTTTAAAACACATCTTCAGTCCAAAATATTCATGAACTTGATGAAAAATAATAATTGCGACTGAGACCCTTTGAGTCTCTCTCTCTCTCTCTCTCTCTCTCTCTCTCTCTCTCTCTCTCTCTCTCTCTCTCTCTCTCTCTCTCTCTCTCTCTCTCTCTCTCTCTCTCATCATGATTTACAGCTTGATATCAACAGACCACAACCGTGAAAAAGATAAAAAAAATTAAAATTATATGTTGATTTCTATCTCTTGCGGCGTTTTGAAAACGTGTACGAAAATACGATAGCTTTAATCTAGTAATGATTATATCCATTGCAAATGAAGCACATGGAATGATGATGTGTAAGCGTGAATTTATCAGCCTCATATATAACATGTACAGACTGTGATCACACAATATTAAATCAATGCTTGTAATAACCTTGTGCATTCTCTTTATTTTTCAGCACTGTGTTGTAAGTATTGTTCATTTTTATACATTGAAATGTTTACATTGTTCTTTAATGTATTTCATTAGGAAATGGATCAATATGTGTTTGTACATCCAACAGATCTTCAATGAAATATTAACATTTAAATATTCTATCTATCAGAGTTAATGGAATGTAAAAAAGTAAATGAAATGTTGTTAATCAATCAATATCTATTGTTTGCCAATTGTTACGCATGTTTTATTTTAAATCCATAAAATAATTATTTTGAAAAATCAACGACACAACAAAATACATGTGAAATCTTATTCTACAAAATATCGTGAAAATTGACTGATATTTGATTGAATAGGACCTTCAGTCCATAGTCTATTATGCTTCCTTAGATTGTTGTATCTTTTTATGAGCCGACCTGACTCAGTCGGTAGCGCGCTCGACTCTAGATCGTGAGGTCGCGAGCTCGAGTCCAGCAGGCGGCAGGTTGGTTTCCTGTCCTTCGGATAAGACAGTAAAAAACCGAGGTCCCGTATCACAGTAGGTGTAAGCACGTTAAAGAACTCTCGCTGATCAATGGCCGTAAATTCCGATCAAAACCCGAGATTTTAAGCCCTTCGTCGGCAATTTATGACGTCTCTATACGAGTGAAAGATTCTTGAGTTGGATGTTAAACAACAATAAACAAACAAACAAATATCTTTATTGTTTACTCTGGATTCTGATTTTGTTTTCTAATTGTTACTTCTGCATTTTACTAATACAATGTATAATAGAAACAACAATTGAAAACATCCACTTTTTCATTACAGATGGCAACTGCACGTTTCCTACGAGTTGGGACTCTATTTGGCATGACAGCGGTATGGGGGAGATAGTGATGGACAATTCCCTATCAAGAATAACTTCCGGATGGTCGGTGTCTGTTTATGGCACACAACTGACATCATGGACATGTCAATCACAAGATAATGTCAACAATCTCACACTATTTAAGTATGTTGCCCCATGATTGATAAAGAATATTTCTAATTTTGTATGGTGACTTTAAAATGCGCTTTTTGAGTATCACTGCAGGTTTAAATTTATGGCGCTTTATTAATAGCTCATGGCGCCTCCTTTTACGTAATATAGCATCTGGCAAAACGTTTTGTAGTATTAAAACAAAACAAAATAAAATATTTTGTTTTTGTTTTGATATTACCCCATCGTCATCACCATCATCGTCGTCGTCGTCGTCATCGTTATCTTCATGTTGTAATAGTAATCATTATTTTCATTGGAACGTTAATTGTTAGTAGTAATGGTATAAGTGGTAGCAGCAGTTGTGGCTGAAGTTCTTGAGGGGTAGAAGTAATCATAGTTGTAGCGGTACAGAAGTTGTTTTTGTAATGAAAGGAGCAGCACCTGTGTAGGTCTACCAAGGAAAATTGACAAATCTGGTTCTGTCAAAACCATAACAATAAGGTTTTTCCCCCAAATAGGAATGCACAAGTTAAACGTGTATCACAGTAGCTCTAATATTTGTTTTGCCGAAAGGAGTGGTAGTACTGGTTATAATAGCCATTGAATTGTCAATCAATGTACAAAAGTGTTTAAAGTGGTAAGATGATGTCGTAGTGTTATCAATATAAAATATTTTATTTACAGTGAAACTTGGGTATAAAAACCCCCTTAGGGACACAACAAAACTATTCTTTATAGGGTGGTGGTCTTTATATAGAAATTGATTTGTACACAACTTGTACTATTGTTGACAGGTGGTCTTTATACACAGGCGGTCACTAAACAAGGTTTTATTGTATTACAGAGCAGATGACTTTGCGGAATATTCTGGTAAAAAGTACAACGTTTTCCGTTGTATCAAGTGGACGATGCTTTCCGATTACTCGTTCATGTATTATGTGATGAATGGTGAGTGAAAAGTGCAATACTACAAATCCATATATCTTTATTCATATGTACGTCATGATAATCATTTTGATGATTTGGACAAAGCAATATCTTATATCTTCAAAAGAAGAGTGTGTCTTTGATATAATGTTTTTGCTCTTCCTGCCGAACGTAACTAAAAGTTCAGAACGTATTATTAATGTCATGCAAATTATAACGTAGATACCAACATACATGCTGAATAATAAGTAAGCAAATTCTGATGACATGAATTCCGCAAAAGACCATCTCATCAATTACATATTTATTTTATTATTGTACTGTTATATTGCTAGGTTTCAATTTTGGTAATTACTTAAGGGGCATTAGCTGTGTTAATTATACAAATATTTATACACAGGCATAATAATCTTATATTCCTATATACTTTGTGTAACATAGGTCAGGTTTAGTGTGGTATGAATATACAAATAGTAAGGTTGAGTCAATAAATTGCAAATGAATTATTGCAGAATTGGGTTTCTCAAGCAATTTTCACAAAATATATAGGAATTAGGAATTTTTATGTTCGTGTATATCAATCTAAGTAGTTAAAAGGAAAGAAAATAATGATAAATAAAAACACAGCTAATGTCCCTTTAAAGAGTTTGATTGACAATATGGATAACCAGAGGCTTATAATTCAGCAAATTACTGTATGTCTGTTATATAGTATATAGGAAGTCATAGAATGTCTTTGATATAATAACTCGTTTATATACGAGTGTGTAATTGGCGACGAGATTTTAAAAACAAAGCAATGAATAACATTTTGATACATGCTATGATAGGAAATTTGACAGATAATATTTTATAGAATTCTCTGAAAGTTTACCTACAAGACGATGTAAGTCAAATGAAATTTAGCATACGATATCGAAATCAGATAAATAAATCCAAAGGAATATTTAATTTATACGTATAAATAAAAACGTTGTCTTGGATTTCATGTAAGGATATTATTTCTGTCATAATTCAAGGTAAGAACACCAGTGCTGGAGATGAACGTGTATACATCGAAGTATACGATCCCTCGGTGAGTTCCTGGAGCACTGCATCGCTTTGTAATACTCCATTTAGACCTGGCGATGAGGAGTACCACATGTTAGTCAAGAAGGGTATATATTTAATTATTCATTCTGAATGCATTTTTAAATGGCAAAATACAGTAACAGTGACCATATGCATGATCAGGAAGTTATGCTACGTACAACATACAAATATAGTAGCGGCCAAAATGAAGTTCCCAGCTAAAAGCTGGATATTTTTCGATTAACATAAGAAGACGGGACCGAGGAACCTTTTGATTTTCATACGAATGATTCTACTCACTTTTCGGTTACGACAAGCTTCAGGAGAAAACGTTTAATCTTCACTGGCTACTTTCCTATGTATGGTGACGAGTAGGATAGCTTACTCGAGTCAGTGTAATTTTAATGTTCTGCTTTATTACCTGAGATTGTAACTCGTACAGGTCAAAAAGGTTCACAAGACTCGAACCCGCCAGGTTATATGAATTTTACTGTACATATTATACAAAGGACAGAAGAAAAAATAAATGTTGTACCATATATCGTAAAATCACATTGATATCTTTATCAAATCTCTTCCCATTTACAAATTTCTGTGCATTTTTCAAAAGCTAATGTTGTAATCCGTAAATGTATTAAATTAAGATTTTGCCGAGAATAACGCTTTCCTTTGATATGTACTGTATTTGCTCGTCTAATGTACAGTACAATAAATTATAAACATAATACCAAAGTTATAAATCTATCTAAATGGAACTAATGCAGTGCAACAAAATATACAAAGAGCATTTCTCTTTTACAGGATTTGAGGCTGACGTTAAGCAGTGGTGTCCTTCTTTATTATTTGCTAATTTCACCTACATACACAATGATGGTACCACAGAAACATGCACAACGAATTCGGACTTGGCTGTGTGTCCTAGCTGGACAACTATGACATTTGATTATTCTAAATGTAGCACTGTCCAGGCCTTCTCACGTAAGTATATTATGTAACAATATATTATATTATGTCATTAATATGTTGCATCAAAATCAAGAGACTTATTTAAATGAATATTACGTCACAATTAGATAAGTAAATGATACAATACTGCTTATGAATGCGGCTGCCCACCTTATATGCTTTTTGTGTGACTGTGACCAGATAAATTACATTGTTACAAAACTGATCTCTATTTTGCATAAGTGGGAAATGGTAATGGAAAAAAATCTTTTCCATTGACGTTTTGAAATGTTATTCTTAATTTCATATTTCTTTTTCGGAGTCCCTCGCGACCAATGGTTATAGCAATTCCATTAATTTGTGAAGTATTTTATCTATAATCAGTGAATACAGGCCGTAATCACATTGATGTAAAACACCAATGATACAGAACAATCATACAAATCCAGATGATTGGACGATAATTATGCTCACTTGTAATGTTAAGATCCATAAATCCACCGTTATTTATGAGTTAAAGGATATAGTCCGACATACATGACTACATGCCGTATATTGTAAGGAGGTTAGTTTTCATTTCATTGTAATCATTATAACTGCTCGAAAAAGTGATGTATCCTTTATTGTTATTGCAGAGGAAGGGGTCGTGTACTGTATCAACTCTGTCAAAAGTGGATCTACATATTACACGACAGTTATCAATCCGGGAACTGTTGATAACATCAATTACTTCCGGTTCACCTGTCTCGTAAGTTTGACCAAATTTACAGCCAATACGACTAAAGTTGTCTGAACAATTTTCTAATGGGTAATGTATATATATAAACCGGTTCATTTTTAAAAATGTATATCTTAACCGAATTATAAAATTTAGATTCAAATATATTCTTGCATTTTGATATCATTGTATAATTTGCGTGTAGTTTACAAGGTAGTGATGTTTACTATTATTTCTTATATCCATTGATCCAGGCTATCACGAGTAGTGGGAATAATGTACTTATCAGCGACAGTAAGGGAAGCTGTGAAAGTGGACAGAATGCTCAAGTAAAACAGACAGACGGGAGTGGTACATTGACCATGTCGCCTTATGGTTGGTTTTCAAATATATTTAATACTGATCGACACTCTAAAGTATAAATTGTATAATAATTTATGTTCTATAAGAATCAGATATGTATTTATTTTGTTTGTTTTTTAAATTTTTTTTTTATATTATCTATTTAATTAATAGTCGTATATTAACTAAAATGAAACAAGAGAATTTGCTAGTTCAAATATATTTGTAATTAGAGTATGTGTTCGGATAATTATAATGATTATAATCATGATATTTTCATTAACCTATAACCTTTCAATTCTTTTTGTTTGTATTTCAGAAAAATGCTGTAAGTATGACATTTGGTTTAGTTTTACACCTGCATTAAAGATTTGCAGTTCACATCAGATTTACCGTAAAATAAACGTTAATAATTGAGATAACTATTTTAACAAAAGTTTCTCAGTTTGATTATAATGTAGCAATGGAAATGCTATTTTAATGCTGTTTTGTGTGAAACAGATTCATGTAAAATTGCATTATGATTTCCAGAAAGTTCATCACGGTTGGCTCCATGAGCCAGTCCCCAGATGTCTGGGTATCCGTTCCATCTGTGGTGAATAATTTTCTTTGTTATTTTTGGAAGGACATACATTTCTAGTTATAATCTTTTTCACTGTTTATTTACTGATGTATTTTAACCGTTGTTGTCTATTATGCTTTCCCGGATAATATTAGTATCAGGTATGTAAGGTTTATATCTGTTTATTCATTAAAATGTACTCCTACTTAATACTCTACATCTTCCCATTATATAAATTTGATTATTCTACACTAATGATATATTTCGTATGAATGGCACTTTTTTAATCTAAACTTCTCAAACGTTAAGTTAGTCATCTTTTTCCAGTGGGTACACTTTGACAGATTTTCAATACAGTTAGGTTTATTATTTGACTTGCATGATAACTCTCGCTCTTTCTGAACTACACATTCATTTTTCCATACCATATTGCTGTACATGTTTGGAGTATGCATAATTACGATAGGTGTAGCATGCTAACAGAGGAAGCTGACTCATTCCGGACACATGGTCCCATCCCGTTTGTAATTCGTTTTTGTTTTTCACATTGAGACCATTATTATATTCATTTTTTCGTATTCTAATGTACTAAAATTGTCGAATATCTATTGTTACTTTTTCACTTTTACTTTGCACCTTATTTATATCTATTTATCTATGGTAACTTAATCTATAAATGATATATTACTTCATAGTTTTATGAGTTTTTATTAATGTAATTTTCTACTTCCGGGATGTTTGTTTAGATTTCGGTATGTATGAGTTTCAATTATGTCATCTGTGTAGGAAACAATGTAGCTTGATGCCTCATAGCTGAGTTGTGTAAACTAGATTTCTGTTTATTCATTTAATTCTCTCTCTCAAATCCAACTGTTTCAATCTTGCTCTCACCGTCTCTGTTAAACTTGAGTAACTTCATCTGTCTTTACTGTATTGATACATTTTTATTTCACTTGGAATTGACTGGTGCAATGTTCTCGATAATCAAATTGTAGCGCGAAAAGCACCACGTAGACATGAACGATGCAATATAATGTTATGATATTAAGGTCTTCCTTTGTCAATAAATTATAATCATATGCTGTGGAATTGTCACTATAAAATGATAAGAATCGCCCAGTTTCTGTAATATATATATATATATATTGTGGTGATATTTGTGCTTTATATATACTTGTATTTCTCTACACTACATGCATCGTTAATCGATCCATTGCCATTTACATTAGGATTAAATCCCTTTTACCTCTTTCTCTACGACCGAGTTCTCATGTTCGGAATTCTACTAACCCCTATCGAAGCATTCATTTTTGTGAATGCGTAGATGGCCAAGTAGTTAGGATGTCGTGCATGGGAGCCAGGCGATTTGTACCACAGGTAGTGTGTTCGAACCCCGGCTGGGGCATGGTGAGTTTGTGGGTGCCTTGCTATTTCTGTATTTGTGCTTTATATATATATGTATTTATACATGTATACGGAAAGTGTTTAATAAATCACAAATATTTAAAATATATATTGTTAATGTTCCGCATGATAGCACATTGTTGTAGAAATTAAAACAACCAAGAATAACTTATTATATGCATTAAAATCAATTAAAATGTATATGTAGATGGTTCATGTACTCTGCCATCGGACTGGGAATCAACGTGGCATGATAGTGACCTGGAAACAATTACATTTGATCATGCAAATAGCAGAGTGACAGCAGGATGGCCGATCACAGCATATAATAACACAATCTCATCCTGGACTTGCCAATCCAACAACTCTGCCGGCAACTTATTGCTATTCAAGTTAGTAATCAATATGTATTTCATAACACTGTACACTGCATTAAGCTGTCAAATTAAAATGTAGATATTTGTGATTAGTTTTGTAAACAGAGTTTCATAATATTTATGTCAGTACGTGGCAACTAGCACCAGTAATCATATGTGTTCGTCTGTAACAGTCATAACGAGGATTTATTCCTCACTTATTTCATTTAAATTTGACTGGACTCACGTCGGGGTGACCGGTCGAAAGGGGATGCTTACTCCTCAAAGACACCTGATCCCTACCTCTGGATTTCCAAAGGTATGTGTTTGTCCAACGTACACCAGAATTATATATGTATCCTGGACATCCTGAAGATGAAACTATTGGTAGCTGTGGTTTTTATATTTATTCGTTTTCTAACGTCATTCCTATTACTTTCCTGATAAATTGCGATATAAAGTGGTGAACAGTTACAAATATAAATCAGGTACTTCCTTTTAATCAGCAATCGCCGAGCTCTTCGCAAAGGAAAAATATATACTTTATCATATCCTAAATGATTGATTACTTTCCAGATCAGATGAGCTCATAGATGTGTCAGGGGTAAAGTACAATGCGTTCCGATGTATAAAGTGGAAGAAGCTGACAGATTATTCATACAGATATTACGTCTACGACGGTAGGTCACTATTTGAAGGCAAATTTGTGACAGAAAGCTGACGAAGAATTGATATGAAATTTTATTTGTTAGTGTTTAATTGTAACATTTTAGGAATACTGAATGTCAGAAATCGACTTTAGATAATGAACCGCTTCTACGAAACAATCAAACTAATATGATCTGTCATACTATTTATTTTATAATTTTCGAAAATTTTTCATAAATTCTTATATTGTGTCATTTTTGTATCAAATTATAGGTTCTCGTCGGTATTTGTATTAAAGGCATCATCAGATGCATTTACATTGCAGTGATGAATAACTTTTTGATATACCTTTTACGTTTTTGCTTAAAACGAATTATGTATACCTGAACACTTTCGCCTTTAGATATTGTCGCCATTTTACTTTAGAAAACACATTCACTCCGCCGTTAATTGGCCCTAAATCTCCATAGTATCATTAATAGCATGTATATTCTTGCTTCACTTTCTATTTAAATTTGCCCTCTCATTTAAGGAAAGAAATAACGAAAAATGACTGGAAGCGATAATTTACACGTATACAGTAGTCATGAGTGCTTTGCCACATTGAGAAATATTTGAAAACATTCCCAGTTGCTAACACAGAATCTAGATATTAATTAAAACTCCTAGCGAAATATATCATTATCTTGGTGTAATATTTCAACAGTATTACGAATTCCATGGGTAATAATCAAAACTCGTGTCTGATTGTTCGCATATTTTATTATACTTAAACGATCATTTTCAATTTTATTTTCTACCAATTAAAATTAGATATCGAACCGGTGGCCAACAACGCCAGAGTTCGGATTGAGGAGTATGATTTAAATGTGTTGACCTGGAACATTACACAATACTGTAGTCCGACATCAGGACCCAGTAATGGAGAATATGACGTCATCGTAAAGGAAGGTAATTATTCTGTTTCCCTGTGTTATATGATATGGGGTTTTTAATATGTTTGGAAGTACAAATACCGCGGTATCATAGTAACGTCCCTTTAATGTCAGTTCCGATTAATGACGTAGAGACATCTCAATTGTGAAGAAAATTATAAACATTTTATATTCAAATTGTCATGTAAATCAGAGGGAATAATGAATATGAAATAATTACTTTCTTCGAACAGGTTTCTGTTTTAATTTTTTTTAGGAAAAACGTTAAATCTCATGCTACCTGCACATGAGATCGAAGGTAGAGGGTATTTGGTTTTCAGTCTGTCCGTTTGTCCCTTTTTGCATGAAATGGGGTCTATTTGTGTTTATTTGGTGCTGTCAATTATCTTGAGTCTCTTTCCTAAAATGTCAGCAAAAAGTATGTATGTTATTCTTTCTAAATAGGAATTATAAGAGGAATTCTTTCAGTACGTATAGAGAGAGTTGGGTGATTACGAATTGAAATTGTAATTTTAAAGGTCAGGAATATGATGCTATTCAGTGGTGCCCAATCCCACTGAGAGGGACGTTTACTTACGTACACAACGATGGTACATCAAATACGTGTGACATTAATTCTGAACTTACCCTTTGTCCGTCATGGGCCACAATGAAATTTGATTACGCTAGATGTAGCACGAAGCAGGCTTTCTCAAGTAAGTAATATTCATTCTAGTCATTGTCATTTATAATGAAACCGCTTGATGTAGTCTAGTGTTAAAAGGTCCTGGCTTTGATTCTCGGTACCGGGTTAAACCATATGCTTTTTTCCAAAAAATGATAGTGACTGTTTCTTCGTCCAAGTACTAGGTCGTGGAAGTCACCGGTCTTCCGGATCAGACTCACCACGGTCCCGTGTTATGGAGGGCGTGACACTTAAAAGAACACACACTGTATTGACGTCAGTCTAAAGCACGGGCAAAAATTCGTATATGTCCCAGGAAGCCGGTGACATCTCCATATGTGAAACTTTTTTGACGTGAAGTAAAACATAAAAAAAAATCATTTTTAAATTGCACCATAGTGAAGGAGCTACATAGATGTTGATATAAATAGAAATGAGGCCAATATAAATGTACAGATGATGACTGGCCTTTCTTTGATTGCGTTTGCTAATTGCGTTTGTAAAGTTTGTATAGAAGTAGAATTACAGTCATTACGACAGTGTGATTATATTTTAGATGAAGGCACGGTGCATTGCGTTGACACTGTACAGGACAGTGATATCTACTACATCATAGTCTTCAATAACGGAACAGTGGATAACATTGACTACAAAAGATTCACCTGTTATGTGAGTTGTGTACCTGCTGCTTAGCAATATTTTCAATTTTAAAAATCATTTAAAGGTTTATCACTTATCAGGTTTGGTGACATTTCTTTTCAGATTTCTTGCAAATTTATACTATATTTGCCTATAAAGCGTTACACCAAAATTTACAAACAACTATATGAACTAATATTTGAAATGTGTTGTAAAGAATTCTTAACAAGGTAGTGCGACATTATGTATGGAAATGCAAATACCCAGTCAGGTTCGAACATCACTTGAAAATACTCTGTGAGAAAGTTTGCCGGTTTACTCGTGAGAAAGGCAGTTGACTTTTCAAAGGATATATTGTAACCAGGTTTTACCCCAATCAAACAAAATTAAAACTATCTACCGTATAACTGAATGTTTGAAGTGTGACGTAGATGCCAATAAGGTACACAATAATATCTGTAATATTTTATTATTATAGACAATGACAAAAACGGGTTCTTTGCTGTACGCCAGTGATAGTGCAGGTGGTTGTCAGGAAGGGCAGACACCCACTACAAAACAATCAGACGGAAGTGGGACATTGATTCTTACGCCAGTTTGTAAGTAAACAAACAAGCAGAAGCATACAGCAATTAACACAGTTGCAAAATTGTGAAAAATGAAAAGAACAAACATTATGAGATGTTAATTATTTAGTAAAATTTCCTAACTTGTGATACATATAAGTTTTGATTGTGGGAGGTCCACAAAATAATTTCATCTTTTTGTTTTTTATTTTCCTGCCTGAAATGTTTTAAAGACGTTGTTAAATCTTCCTGTAAATGATATTCGGGTGGCTGGGATTGTCTAATCCTCCACGAAACGTGATCCATACATTGGATTTTTCCAACCGTTATTATTTTTATATGATCTATTTGTTGAGAAGGCTTG
Organism: Atrina japonica; assembly: GCA_030159075.1. NCBI lineage: Eukaryota > Metazoa > Mollusca > Bivalvia > Pterioida > Pinnidae > Atrina > Atrina japonica. The sequence goes on along the minus strand of BROG01000145.1, from coordinate 952,381 downwards.
TTTCAATCATCACTAATTATCGTTTTGTTTCTCTTGTAGCTACCTGTTGTAAGTATTAGACAATTTTATACATCATAGTCTTGTGAATATAACTCTACCGTTAAAATATCATTTTTATACATTGTTATAAAAATGTGTGAATCACATAATGACATTACATATATTTAAAGTAATTTGAAGCCCTTCATCGGCATTTGGTGACTTCTCCATATGAGTGAAATGTTCTTGGGTGGGACGTTAAACAACAACAACGACACAACAACAACACAACAACAACAACAACAACAACACAACAACAACAACAACAACAACTCATATTCACTTTATTATTTACCACAGATGGACGTTCCTGTAATCTTCCCTCAGAATGGAATTCAATATGGTACGATAGTAGTGCTGAGGAAATAACAATGACTGACTCTACTGTGACAGGATGGCCAATAATTGCATGTAGTTCAACAGTTTCGTCTTGGACATGCCAGTCTCATGATGCAAACAATGGATTTATCTTGTTCTTGTATGATTTTCTTTCTCGTTTAAAATTGTCCAAACGTCTAGTAATAAACACAGTTGTATTACTAAAAAGTAAATATGATCAGTGTTAACGTTCGGAAAATTTTACAGTTTGTATAATAAGCATGTACATGGGTTGCTTCTTCGATGACGTTGAGTCATCTGTGCCAGTTGTGTTCTTCCTTTATTTAATTTGAAATTGACTGTGGACTCATGGCGAGTATCACCGGTCCACAGGGATGCTTATTCCTCCATGACATTTGATCCCATCTATGAAATTTTAGAGCTCCATGTTTGTCCAACGTCCACTAAATTTGTATATTGTCCTCTAAAGTTTAATGACTTAGTATCTGTGAATTTTATATCCTATATACGTACCTGTAATCAGTTGTCTTACCTTGGTCAGTAGGACCACATGTACCGGAAAATTACTGTGTTCTATTCACTGTAGTAAATTATAAGAGTTTTAGAAGGTAGAGACTTGCTTCGAAAGAAGTGAAAGTCGAGAGGTAAAATATATAAAATGCGTTTTATTTCTCAAATGATATAAATTAGTTCGATAATATTTCGTTTTCAATATTTTTGTTTTTCTATTTTGAAGGGGAGATACCACTATTGAAGCAAACAGTCAGTACCAAAATGTCTTCATGTGTTTAAAGTATACAAAAATCACAGCCTATTCTTACTATTATTATATACTAGCTGGTAAGTGGGAGTAAAAGGAAGACATATGTAGAAACATATCTAAATATTTTGCTTTACACTAAACCAATTTTTAAATGTTTCATTTATTTTTTTCCTTTTTTGCCAACAAATTTTCAGAACAATCTTCTTCCCTACAAATGTTTTGTATTTGTAATAAACTATTCAACCCTCAACAACAATAGACTCTTCTGTAAATCAATGACTTACACCAGTCCAAATATATAAATCAATTTCCGTTTTAATCATACACACTAGCATCAAAACAATAATGAGTTAAAAGAAAATTGATATCAGTTTCTTTGTTTTGATTCGATTTACTGAAAAAATAATTAATTGCATTTTTGAAAAATAGTGACAAATAGCTGTGTAATCTTAGATATTATGTGAGTATATTATTTTAAACTATATTTGAACGGATATTACTGTTCTCCGTGTATACAGAGACGATACAGACCAATGTTATATATATATATTGCTTGTAGTCTATGTAATTATTTTTAACTCATCAAGTAATTAACAAAAAATTGTGCATTTACGTGAAATCTGATGTTCACCTTTCACACGGTATTCTATGAAAGAGCAACTTGATACCTGTGAGATTAATCTCAGACGCGACCGTCCAGGGAGGCAAAAATATGTTCAATAGCTGAGGGAACTTATTATAAATGGCCCTCGATATTTCAGATACTCTTATACATCTGTGTCTAACAATCGTTTCATTTGTTCTTACAGAGAAAGACCCAAATGCTATGAATAAGCGTGTCCTGATTGAGAATAATAACTCCTCAATTACGTCATGGGATATCGCTAAATATTGTGATATGACGTCACTTCCGGGTGCTGAAGAGTATAATGTAATGGTCAAAAAAGGTAATTTTGGACTTATAATTTTAACATCATAAGACACTACAGGTCTACCAAGGTCAAGTGGCTCAACCGAGTTCTGAAGAAAAAACCCAAAACAGTACGTTCTATTTTCCAAAATTAGGTTATACAGATAAAGCATATTGCCGTGCATGGATTCCATGCCTTTCTGTATAGCTCTAATATTTTTGTGCTGACAAGTAGTCTGTCACCCCTGTTTTATTTTAATTTAGACTCGTTGTGTTTGTAAACATGGGCCAAATTACCTAGGTAGGCCTGTACATGTACATGAAATATATTTATAAAATAACCAATTGGAACTGTGTTATGCTCTTTAATTAACCTGAGTTTTATTTTTTTATTTACTCTGACATACAGGTTTTGAATCTCAGGTAAAGCAGTGGTGTCCAATTCCTTTACTTGGAAAATTCACTTATACACATAACAATGGAACAACGGATACATGTGGGACAAACTCGTCATTAGCTGTGTGCCCAACCTGGACTACATTAACTTTTGACTATACAAAATGCCCAACGGAACAAGCATTCAGTAGTATGTTTTGATCGTACATGTAGAAACGTTATACCTTCTACCATAACACGCACTCTCTAGCACTCTCTCTCTCTCTCTCTCTCTCTCTCTCTCTCTCTCTCTCTGTTTCTCTCTCTCTCTCTCTCTCTCTCTCTCTCTCTCTCTCTCTCTGCTATGTATGTATGCATGTATGTATATGTATGTATATATGTATATATGTATGTATACATGTATCGTTCTATCTATGTATCTATATGTCTAACTAACTATCTATCTATCTATCTATCTGTCTGTCTATCTGTCTATCTATGTATCTATTTATCGATCTATCTATCTATCTATCTATCTATCTATCTATCTATCTATCTATCTGTCTATCTATCTATTGAGTTGTATAAGTGTCTTTATTTCGTCATGGAACTAATTAATCTGTCACCCATTAAAACAAGAAGTTCAACAAATGCAACAATATAATGGCTTTCCATTTCATACAGTTGAAGGAGAGGCCTATTGTCTACAGACAGTCCGGAATGGTTCTTTCTACTTTACAACAGTTTTGAATCCGGGAGTTGTAAATTATTTAACACACGATAGATTCACATGTTACGTAAGTTTTTCGATATCTATTTAATCTATTGGACATTTTCTTTCTAATATCACTTCCACATTAAATATAATCGACAAATATGTCGTTCTCACAGTTAGATAGTATGTAATAAAGGATTAACTGCTCCATACTAATAACCATATATATATATATATATATATATATATATATATATATATACATACATATATATATATATATATATATATATATATATATATATATACATACATACATATATATTATATATATAGGCATTATCAGTGAGTGGAAGTACAGTTTATGCAAGCGACAGTAAAGGCTCATGTGAAACTTCTCAATCGCCTTATACAAAACAGTCAGACGGAACCGGAAGTCTGATTTTAACTGCAGAAGGTTAGTACAATTTGTCTCACACTAAATTTTACAGAAAAGAAAAAAATCCGTGTCAATTTTAATTTCTTTGTTGCATTGCACTATTATAACGTTGATAAACAAAGATTATATATGATTTTACTCATTCTAGCATTAAAATCGTGACAAAACACAAAAAGTATATTTTTTAGTTATATAGAGATATTTTTTTATTCTCAGTTAATTCCATAGATAACTCATAATATTTAAATTTTTTGTTGTTTTTATCTTTTCAGAAACATGTTGTGAGTATGGCTTGTTATTTGTATCTTAATTCAGATGAATATATATTACAAGTGACTAACAGATCATTATTGATAAGTTTGAAGACTTTTAAAATATTCCTTTTGTTTTACAAATCATATTGTGAATATATTTTTACTTTATTATATAATTAATACAAACTCTTCAATCAATGTGATTTTCTATTTTAATTTCTATTTTAGATGCTATGATATTTATAGCAATTTTAAAACAATTTAATGTTTAAACAGTATCGTTTACTCGCCGTTACCTGCGTAGATCGTAATAACTGTCCACAATATAAATTAGTATAGGTATTATCACACACATAACTAGATGTAGTAATATTTTGATTATCATACGAATGATTCTTTTCACATTTCGGTAAAGCTTGTCCACTGGATACTCTTAGGAATGATGAAAAGTAATACCGATAACTCTTGTCATTGTTGTTTGATAATAAAAACCGTTATTTCCCGAGTTAAAATAAACACGTTTGGTGGCTGCTGAAAATTTGCATAAGCCTACGACCATAGTAATGGACCTTGAACACACGCATTCGAAATTCCTGGTCATGGATTATACAATAACGGTATTTGTAGCCAAGTATATATAGTGATATGCAACTCAATTTCCTGCGGTTTTTTTCATATTTGAAACCTGTTACTTACTTATAGCTAGTATATCGTTATACACTGTTACAAAATATGTAAATATATAAATAAATTATATATATATATATATATATATATATATATATATATATATATGTGTGTGTGTGTGTGTGTGTGTGTGTGTGTGTGTGTGTGTGTGTGTGTGTGTGTGTGTGTGTGTGTGTGTGTGTGTTTGTAACTATGGAAATATGTAATAAACAAAGATTCTGGATAAACGTTAAGCTAGGACAGACGCATACTGAAATGATATGAATAATTATGCCATTATAATTATATAGATGGATCATGCGATTTCCCAGCTACATGGGAATCAAGCTGGTATGACAGTGAGCTTGGTGATATAACATTGGACAATGAAACATCCAGTATACCATCTGGCTGGTCTATCACTACACAAAACTCAACCATCAACTCTTGGACCTGTGTAGCACAGAATACCTCGTCTAACCTGCTTCTATTTAAGTAAATATAATGTTCTTTTCATGTTTCTTCACTTCCCTGTTTCATTCTCTTTGCCGAAGTGCAAACAAGCTTTTAATCTTTTTTAGTCTCTTTTAATTTTTATTTATCTTCATGATTTTTCTTTTATTCCTATCGCATTTCTGGTAAAATCAGACACTTAATTGACCATTTGCAAAACACACGATTCATTATGTAACAGATTTCTACAAGTTCCAGTTGAAAATGTCTCGCATTGCAGTGCAAGAGTTTGTACGTAAAACTATTAAACGATATACGTTTTACTTTACTGCACGTAATGCTATATTGTTGTTCCTTGGCCAAGCATACTGAAAGAAGTGAAAGTCACGGATTGTTAGAAAGACACTTAACCCTAGGTCGCATGGCATGGCAATTCGTGGAAGGCGTGCCAAGTTACAGACCATGGACAAGTCGCCGAAGGCGTGGCTAGTGACAAAACACTCACTTTCACTCACGATATTGATATAAGTCTATTGCATAGGTAAAATTTTGTGACACTTCAGTCAACATAGTACAATCATCTCCTGTCAATCACTGATAATACAAAGTTTAAGTAGATTGTTTATTAGAAAATGGATAATTAAATACACAGCCTTATGGCACGCCAATATCACATTAATGAGTTAAACCTAGTTTTTCTCAGTTAAAACCAATTTTTCTCCAGTTAAACCTAATTTTTCTCAGTAACCCACATTAACTGGAAAAAAACTAGGTTTAATTGAGAAAAACTAGGTTTAACCGCCAAAATCACAAAAATGAGTTAAAACTAGTTTTTCTCGAGGAAAACCTAGTTTAACTGGGAAAAACGAGATTTAATTGCGCTACACTCGCATTAATGAGTATTAATATGATTTTGGCGCAGTTAATCCTAGTTTTTCTCAGTTAAATTTAGTTTTTCTCCAGTTAATGTTGGTTACGAGAAAATCTAGGATTAACTGGAGAAAAATTAGGTTGAACTCGTAACCCACTTTAACAAGGTTTATCTCGAGAAAAACAAGGTTTATCTCGAGAAAAACTAGGATTAACTCATTGTTGTAATTTCGGCGCGCTTCATCAGTTAAACCTAGTTTTTCTTCACTTAAACCTAGATTTTCTCAGTAACCTAAGTAACCCAGTAAGTAAGTTTTTGAGAAATATTTGGATTAACTGGAGATTAACTGGGTTTAACTCGTAACCCACATTAACTGGACAAAAACTAGGTTTAACTGAGAAAAACTAACTTTAACTGGGGAAAAACTAAGTTTATCTGAGAACAACTAGGTTTAACTCATTAATGTGATTTTGGTGTGCCATACATCCTGTATATTGCAATTCTCAACATATTTTCACGATGACTATCATTGTACTTCCACTCATGAGCATTAACTTATTTAAGGGGAGATAACTTTGTGGAAACTACACCTGGTGTGAGATTTAATGTGTTCAGATGCATACAATGGGAGCGGATAACGGACAATTCTTATCTATACCGAGTTTTGACAGGTGAGATTTTTTATGCAGAAGGAAAAAATTGCTTTGCTTTATTGAAGAAGTCAATATTTTAAGAGCATATATAATAGGTAGTTAAACATTTTTGATATAATGATTTCTATTTTTAGAACTGATGAAATGTGTAATAAATATAGCAAAAAGTGTGAGAGAATTAAAGAGATACATATAGATATAAATTAATGGAGTGACAGAAAGGACAGAAAGGGACTGACAGACAGAAAAACAGAGAAAGAAAGATAGAAAAAGGGAAATAAAGAGATAAACAGACAGAGAAAAAAGAGAGAGACAGAGATGGAGAGGGTGATGATAAAAACAGTATTGGGAATTCATTCATACATGTATTTGCTATAAACGATTCATCATCATTTTCTGGTTTACCTAGGTGTGATGATAGATATTAATTATTTGTTTTAAAGATATAGGTCTTGACACAAACAAGAGAATATTACTGGACTCGTATGATCCATCAATCACATCATGGTCTACAACAAACTATTGTAATCCAACGAACGCCCCAAATACAGCGGAATTCAACATTTTAGTGAAACAAGGTATACTGTCTTGATATTTTGTATATTAGCTTCATAACTCATAGGAACTCTTACACATATTGTGGTAAGTAAAGTCAAACTTAGGTAAAATTTTCCCGTGATTTTTTTGCTTTTGCTTTTTTGCAATTGCATAATTAGTAAAATATTGATGTCATCGACTTAAAACAATATAATTAACTAAAACGCATTAGATTTTCTTGAGTGTCCTCAGATTGTAATGTTTACATCATTTTAATAGGGCCGGAAAGTCTCGGCCATTCTGACGGTATGGGTTATCTCCCGTAGTAGTTAAACTTACCCGGATATGTCGGCCGCCATGGTTACAGTTGCCTCCTCCGTAGCATCCAATGTATCAAGGTCTGATTCACGTAATTAATAGAATATATGCGACGACAAAGTGTTTAATAAACGTACTCTTTCACTAAGGATTGCTTTTCTAAGAGTAAATGCGGTTAAAAGTACTGGAAATTGGATTATTCTGCCAAAACTGAAATCAATTTTATGCACGGGCTTTTTCCACTTGATATTATACAATCCGTTTACGACTTTCCCTTTCCTCTGTGATACAATAAGGAGAATTTCAAGTAAATAGTATTGAAAAACTGTTGAATTAAATACAATTTCTGACACTAATTGATTATAACTTTGGGGAAATTAATAAAAGTGTTTAAATAACATATCTTAAACTTTATATATCGCTGATCATAAAAATTAAATTGTTCGACCGTAGGCAAAACAGAGGGGCATTGATTATCTGGTGCCTGGAAGTCATAAACCGGAAATGAATATAAACGAGACTTTCCAGCCCTATTGTACTAATTCGTTTAAAAAATACAATTCAGTCGAAATTCATATTGTTTACCTCTTTCACTTTTGGCTCATATTTGCTTTGGACACTAGCTCTTCTCACTCTGTGGTGTCATAATTAGGAGTGTTTTCAATGTAATATTACAAAAATTGAATTAATTCTATATTTCTAATTACAAAAAGTTAGAAACATTTACGGATAAAAAAGATAATGACGGAGTTTATGACATTCAGTAACAATAGCACGGTTTTTATAAGATATGTTGTACTTTGTTAGTAAATTTAAAACGAATGGGTCAAATTTCAAAGAACAAACATGTGTAAAAACTTTAAAAAAGTTATCATGTCTAAAGTAATAGACCTTGGCGAAATTCTGAGCCTGAGTACATATACATATTATAATTTTACAGGCCAGGATAGCAGTGTTAAACAATGGTGTCCCGTTCCACTGAGAGCAATGTTCAACTATACTCACAACAACGGTATCAGTAACAGCTGCGGGCATGATTCCGATCTGAGTGTTTGTCCAGACTGGACCACGATGTCTTTTGATTATTCGAAATGCAGTACAAATCAAGCTTTTTCGCGTAAGTATCTACGGATTTTATAAAACTATGTGTGCAGTTGAGAAAAGGTCTCATTCTAACAGCAAATGTGTAAGTATGTAAATGGCATGGTCTCTTCCGCACGTATTTCATTTTTGACTGTGGACTCACGGCGGGTGTGACCGGTCGACAGGGGATGCTAACTCCTCCATGGTACCTGATCCCACCTCTTGATTTCTAGAGGTCCGTGTTTGTCCATTCTTTTTTCTAGATTTGTACCTAGATCCTGGACATCCAAATGCTTTATACTTTGGTATCTGATTTTTTTTTATATATTATTAGACAAGTTTAGTATGATCTGTGTGGTTAAAAAATGAACTCATTTAACTATCATAATTAAATATTACCGTCAGTTGTCATAAAGAAGGGTTTAAAAACAATCTAGAAACAATGTTAACTCCGATAAAAGTCTGATACCTAGTACCTACTGTAATCATCATCTACTGTACAATTTTTCACATAACTTTATTAAAGTGTTGGCATTATATAAATATTTATTATATCTTATTATACGACAAAGTGTTATGCTTACTTTTACAGAGGAAGGAGTTGTGAATTGTGTATACAGTACCATTGTTGGCTCAACATATTTCACATCTGTTCTAAACACAGGATATGTTGATTATAATCAGTACCACAGATTTACATGTTTTGTAAGTACCTGGTGATGAATTTCTTTTAACTTAGCCAATATATTCTGAACTACACAAAAGAAAATCAAATTTATAGATTACAAACTTATATATCCACTAATCGTACTTGTTCATACCAGTAGCTGATAACATTCGTGTAATGATTCCACTTGGCTCTATCTATCTGTCCATCCGTCCGTCTGTCTGTCTGTCTGTCTGTCTGTCTCAAATGATTTAAATCGGTGGGCACCAAATCATTTTGAATAATAATGAAAAAGTAAATCATAATCCAAAGTAATATACATTTAGTAAATATCAAAATGGCACCTGATCCCATCTTGGTTTCCATTATTTTTAAGGCTATTTCTGTGTCTTTGGATCATACATATTTGATAATAATGAAAAAGTGACAGTGGCCGGGGAGCAGTGCGGAACGAGGTCAGGATGCTGTGACAAAGCAAACCGATGGTTCAGGTACCTTATCGATGACGTTGAAAGGTACGTAATTTTTTTTTATACGTGAAAAGAATCTTATACAATTGTAAACTTGCATAGAGATATTGCATTCAAATAATTAAAAACTGAAAATTGCATAACTACCTATATTCTTTCTGACTGCAATTATCAGAATATTTTGAAAGTGTAAACGACTGTTCTTTGTGGTATTATTTGTACAGCTTCATAGATGTTTTATTCTTCTTTAATTTTATTATTTTCTCTTTCAGAGTCTTGTCGTAAGTATAGATTCACTTTCATATTTCATAATCAATAATCTTTATTGATGGAGTGGTCATCTTTTTGTTAAAATGATCAATAAATAATATAATTTGAAGCCGAAAAAACATCAAACATAATTTCCCAATTTATCACATCAATTAATATATATATATATATATATATATATATATATATATATATATATATATATATATATATATATATATATATATTTATATATATATATATATATATATATATATATATATATATATATTTGCAATTACGAATTAAGAATCATAACGTTTGTTGTTCTGTACAATGTAGATGGTTCATGTACTTTTCCGTCTGAGTGGGATTCGCTCTGGTATGACAGTGGTATGGGTGATGTAGAGTTCAGTTATTCCTTGCATTCAGTAAAATCGGGCTGGACAATTCAGGTACAGAGTTCATTGATAACATCATGGACCTGCCAATCAAACGACACAGGCGCCAATCAGATTCTCTTTTTGTGAGTACAATCCTTTACATGTTTTGTATAAAACATTATCTATATATATGTTTAGGTAATGTGTATGTACATGTATGCTTAACTATACTTAAAGTTTAATTTCCATGAATTAAATGTTATATATCAAAAACATAGATGCTGACGATAAAGTGGTATCATTTAAGGCCTAACAATAAACCTGAATGTATTGCCAAACCGGTCTAAGAGTAATTTCTTTAAAAAGATGACATAACCTTTGATGATAATTCTAGTTCAACTTTTATGACTTTATCTTCCCTTTTCATTTATGAATACAGGGGAGACCAACAGGTTGAAATTTCTGGTGTAAAATACAACGTGTTTAGATGTATTCAGTGGACGAAAATCACAGATTACTCATATATTTATTATATCAAGAATGGTAAGCAATTTCAGGCTGAAGAATAACATTTTGAAAATTCTCAACATATTTTCTAATATACGGTTAAACATTTTGCTAGATATATTTATAGATAGAATAGAATGGATATAAACAATACATATAATGATAAGAATTGTAAACTGTCTGTATGACGTTCTATCTCCTTTGGCATCTGAGAAGACCTATAGATTCTCAGAAGATGCATGATTTCCAATTCTATGGTTTTTCACTCTTTGGATGAATGTAAGATACTTAGGTCAAATTATATATCAGCATAAATTAATGTTTTGATTCTCAATAATTGAATATTGGGTATTCAAATATCCATGTACTTACCAATTGAAGACGCATAAATCGAGTTACTTCTAGGTAATGAGAAGAAAAAAAATTCTGGAATAAAAATTTACACATATTAAAATAGACGAATATACGAATGCTGATACTCTGTTTCATTTCAGCTCTATATTTCAAATTTATTCTCAAGAATCAATGGCCTGTAGAAATCTTAAGAATAACACTTTGGTGTCTGTTTGGCTTTTCTACTTTAACATTCCATGATTTATATTTCTTTAAGATGTGGAAACATTAGCAAATAATGCCAGATTGCAGTTAGAGGTATATGATCCAGCGCAAACATCCTGGGATATATCGACATATTGTAACCCAACATCAGGTCCTGGGAATGAGGAATTCCACACTCTTGTGAAACAAGGTAATACTTAGACATTATCGCCGGGCTTGACCTTTTTACCGAGCTTGACCTTTTCACCGAAATCGAGAGGTTTCCATGTAACGTTTGCGACGGGTGTGGCATGCTAACAAGGGACGCTGTCTCATTCCGGATACCTGGTCCCATCCCGTTTGGGATTCGCACTTGTTCTTAATGTTGAAACCAAATATTATCTAAATAAGGATTAACATTAACTTTTCAGTTGGTTACTGAAAAATAACCACTGTTGAGGCAGAGTACACTTTGTATTGCACGAAGCGCAATGCAAAAAAGTGTACTCTGCCTCAACATTGGTTATTTTTCAGTAACGAACTGAAAAGTTATTGTTAATCCTTATAATTTAATACGAAGTGAAAAATACAATCCTTTAAATTCAATTTTAGATTCTTATAACGATATTTAAAAATTACAACATAAACAATTGATGATGAAGCGCAATGATATATTGAACAGCTGCACTTGTTGTCCTAGCAACGGCTGACGTAGTTCCTTGCGTCATAGCAAAGTAGGTTACACAGATTTAGCCCAGCATTTTCATCCAATCTAATGAGGTGTTTTACAAGAAATTTAATTATTTTGTTGTATTCTAATATATATTCTAATGGTTTGTCCATGGTTAATACTTCATTTTTACTTAAAACTATGACAAACAACTTCAATACTTAAACTATCCAGAAGTGTGTTAAACATATGTCCACCATATCGTCGCCTAGAATCTCGAATATTTAGTAATACCACTGTATACGAACTTAAAATTAGTTTTGTGCTTTATGTGGCAGACACCATTTAAAAAATCACATGCATTATTATGTATAATATTTGACATATTAATACGAAACAACAATGGATGTTGACAGAATTATAACGGGATTACCCTTGTTTGCCAGTAGAAATTCTATTCACTTTGAAACTGGGTGGGAAAAGACGTGGTAAACGTAAACTATGTTTATTTTAAAAGAATCATAATAATTTAGTGCCGCATTTTCTGAAAGATATCATCACTCATTTAGTAAGCAATAATACCAGAAATTTGCGGAATGAGGATGATTATACATTACCTCGGTATAGACTAGAAAGCACTGAAATATTAAACTTTGGAACAATTTTACCTATAATCAGTTTAAATAGGTCTTAAAAAGTAACATGTGCAGTATTCTCAATTCTAATCTTTATAGAGTTAATCTTATTGATTCACCAAACTCTACATATGCGGCAGTCCTTCTGAGGATGTATTACTGTCTTACTTGAATGTGCAAGATATATCAGAAAACGCATTATTCTTTTTAGGGAACTTAGAACCTTTAAGTATTGAAAAGCTAATATTTGGAGACATAAACTACAATGACATCGATAATGCTAGAATTATGCTTTCAGTTCAAGAGTATCTGATATCTGCTAAAATATTGAACAAATATCATTATAGGGTCATTTGTCATATAGGCATATCATCATCATCATCATCATCATCATCATCATCATCATCATTAACAATTTATAAAATGTTATTCTATACAACTTTTTTGCCCAATCTCTTTTCATGATTTATTGAAACAAAATATATTTAAATTAATATATATATATATATATATATATATATATATATATATATATATATATATATATATATATATATATATATATATATATATATTTATGTCAAAGGTACCATAAACAAAGAGCGCTAGAATACGTACATATACTACACATTCTTTCACATGATATACAATTTCTGTTCTATTACAACATTTCTAAATTCTGACCAGAATTATATGTGCAATCATTCGACAGGTTATGAAAGCAATGCTAGACAATGGTGTCCTCCTTTACTGATTGGAAGGTTTTCGTACATACATACTGATGGAACCACAACGTCATGTACTTCGGACTCCAGTTTATCGGTGTGTTCCAGTTGGACCGAACTCTCGTTTGATTACACAAAGTGTGGTACCATACAGGCATTCTCACGTGAGTTTAACGAGATTCTCTTTGATTTTATAGTAAAGCATGAAGTGTACGACACAAAGTGTTGAATAAAAGTGCTCATTTTGTGGACTATAATGTCAAATTTTATTTCCCGTAATCTATTTTTTTCTTCTTGTAAATGATCATGGCAAAAATTCAATGAGCAGCAAAGAATTTTTTCCGTGATCCATTGCATATATTCCATGCTTTTTTCAAAAAATGAAAAACAATCCTTAAGTAAAAATGTTTTTTTTTTTAATTACGTCATTTCATTTCCAGAGGAAGGGACGGTCAATTGCATGTACAGCCTTATCAGTGGGTCTACACATTATATATCACTTCTTAATACTGGGGTGGTTGACAATTCTGCGTATCATCGATTTACATGCCTGGTAAGTGGATAAAAAAGTCGTTTTGTAAAAGAAACTACAAAAAATACGGATTTCTATCTAAAAATTTAGATTTTCATAAATCAATGTTTTCCGGGTTTTCATAGTTTGGTAATAGATTCGTATATCGTTGGTTTTTTAAGGTCATCATTGATTATGCATATTGAAGCCTGCACGGAAACATATTTTCATCAATAATATTTTGCCACGATCAATAACTCTCCATTCCTTTAGGAGATGGAATTATGCTTATGTGTAAATGTCGAGTAATGATAATAAATTTTCCTGTTTTACTCGTGATATGAATATGGTATTTATACAAAAGAACGAATGTGTTCTTTGTAGTTTATAATCCCATACTGTAAAACTCTTTATAAAGCCAGCGTTTCATTTGCCACACGTTTTACGAATTTGCATATTAAGGCCACTTTATGTTAACCAAAGTATGTTCTAAATACATAAAGACAACAAGAAATTCTTTGAGTATATATGTATATAATAAACGTACGATTAAAATTTATATATTGGTTTAAAGGGGTGTTTGCAGTCATTTTTGAAAAACCGTACGTTCCAACTCTATAGAAAACATTTTTGTATTATATTCTAGGCCGTAACAGAATCTTCCTCAACAAATATCCTGGCGAGTGATAGTATAGGCAGTTGTCAGCCAGGGCAACTCTCCAATGTTAAGCAAGTTGATGGTAGCGGGAATCTTTTGTTGACGTATACAGGTACTCTATATCTAATGTCTGTTAATTTTGATAATTAATTTCTTCCTTGCTCAGATTTTACGTTTCGGCCATGTCGGCAAGGTCACAGTCATTAAATAGTTTCGTTTATTATTGTTTTTTGTCCCACCAAGAATGTTTCATTTTTATGGAAACATCACAGGCTATAGATGAAAAGCCAAACTTTTGATCTATGCTATGGATCTATCGCAGTGCATTTTGGTTTTTTAAACCTTGCGCAAAACTCAGTTATACGGGAAATCGGCTGTACGTTTCGTCCAAAAGATCTGTGACATTCACTTCTGACGTTGAACGTTCGGCGACTAAACACTCACTTCGTGTTTAAAAGTAATTAAGTATTACCCTGACAGAATAAGCGCGGGAGATCAGCAAATTTTTTCTAGACGATGATATAGTTTCGATTTTTGACAAACACCATCTATTTCAAAACTAACTGTCATGCTATATCCCACTAGAAATATAATGCTGAAAAGCTTACTGTTCTTATTTCCTAAACTAAACGTTTGTATACATTTATTATTGTTATTCAATTTCATTTTTCTCTGTTTTTTTTTACAGAATCTTGCGGTGAGTACTACTTCTCTTCCTTCTTTTTCTCGAACTAATCATATGCATTTAATAGTCTGTATTCTATTAGTTGAAATCTATGTATTTTACAGGAGGATAATTTGAACTAAAATCAACCTATTTTTTCTTTAATATACTACGAATGCATAGTTTATATAAAATGTTATTTATCTCTAATTGCACTCAACATTTCGCAATCTGTAAGGTCTGAATGCTATGTTTCACAGTGTGAAATTTTAAGCTTTAGTCTTAATATCAATATTAAAGATATATCATCTATAACGATTATTGCATGGAATTATAACACTGATCAAACCTGACAGTGGAAGATGCTCAGTCCTACAAAAAACCTGATCCCAACTCTGAATTTTTCCACTGTTTGTCAAGCATTCATTTTGTTTGTAGATTTTTATACGTATTTGAGTAATTTTTGCATTTGTATTAAACTTTTGTTTTGTTTGTCTTTTATTACAGACGGGAACTGTTCGCTTCCTACAAATTGGGAATCAAAGTGGCATGACAGTGGATACGGTGAACTAGAGTTTGATAAGACAAAACACAAGCTATCATCCGGGTGGTCTGTCATGATTTATAACACGAATTTGACATCATGGACCTGTCACACACAAAATGCATCATTAGGAGAAGGATATTTACTTTTCAAGTAATAACATTTAATTGAAATTTTGTTACTTTACTTCAGTTATTGCATGTGGTCGTTAATTTCATGTCAACTAGTGTGCAATGTATGAACAAAGTTTGATTTTCAAATTCCTGCATTTCGTAATAGAAACGGTTATTGCAGAAAATGGAGTCCACATAAAATTATGTCTTGGTAATTATTTGATGATGTCGAACATAACTAAAGTAAATCTCACCTAAATACACCTCACTAAGGAGTTCACTTCGCATTTAAAACTATAAATGTTCAGTCTCTTGATTTTTTAATAAATCTTAAATGAGTACAGACTCTCATTTAAAAGTCCGATTTGCTAATCTAAAAACTTTGAATCAGACAATTAAGTGGTATATATAGCAAGGGTTCACTGTATTTCGATAAAGCAAAAGGTTCACTTGTATCAGATTCGATCTAAACAACAATATCAAATATTACCAAAAAGGATCTAAAAGAACCCCCTAACAAGCATTACACACGAATTCATCAATTTGACTACTAAACATCTTTTGGATTACCAATTGTTAAATAAAGAAGAAATTGTTACAATTTTCAGATATATCGGGTTTTTGTCAATTAATTGGCAACTAAGCAATATATCGGCAACAACAGAATCAAGACGATTTAAACATCTTAGTTACTTTCCCGGGAAATCGTAAAAACGCGACGATTTTTTCCCACATTTAAGTAGTAACATCCCACAGTCACCCGCATATGGAGTTTATATTTCACAGATGATCCAGTGCGTGTACAACATATGAACATTTCATATACAGATGTAAACTACTCACTGACAAATTATTGACACAGGGATATCGAAAACCGCGTTTGATGTCAACGTTCCGCAAATTTTACGGTCCGTATAATAGTCTTGTTTGCGATTACTCTGTTTCACTGGGTGAGATGTTGAGTTGCCTTTTCGTTGGCGGTTGTTGAGACGTCTGTACCAATTGTGACGAGGATTCGTTCCTCACGTATTTCATTTGGACTTGACTGTGGATTCACGGCGGATGTGACCGGTCGACAGGGGATGCTTACTCCTCCATGACACCTGATCCCACATCTTGGTTTCCAGAGGTCCGTTTTTGTCCATTTTTGCCGGATTTGTATCTGTGTCCTGGACATCCTTAGGATTTATACTTCTTTATCTGAAATGTTTTATATTTCTACTATCTGTATTCTTTGTAGGGCTGATCGTATAGTTGAAAGTTTCGGTGTCAGATATAATGTGTTCCGTTGTATCAAGTGGACGAAAATTACAGACTACTCCTACTTTTACTATGTACTTGAAGGTAAGTAGGAAAACAACACCACTATATCTGTAAACCAAATCAGAGAGAGAGAGAGAGAGAGAGAGAGAGAGAGAGAGAGAGAGAGAGAGAGAGAGAGAGAGAGAGAGAGAGAGAGAGAGAGAGAGAGAGAGAGAGAGAGAGAGAGAGAGATACATGTTTGAGAGATTTTGAATCAAATTAGTTTTATTTGAAATTAATATAAGATCTACCAATATTTTCAGATGTCTAGGCAATTATTCATTTTTACAAATATATGCAATTCAAATTTGATTTTGATGCAATTTAGTCATCTCATTGACCGAATACAATTGGGGTTAATTATTAAGAAAATAAATAAAATTCTAAAGATGTAAAATATACAAATGTAGTTTCAGCAGAATTAAACCTATTACTAAGAAAATGTGTTATTTACTCAGATTCTTTGTCTTGTTTAAAATCAATTAAAAGCGGAAACGTTTCTAATAATATAATTTTTGAAATAATAGAGACAGTACATTATTTAACAACTGTAGGCACAGAGATAGTCTTCTGTAGGATTCCTGGACACATCGGCATAAAAGGAAATACCAAAGCTGATGAGGTTGCGAAATTAGTAATAAGAAATTTAGTCTGAAAATAAAATTCCTTTCACAGATCTTAAACAATCTATTACAGATTACATAACCACAACGTTTCAACAACATGGGGATCTGCAAACTGAAAATAAATTACATGAAATAAATACGAAATTTGTCCACAATCCACCAGTCTTCACTAGTAATAGAAAAGATGAGGTTACTTTGGCCAGACTTCGTATTGGTCATAGTAACCTTACACATAGATATTTATTATTTAAGGAAGAACCACCGGAATGTATACCGTGTGGGACAAGACTAACAATTAAACATATTTTAACTGAATGTACTGATTTTAAACTTACTCGTTAAAAATATTACTCCGAGACAGATCTTGATAGTGTTTTAATAACGTCGCTGGCGACATCATTTTAGAATATCTAATAGCTATCGGTTTATTTTCGGTTTGAGTTGTATAAATGTTTTGATTTTGTTTTCAAACATATTGCCCTTTACATTTTTTTCAAAGGTTTTATAAGTAAAATGTTGTCACTGTTTTTATATAGAAAAGAAATGATTTATTTTGCATTGCCACGATATAACTGAAATATCGTTGAAAGTGACGGTAAACAATAACAAACAAACAAACAAACGAACCAATTTTCATATAATACAATTTTACGGTTTTTTAATATTTCGAGACAAAAGACAACTCAGAATGATATGAACAGGTTGTAATAATAATTATTTCTTCCCTGAAGATATCCACCCTCTTGCCAATGGAGAACGTGTTCGATTGGAGGAAAATGACGTAACAGTTCGGTCATGGAACATAAACGATTACTGTAATCCGTCTTCCGGACCCAGTCCCGAGGAGTACAATGTCATGATTAAGGACGGTATGTATTTATCTTTTTGAATATTACTTTTAATCAGTTAAGTCCAGAGTATCTACCCATATTAATATATATCTGTCCTGAAAACCCCAAATCCAGTGCGATCCTTGCATTTGGCATGGAAGTACTATATATCTCGAAATTTTCGCTTCTTGTCATTTTCGCACTTTAAAAAAAGGAAATCACGTTCACTCCATCCTAAGTTTCCTCAAAACACATCATTTCCATGGATGGCGTGTATGTCATTTCTTCAATTATTTTGCTTGAAAATTTCGCTTTCATTTTTATTTCCCCCCTCTCATTTAGGGACGAAAATGGCGAAAGTAATCCGGAGCGAAATGACTAGGCATACAGTTTCTGATATTGTATGATGTTCGTCAGTTAACACGTGGTTTTCTCTCGATACATACTTTCCTTTCTTGATAGTTTATCCCCTCGCGTCAACCAATAGAGAAATTTGAAATTGGTTATATAATTTCTTTCTTAACTGTAGCTAAAATGATGAAGTTAGAACATGAAATATACATTGGCAACAGATTCACAGTAATTGAGAAATATGATACTCTCACCACTTAAATTCTACCATGGCTGTTTAAATTGATAAGAAAGATGGCTGCATCTGCATCTGCATTCTTTCTATCGATACACCATCGAATGCTTTATCATATTAACATTGCAACTGCGGTATGGCTGTTTGTTTAACTATCCATGACATGAATATACAATGACATTTCAGTTGAATCAATTTTGTTTGCTTAAAAGGTTACGAGTCACACACAAAACAATGGTGCCCGATACCACTGAGGGGGAAATTCCAATATACACATAATGATGGACTCAGTGATACATGCAACTCTGGATCGGAACTAGATTTATGTTCAGATTGGTCAACACTGAAGTTTAACTATTCTTTGTGTGCCACTGAACAAGCACATTCGAGTAAGTTTAATTGTAAATCTTCTACATCCGTTTCTCTTATGTTATTTTATATAAAAATATATATTTTACAAATATATATATATATATATATATACATTAAGTCGATTACAAATTAAATTTGTATTATTTAATGTGCGTTGTCAGCCGATGAAAGGAATGCTGGTTTTTAAAACATAAATCATACCTCAAATATTTAGCCCTCGCGCTAAAAACACGTACATCATGATCTCAGTAGGTCAAGATTCGAATCGGACCCCTCAGCGTTCGATGTAAACACTCTACCACTGTGCCACCATGAGCTGCTTTATCGTCATTAAACACAGCGAATCATACCGTCTATATTGCAGGAATATTATGTATGTAAATGTTTACGGCAACAGATACACTAATCATTTCCTTGTCTTCTTGTCTGCTTTCGCATAATATAATAAGAGCAATATCATTTCAGAAAACAATTTGCCACTTTGAGAATGACCTTTATTTCCAAAAATGACATATTGTCTGTAAATAAAACTGTATTCTTTTGATTCCGATGTCCCCAAAAATAAACTTAATGAAAATATACAAATTATTTCAAAGATTTTATTAACCTTCATTGGCGTTTGCTCTATGCTAATAGGGTCGTGTTTTTAAAATAATTTAGACGACATTAATTTTGGTACTCTGTTTTCATTTTTCAGAGGAAGGTACTGTGTATTGTGTGAACACTGTGATTAGGGGTGCAACTTATTATACGACGGTTTACAATCCAGGTGATATCACGCATAACAACAACCATCGGTTTACATGTTATGTACGTATTAGAAAAATACGACAATGTTAAAAGTTCTAAGTACTTATGGCCGACGATAGGATATATTCACTTACTCAAACAAAGCTATCCATCATACACATCAAACAATCATTAATACCAAGACATCTCGACACAAAATACACGTGAGAATACCCACTCCTAGTCTCATATGGTCATCACCCACCAAGACATATGCATCTGCTCACGCAAAAGTATGTTTGTTTGTTTCTTTATTGTTGTTTAACGTCCCACTCAAGAATCTTTCACTCATATGGAGACGTCACCAAATGCCGGTGAAGGGTTTCAAATTTTGGCCTATGCTCGGCACTTACAGCCATTGAGCAGTGAGGGTTCTTAAACGTACCGACATCTACTGTAATAAGGGACCTCGATTTTTACTGTCGCATCCGAAGGACATGACTCGAACTCACCACCTCGCAATCAAGAGTCGAGCGCGCTACCGACTGAGCCAGGCCGGCTCGCAAACGTATGTACATAGATATATACAAATGTCTTTTCACACACATATATATATTAAACATCTGCACATAAAACTACATAGAAAACAGATATACAAATATACATCTGCTCAGGAAAGTTATCCCACACAGACATATACACCTTCATATACCTGTGCATACATATATAGGAACCCTATTCAATATGGTAAAAATTATAATGATTATTAGGAAAACATATAGTTTCATGTACATTTGCAACAAATAGGCTTCCTTTGATTTTGTTGAACTGAAGATGATTAAATGATATGCTCTACAGGCGATTACAGAGTCTGGAGCCACAGTATATGCTAGTGACAGTGCAGGGCGTTGTGACGCAGGTCAACAATCTACCATAAAAACCTCTGATGGGACTGGAACACTTACTCTAACTCGAAATGGTAAGATGATTTACCTGTTATTATATGTATAGCAAATTAACAAGTGGTCAGCAGAAAAACGTGATACAAATCTTTCTAGAAGAGGCAACACTCTAATAAAAATAACATATCGAATTCGATACTTACTTCACAAATATGTCGACAATGACGTTTCAGATAATTCATGTGCTGTATCAAATAAAAAGTTCGGTATATACAAAATTAATATCAAATAATCATTCTCATAAATTTATTAAGTCTTTCAAGATAAATACATTATCACTAACTATTTAAGTGTTTGTTCCATGATACACACAGCCATCAGATATTTAGATATTTCGTACTATGCTTGTCAATTACTTAAATATTTCGTTACATACTTAGTCATTAGTCAGTGGAATATTTCGTAATAAACAGTCTCTGATTTCTGTGTATTCACGTATACATAAGTGTTGTATGATAGTCGGCGTATCTATTATAAACATAATACCAATGTTATATGCTTACAAACGATTACCTAAACTTTTGCTCAAGAAAATTGTTGATGTTTGATGAAAATTGATGAGTACGAATTTTGAATAAATGTATAGTATATAGAATAAATGTGACATAGCTTCTTGACTTGAAACTGAATTTCAAACAAATATGTTAATCAAGAAGAATAATAGATAGCGCATTTCGAATAGATAACATGTGTACGTAATATAGAATAGTGAAAGGACTGTGTCAGAAGCTGTACACTGTAGACCCCCCCCCCCCAAAGAAGAAAATTCCAGCCAAGATGATCGAAGAATGTCCACGTCAATCTTACGAATCACCAGTTACTCTATTCAAATCAAACGTTTTAGACACTTTTTTATGGTCATCTTTTTGCGGAAGTGCTTATCTTCTAAATATTCGACGTCACTATTAAACTGTAACGTCATTTTAGCGGGCAGGTGTTGCTCTTGTGAGAGTTTTTCCTGCATTTGTAAAACAAGGAGCTGTGCTCGCTTCCAAGGCATTGCCTTAGTTCTTATTAAAAATAATGAGCACATATGTCAATTTTCTCCACCATACATCCGTTTAAATTTGGTTTATCTTAATTCTTTCTCAGTGCCAACTCAGATAATTTGATATTACAATTTGATAATGTTGTTATATTCATTACTTTATTCACTGTTGTATATACATGTTTTATTAATATTTTAAATAAATATTTTAATACCAAAGTTATAATGTTGTTATTCATATAGATTGTTTAACGTGAAATATTTTCATTTTTGTTTCAGAAAGATGCTGTGAGTATACTGTTTTTTTAAATTTAATAGAGCGTCGTGCATTCTCTCTGTATATTTCAAGTTAGTATCCCTTGGCTATAATCCTTTTATATTGAAGTGCACAAAAATATAATGACAACAATGATGGGCAACCAATTACACTAAATATCTGGTCTCCCGTCGCAATGCGAATTTTTACTTGTTCTGTTACCTTTTGAAATGCCTTGAAATGGACGATTAATTTTTTTTGCAAGTGTCATTGAATGAAAGGAATCATATTCCGATCACTGTCTGGCCAATAAAGAAACAAGAGAGATCAATATCTTAATTAGTTAGGGCTTATATAATCACATACAAGTGCCAAGCCTGTACCCACTCTGCCTTTTCAGGATAACTAAACGTAGTACGCTGACTCGCGACAACGAAAGGCGGATAAATCGGAAATTATGTTTTGTCGCTAATCGTTAATGAGGAAGAATCAATCAATGCACTATGTGGAATTCCCAATTCCGAAAAAGGAGACACATAATTACATCTTGAGAATTGCACGTTAAACGTAGGTGAAATCCTACGCGTTTCCATTATAAATAATGCTAGGATTCTTCTTGAGTTAACTCGTTTTTCTGTCGTTATTTGGACTATACTTAGTTTATATTTTGTTACCGTTGTCTCATTTTGAATAATGCATGATTAATTTTCAGTACGACTTTATCAATATTGTTGTTGATATTCAGGAATAATCACGCTGCAAACGAGCTTAATATTGGCAATTGGTACATATCGACAGATTCTCCATATAGTTAACTACATGTTGCCCAATCTCTTAAACCATCTGTTGCCCTTTTTGTAGCTTTGACTACCTGAAATGAATGTCATCGATATATCTATGTCATTTTATAATTTTGTTCTGGGGGTTCTAGAATAATTTCTCAATATTTTTCAATAATTTTTCAATGATTGGGTGACTTCCAGTTTTATATACATCGTTGCACTGACACGATATACTCTTTAATAAGCAGTCGAAACCGCGACATGGGCTTCAGACGATTATCACGTAGAAATGCATCAAACAAAGTATTAGTTCAATTAAAGCTAAATATTTGCTAGTCTTATGGAAATTTTAAATTCCATTACGTTTCTAAGTTCTCTGAAGCACTGTGTTGATTCATTTTGCCCGGTCCTACTCACAACATTTAGCTAGAAACCATGTTTTCAATGATAGTTATACAGCATACGATTGTATCTGTAAAGGTTACACAGACAATTGGTGTGTATTGTACGTTTATTCCATTGCAATTCTAGTGGATGTTGTACAGTTAATGAAAAATGGTTTGATCATTGATATTTTACCTCCTACTAAGGAGGCCCACGTGGCCGAGTGGTTAGAGCATCTCGCGTTAAAGCATGGAGTATTTCTCATCTTGTTAACACAGGTTCGCGACCCACTGGAACCTAAGCTGATTTTGTAAGAAGGTTTGCAAGTTTACTTGCGAAAGTTCGCTGGTCTTTTCACAGGTGCATTGTAAATTGACCGCCACAGAATGACAGAAAATCGTCGAGTGTTGCGTTAACATAGATAGAAAAATAGAAAAGAAAGAAAGAAATCTCCTGCTAAGAATAAAGTGGGATACCGCAGACTTTGAGCTGTGCTATATAGACTTATACCAATACAGTATATGAGGTCGTGAACGTACAATGCCTGCAGTTAAATTGGACCTAGGTTTATAATTTAATCCTTAAGACCCATGTCGAGCATACTGCAAGATAATAACCAAGTCTTAGGTATGACCCGTCACAGGAAATCGAAATAATGGACTAATATATTGCGAATCAAATGATCCATCACTTAACAATGGGAAAAAATATGAAAAGGATAATGTATCCCTATCACAACTCCGAGGAATATCTGATGATAAAACATTTACACAGTCAGGAATCGGTTTCTTCAAGACATGAAAGAAATTTGTTATTTAAGTTAAACCCATATTTTTTTTTTTCAAAACGAATACACAATGCAATAAAACTCAGTGTGAATGATGTAATGTTTTACAAGATGGAGCTTATTCGAGATTTCTAAATCTACTAAATTATAAATCGTAACTGAAGCCTCATGGATTCTGTATGATATGATACTTTTGTATTAAGCAATTCACCGTAGCAATTCTGGTTTTAAAATCAATTTAAGTTGACATTGTGAAGTGATACTGTACTATTGTAGTCTAATCAATACTGCTTGCAGGAAGAAATAAACGTGGTTATTATCGATTTTCATGTGAAAATAATGTAAAATTATAGAAATTAGGGTGCATTTTGTAAGCCTTTGAGGGGAAATACTTATTCTAAGCTTGACCCGTTCGGGCGATATTCATGTATACTGCACACAGCCAACGGTTATGTATTTAAAGGGAAATTCAAAGAACGAAGTGAAAACATTAATTGTACATTCTTATTGAGTGACGCTATTTTACGTAGTACAATAGTGAATTTTAATCACCGGCATTATTATGGGAATTAAAATGTTGTGTTAAATGGTTATATCTATAGCATTTGTGTATTGGAAAGAAAAATGTTTATATAATTGTATATTCATATCTGTATCATAAATGGTGCTATTCTGTTTATATTCCGTTTGGATATTATTACTACAGTCTGTCCAATATTCGGGTAAGCTATAACTATCTCCGCTTTGTCATACACTGATTATTTAAAAAAAAAATTACAAAACACTTTTCAGTTATTTATCATTGCAAAATATTCAAAGAATATTCGATCAACCATGACATTAATTCCTTATGTTAAGAGAATAATTTTGTCTATTTGTCAGTTGTTATTTCACTAAAACAAGAAAAATTTGTTTGTTGTTAATCTGTGCTGCTGGACGACTATTTAGTGTTAAAAGTATGGACATATCTTGTGAACTATTTGTTCGCAATGGTGTGCGTTTTAAATTTTAATATACTAATGAGGTAATTTGTAATTGAATTGAAACTCGGAAATGCAAGTTATCGGATTTTCATGGATTAGTTTACTTTGTATTGGTGAAGTGTAATTCAGTATTTAATACAAATCAGGATTAATAGTTTAAAAACAATGGAATCGGGACCACAATATAGAAATATTTTGAAATCTTTTCTATATGTCGATTACTATAGTACAAAATCATTATTTTACACTCAACGGGAATGTTTTATCTGCTTTGAGGAACTGATCTTTATTTATTACCATTTTTTCTTTAAAAATATCATTTTTGAAAAAGAGAGATCGATCGAAGAATGTCTGATATCTGAATCGTTGCTACATAAATATGTATATCCATTTGGAATTAATTCAAGAATAAAACAATTGAAAATAGGACATTGACTTTGTTATAGTTTATTCACCGTTTTCAAACACTATCTAAAAACAAGTTAACTTAGTTTTTGATTCACGGCCAACTTTGTGTTACTCATAGTATAGATGCGACGTATAAACCAATGCAAACAGGACGGAAGGACACTTAAAACTATTTCACATGATTTCATCAAATGTTATTTATCATTTTTCTATCATACGATGTTTTTCTTTACTGAAAACTATAACGTCCATTGCATAGTCAAAATAAATTGTTTACTTCACTTCCAGACAATATTAAAGATAGCATTTGTATATTATATTCAATATTTATCTGAATTATAGACAGCAATCTATCAATTGGTGTACTGAAATAAAATGAGGATTGCAGTGTATTGGAAATATGTTTCGACTGTATTTTTTCAAATGGAGAACAGATTTTAATTTTATAATGTCATTAAACATAAACTGTTGGCATTTGAACCTATTTAAAGTTATTTACAATACACTTTAGCATGGATTCTTACCAGAGGGGAATATGTTTTTCATTATTTGTCACAATACTAAATCTTTATTAGTCATCTACCTTACTAATTCATTTCTTCAGAAAATATGTGGACAAATACATTTGTAATAAATACTCTTCTTTACTATATCTATTAATACTATTATAAATGGTTTAAATAGCCATGCTATGTGTAAATATTTTCTTTATCAAAATATATATAAGTGAGCAAGGTAAGTATCCTGAAGTGTTATTAGACTGGTATTATCATTATATTGACCTCTCTTTATTTTCATTGTTTTACTTTAAAATGGGGGCCCCGTGTCTGAGTGGTTAGAGCATCACACTTTACACAATTCAGTTTCTCGCCTATAGTCAGGGTGGTTTCGAGTCCCACTGGAACCTAACCTGACTTTGTAATAAGGTTTGCCATATTTCTTGCAAAATGTCGGCGGTTTATTCCTGAGTACACTGTAACCTGGTTCTTTCCTCCACCACTAAAAACCGGCTGCTACTGTTGTTGAGTGTGACGTAAAAATATTCATTCAAATCAACATTAGAGCGGTACACAACCACAACTGGCAAGTTTTCTTTTTGGTATATTGAAAAGGTACCGTTAGTATTGTGCGAGTGTTATTCCCGGATGCGTCTAATTATCGGATACTGTGGAAACTATTACTTGTTTTTTTCGTAATTTGGTAATGTTGCTTTAATCATCATTTTTATTTCTTCACAGATGGATCATGTTCGCTACCCTCAGATTTGGTCGGAACTTGGTACGACAGTAATAACGATGAAATTACCTTTGACACTAATTTAAATGCCGTAACAACAGGTTGGACTATAACGGCTTACTCTTCAGACGTTACCTCTTGGACATGCCAATCGGAAGATACAGCAAATAATTATTTCCTATTTCTGTGAGTATTTGAAATCTGAAAAAAGATATTTTACAAGATTAATTATATTTGTCTAATTATCTTTCTCAAATTGACCGGGGATCTCCGTTACCGAGTAGTTATAGCGTCGCCCTTTGAACCATGGATTATCTCACTTCTGTTCAGCGCAGGTTCGAGTCCCACCGGAACCTAAGCTGATATTTGAAAGAAAGTTTGCCAGTTATTTGCGGAAGGCCGGTGGTCTTTTTTCACGGCTACACTGTAACCAATGAAAATTGTTGAGTGTAGCGTAAACTACTATTCAAAATCAAAATCAAATCAAATCGACAACATTCATAAAAGTAAATTTGTAGAATTTGATTTTCCCTTGTGGTGCCTCTTCATATACCCACCCAATGAAAAGTCTGATATTTATCAATCATTTGATTTTTGTATTCAATCTACTGTTCCCGACATTTCTTCGAAAAGTACCCTTTCATTCATGTACTTACACTTTCTTCACCTTTCTATTAAATCATCCGATATCATATTTAGTCATCCTTACTTTTGATCAAGTACCTTTGTTTATTCCATTTAAATGTTTTGTTGTCATTTCTGGTCAAACTTGCATCAATGGAATTGGAGTCACATTTGAAACTTTTTTTAAATGCTCATATAGGTTAACAAGTATTTACTTGAAAACATATATTATGTAATCGATTGCAATTGTAAAGTAAGGATTCCTTATGACAGGTACGCGTTGTCCTCGTCAAATTGCCATATCTGTTGCACTAGATAAATATATAAATATATAGATAGATAAATATATAGATAGATAGATAAATAGATAAATAGATAGATAGATAGATAGATAGATAGATCGATACATCGATATATAAGTAGGCAGTGGATACATACATACACACACGCACACACATACATACATACATGCAAGCACAACACGTATGTGTGTGAATGATCTATATAATAGATGGAAGTCATAAAATGAATTATGTTAAGAAATAAATTGACTAAGGACTCATTTAAAAATCTTGTCAACTTTATGGGACGAGCTGTTCCTTCATCGGGACATATGCACTCATAGACGAAAACGTACACAGTCATTAAGACACACACACAAATATATATGTTAGCATATATTGAAAATAGTCGACTCGTCGATTTTAGTTCTTGTCTATATATGTAGTTTATTACCAAATGCACATGCTTACAGGTGTTGTTTAAGAACACGCTGCCATGTTCCTCCTTTTTCTTGTGTTTTCCATCGCTGTTATCTTACCCAAAAACTTGATATTGAAAAATATCAAAAGAAGGCTTTACTTCAAAACTGGTTTTTACTAAGCTTGTAATTATATTTTGTTTTGATAAATACTGGGTGGTCTTTAGTTATTCAAATTAATTAAGGTCTACAGAAGTGTTTTATATCGGAAAATGATTTTTGTATTCAGATAAAATCACAATTCCCTCATGTGTAAATTGTATCTTTTCTATTAGAATAAGTCAAAATAATTTACTTTAAAGCTAAATCATGTTCATTAAGTATATTTCAGGGTTGAAATGTAAAAATATTTGCGATTACATGGGAAATAAATAATAAGAAAAATTTAAACGAATTAATCAGTTCGTCAACATTTCATTATCGATTTTTAAAGTGTTTTATAATGTTGTTTATTAGAAAACAATTAATATACTGTTATATTATCCAATTAATAACATGGCTGTAATTATTTCATTCCAGCGGTGATCAGCATATCGACTTATTTTCAACATATCAAAATGCATTTCTGTGCATTCAGTGGAAAAAGATCACAGATTACTCTTACTACTACTACATCAGAGCAAGTCAGTGACTTTTTATAAATACGAAATAATAATAATAATAATAATTAAATTGATCTTTTTATAACTAAGTTTATATGCTTATCATAACTAGTTACGCATCATCGACTGTTCATTTAAAAGTCATTACAAAGCTGACGCGATATACAGAACGTGTTAAGGGCATTCTTAAATAAAATCTTATTTACCTATTTTTCACATCGTAAAACATTTCTGTTTTCATTTCACTAAAACTGACATCCTATTTCAGATCTTACAAGTCTCACGTATTGACTTTAGGACCCACGCATTCGCCTGACAATCACGCTCTTACGCAGTAACATCTAACTGTAGTGCATTTAAAAATCTGCCAAAATTGTCATCAGCGAGTTGGCCCAGTCGGCCAAGTCAACCTAAACTAGTGCACATGTATAAGGATGTACCGCCAAAGTAGCAATTTTAATGTACATGACAAAACCTGATGAAGTTACTTGTTTCCATTATATACACACTTATTCTACATGTAGTGTATTGCCATCCAAATCCTGATGATGAAAATATTTTAATTTCGAATAAATCTATGGCAGGAATAACATATAAGCGAAATGCCACTGTAATGCACCAGATAGCACCATTTTACATTGAAATTTCAAAATATTTCCGGGCTATGTACCTGGACTCACTTAACCTGTTGTTTTGCTCTTTGATTTAATTGGGACTTAAGACGGGGTGACAAGAGCTAAACCTTCTAAGACACTTTTTCAGTTACTTATATCATCTATAAAAAAACTCCTGTCAAAAATTGTCGATTATTACGATTTTCGTTCATTCAAATTTTGTTAGTTAAACGCATTAGGCTCACCTGCCAAAATATTTTTCTTGAGAGTGAAAATATATTATCTGGCGGCCGCCACATATTTATCTGGCGGTTGCCACTTATTTATCTGGTGGCCACCACATAATAATCTGGCGCTTATTTATCGGTAGATGCTCCAGAAATGTGTTATCTCTAATATGTTAGGGTGATGTTTTCTTCTAAAACGTCTAAGACATCGAAGTTTCTTCTTAAGTGTATTTCTGCTAATGATAATCCCGAAGACATGTGCAAGGTATTGTAACATCTCCTGATGAGAAAGTCCGAGGCTGTTTCAATTAAGTGGCGGTGGCCAGATAATTACGCGGCGGCCGCCAGATAAAATATTTTCACTTTCAAGAATATATGGCAGCCGCCAGATAATTAAGTGGCGACCGTTAGATAATTAAGTGACAGCCGCCAGATAAAATATTTTCACTCTCAAAAAAATTCTTTTGGCAAGTGAGCCTAATATGCTTCCGTAGTTAATCGATGAAGTTTTGTTCAATTTATTATGTAATTTGATAGAAATGTAAGTTTCACAGGAAAAATAAAATTTTCACCAATTTCATTATCTGTGAAAGAATACATTTAAATAATAAGTTTTATAATAAAGAATCATAGTACCTGACTTTTCATTTTCATGTCTGTAATTAATATCGAATAACGCTCTAACTTGCGTACATTTATTCTATCAAACTACAACATTACGAGTACATACCAATATTACATTCTAAAATATATTGATTTTCGATGTAAAGCACAAATGCATCGAGTTCTTTTCTTATACTCTTTCTCTTGTTATCTCAGATGAATCAATGAAATCCTTCTCCGAATTTGTCTCTGTCTATCTGAATCGATCTGCTTCTATTTATCTGTCATTCTCTCTATCTCTCCGTTTCCCCTAATCTCTGTCATTCTGTCCATCTCTACTATGTCACTGTCTGTCTGTCTGCCTCTCTCTCTGTCTCTCTATCTCTGTCTGTCTCTCTCTCTTTGTCTGTCTGTCTGCCTGTCTCTCTCTCTCTGTCTCTCTCTCTCTGTCTGTCTCTCTATCTCTCTCTGTCTCTCTCTGTCTCTCTCTCTGTCTCTCTCTCTCTCTCTCTCTCTCTCTCTCTCTCTCTCTCTCTCTCTCTCTCTCTCTCTCTCTCTCTCTCTCTCTCTCTCTCTATATCTATATATATATATATATATATATATATATATATATATATATATATATATATATATATATATATATATATATATATATATATAATTCAGACAAGGAACCAGAGGCAGGTAACAGACGTGTTCACGTTCAGCAATATGATCCCTCAGTGACGTCATGGGACACGGCTACATACTGCAATCCGTCGAGCGGTCCAGGAATAGAGGAATATAATGTCATAGTTAAAAAAGGCCAGTATGATTTATTCGAATACTAATATCATTAATTAACGAATGAACGTTTGTCAGAGTGCATTTATTGTCAATATGGATACCGTTTTGGTGACAGATAAATAGAATGGCTCCGGTTCGTATTGACAATAAATGCACTCTGACAAGGGTTCATTCGTTATATTCACATATCATAGTTTTCAAATTGAAAAGCAAAATAACGGAATCGAAGATCCCACGTTATACTTGATTAGTCTCATGATGATGGGACAGCGATGTTCAAGCTAGAACAGTAAAATGCTGAATGAAATATCTTGGTGTGACGTCATGTTATGAATGAAGCTACATCATTGTGTGACGTTATATAAAAAACTTCATTTATAGCTGATATGAACGCCGTCTAGATTTACACTAAGTCTATGGGAGACTGCTGCGGGGAATTTAAATATTTGAATGTAGAAGCATGCATCTATTTCGTACTAAAAATCGTCCGTTAAAAAGATATATGTTAACAGCGGCAAAAACTTCACCCATGTGCATTGACTTTTGCGTTGGTTACTTTGCTTCGGAAAGAAATTCATTATTTTCAGAAAATCATATGATTTATTTTTTAAATAGTGAAATTGAAAATATATGTGTAATGTCAGGTTTGGGCTCTTCTACTTTTGTTTGTTTAGAAGCATGGAGGTAACAGAAAGTTTAATTGTCTAAGACACTTTTCGTGTACCTGATACGATTGCATACTTGTATATTGAGGTATTAACAATTGCTATTTATCAATATGAAGAGGTCAATAGCTAAGTACTATGACCTATGAGATGGACTTATGTCAAGACCATGAGGGTTCCTTGGCATGTCACCGGAACACCCGCCACATTCACTTCATATGTTTGATGTATGATTCAAACACCACTGTTTTAGGAAATGTTTGGCTAGGAATATTCGGAACCGGTATCTGAACTTGAGCACGGGACCTCCTTCGACAAGAATATCATATCCGACTTAGCAACCGCCAGCTGTTACATAGTTAAATATGTCTTCTGAAATAACCAAACGTTTGTCGGGTATTTATGCAATATATTTCACGATAAGAAATTATTTAGGAAAGAATAATCCTTTTGTCGTCTATCATTTCGACATACCAGATGTTAGGACCTTGGATGATCGAATTATCTGCAAAATTTCCAATACAACTTTGTTCGACCACACGCGTAGATATATCTAAATCGAAATATCGATATAACCTCATGAAATGTAAAGGAAAAGTACAGAGATCATTGCACATGCGGCTGTTAGCTAAGGTTTATAGATACTTCCTGTATGTTGAAATTCAGAGAGAAAAACATCAAAATGAGTTATGCAAAGCCTTTAAAGCGAGCGCAACTCAATGTTATTATTACAATTAGTATACTAGAATTAGCTATCATTGATATTGATAGTTTGTTAAGCCTTAAAAAGACTTTATTTCTAAACTGTTAGACTTTTTAATAATTTAAACGCAAAGTAAACATTTCAGAAAAAGAAACGCAACATTTAACTGAAGAGAAGTTACAAAAATCAAGTGATATTAATTTATGATGGGAAATATGGTGTCTGTCCGATACAGCATTGTAAAATTTTACAGCATTATAAAACTACGTTTTTGATTAGATAATTATTCATATTCTCGTATATCTTAGAAATTTAAGACATTATTACCGACATCGTGTTATATTTGCTTTTTACTTCTCCCAGGTTTTGAAACACAAGTTAAACAGTGGTGTCCCATACCATTACTTGGATCATTCAGTTATGTTCATAACGACGGTTCTACAGACACGTGTGATCCTGGATCACACCTGGATGTCTGCAACTCGTGGACAACGATGGTATTCAATTATACCCAGTGCAACACAATACAGAGTTTTTCGTGTAAGTTTTTTCCAACGTCTGGCATATATGTTTAAAACGTCCACACAAAATATACATACGCATGTACTCACATGTGCGCATTAACACGAACACATATGTATACATAGAGGGAATCTGTTGAGAAAAGAGTCAGAATGCCAATTTTAGCTAAAACTTTTTCGGTATTTAAGACGCAAAATTCCATTGGATTGTACTGAAAATAAAATTTAATTTGAACTCCATGTTTACGGATATATCATCATTTATGATAGAAAATTTATTAATGCACAGAATGTGTAACCGTAATAAAAATATATACTCTTTTTAAAATATGCAATATAAAATCATTTTGGTTTTCATTTTCTGCCTATTCAGCCGAGGGGACAGTATATTGTGTACAGACCGTCACCATGGGAACAACTTACTATACTACCGTACTAAACCCAGGTACAGTCGATAACACGCAGTATTACAGATTTACATGTCTTGTAAGTATTTATAATGTGTGAACGTGTGTGTGTGTGTGTGTTTGTTTGTGTGTGTGTGTGTGTGTGTGTGTGCGTGTGTGTGTATGTGTGTGTGTGCAGTTGAGAAAGTGTGTGCATATGTGTCTAAGTTCACGTAATTGTGTATGTGTGTAAGCATATATGTACATGTGTCTTTGTTCATATAAATGTATGTATGTGTGCATGATAGTCTTTGTTTGTGTAAGTCCATAAGTGTGTGTGTCAGTGTGAGCTGGCCAAAATATGAAAGAATTCGCAGCGGCGAATATAATAATCAACTTCTTTTGTTGATAAAATGTGAAAACTTATTCGAATGTAAAAGATATAAAACAACTCGGACACCAAAGTATAAATATTAAGTTTGTCCAGGACACATATACAAATCCGGTATTTCATGTGGGGTTTATAGACAGGTGACCTTTATAAAGAGGTGGCCTGTAATGAGAGTTTGACTGCATATTTGTAATTCATACTCCCCAACTTTGTAAACAAATTCATCAAAATGTTTAAGAAAGGTTTGCACTTCTTATTAATAATCTTTGAAATTGTTTTTCTGTGAAAGAGTTCTGGGTAATGGTCATACGTTTAAACAATGCTAAAACTCAATAAACTTTGCATGATGTTTAGGCGAAAACACGAATTATTTATGCTTTAATTGAACATTTTGTATAGATATGAAACAGATTTGTTAATGATTATGAAAATCATTGCTCATTTGACGAAAACTTCAGAAAGATCAAAACATAGATTCAGTACATATACAAGATATTTCATTGCCAGGTTAGCTTTAATGTTTACCCTACATGTTTGATGTTAACGACATATATAACAGTGTGTTACATCCAGAAGTGCGAATTAAGTGGGAAAAGTTTGCCAGTTTTCTTGCGGAAGGTCGGTGGTCTTTACCCGGGTAACCGGGGTTTCTCCTCCACCGATAAAAACTGGACGCCATCATATGACTGAAAGATTGTTGAGTATGGCGTAAAACAAAAAATCAAAATAAAAAATCAAAATCAAATCCAAAAGTGATACAAACAACTGTATTAAAAAGTAAAATATTGAAGGTTGAGCTTGAGTATTGAGTAAATATGGTGATTTCGGGTCTTGCTGTAGTTATTGGTTTTAGAAATTGTTATCTGGCTAGTATGCCTCGCTACGTATGATATGATGATTATATATATCATAATGTATTACATTGTTCTCACAAAGCTGCTAGATATTGTGGCTGTTTATAGAGAGTTTGAAACTCTATCTTAAAACACATAAATCGCCAATCCCTTATAACATATTTTGCATGTAAATTTATGTCTAATATCCTACTATTTATACGCCATATTTGTACTTTTTGTTTCATGAAACCCTGGCAGGGATGTGATTATCATCTATTTTACTGTTTACATAAACCGCTGTACTGCCGTCTAAATGACATTCTCGCTAGCAGAACGCTAAAACTAAGCAAGAACTATATATCAAACGAATTCCATTTTATGTCATTCGAGTTGTCATTTAAAGCCCTGTTATGACTTCGAAAAACACTGCAGCTAATTTCCAAAATCGTATACTTAAATACCTCAGACTATAACATAATAAAATTTGCCCGGAGTAATATCCATGACAATATGTACACATAATTTGAATTATGTAAATCTTTGCTCGATTATTTTGAACTTAATCACATCTCTTTATAATATCCCTTAATAATGCCCTGCTGAAGCATAACACAGAATGTATTTCCTGTTTAAATTCATATTGGAATTGTTATGATTCTAGAAAATGCTATAGTATATATTCATTCCTCGCGAGATTTCTAGAAAATCTGGATAAAAGTAACAACGTTTTCCTCATTGTCAGTATTGATAGTTTGAATGCTTTTCAGTTAGGCATATACTCATTGTTTTATCGTCTATCATATTCCATTTGGAAGAAAGTAATTTCCCGACGAGTGTAGCATGTCAACAAGGGACCGGGCACCTTGTTCCATCCAATTTGGGATTCGTAATTGTTCTTATTGTTGGGACATCTAATTTGTCATATTCTTATGGTCTTGGGAGTTTCGAATATCCATTTGTTCTTTTCAATATATTTTAAATAAAGCCAGTTGATGTCTGTCAATAACATTGTCAAACAGAGCAGTTGTTGTTATCTCATTTAATGGAAGTCAACAAGGTATTCTCTCAACGTAGTCTTATTGACAGACAGGATCGTCTTGAACAGAACATTTGTATTGGCCACATTTTCCAAAAGTAACTTTGGTATTAAGAATATTCAAATACAAAATGACTGCTAGATTTGAAAAATCAGCAGAAAATGAAATCAATTTACAACAATTTGTAACAAAATTCTCTATTCACGACTCTCAATCCTTTATGTCTTTAATTCCCGCTGTGGTAATACAATAAATACATTTGTATCTTTGTTATAATGTATATTATAATGATTACACTTGTGATAAAAATCTAAACTTAACATCTTTGAAAGATATAATATTCATAAAAAATAACGATCGTCTAACTGCAATTTATAAATAGCATGAGGTAATTTATCAAATGAGAGGACTATCATTGTTTCCGTTTGTTGTCACTGTTCTACTCTGACTACTTTCAATTTTACTAATGAATGCACTTTTTTAATGAAGTCAGTTCAGTTTATAATCAATCTGATTGTGATATAACGTCATCCATCGACATCTGAGGTATATGTTTGAATTCCTAGTGTTATAAGTAAAAATTAAGAGAATTGTGTCTAGAGTGAAATAATGTATTTTATATTCCAGGCTGTTTCTACTTCCGGTTCCAATATATACCTCAGCGATAGCAAAGGAAGTTGTGCAGAGGGTCAGATATCAACCAACAAACAAACTGATGGTAGTGGGACATTAGTATTGACCCCATACAGTACGTTTAACTCATCTTTCTGTATATATGATATCGATCGAAGTTACGTAATGCAATAGACAAAGTGTAATATCATGTAAATATATGATTTTGAATACGCCCGTTTTATGGTTGCAAAGAAATAATCGATAATCATATTTCTGTTAAAATATTACTCAAATTGATATCTAATGTTTTAAAAGTTTTTGCAATATTGCTATTTAAAGTCAATACATAAAACGATATATCATTAATTCAGTTTGTTTTCCCTTTTCAGAAACCTGTTGTAAGTATTGTATAATTTTTAGCAACAATATCACACAAATAATATACACACATTGATTCAATGTATGTAAGTATCATGCCGAGATATTTTAATAAATACGTTTAATTTCCGTTACACATGCCTTGACAGACCGAGATATAACTCCCAAGTTCTTTGGTAATCTACAAATTGCTACGCAAAAACTGACAGACATGGGGCTAATTATATTACATTATTATTTATCTTATTCAAAGGTTCAGGACTAATTCATTATCTCTACAAATTCCTTTGGACAATATCTATGTTTCTATAGTTTTTTGCAATATATATTCTATTTCATGTTGTACTCGATAAACATTTTAAACCCTATTAAAACTGAAGGAAATACAAGGATGGATTCATTACCAAGCAAATTATTAAACGAAATGGTATCACTGGTTATTTTCTTTTGCAAAATTAATAACAAAATAATCAAGAACAATTGGTTCTTGAAGAATCGAGAAGTTCGGTCTGTAACGTATGTCTTACTGACTATTGTATCAGTCAATGTATCATTTTGGACATCTATTTTAGATGAATTTTTTTTTTCATGATATACAACTTGTTTTTCTTTACCGATATATTGATACCATTTCGAATAGATGTTTTCACAAAATATTGGTGCGATAACTTTGGACAGTAAAATGATGCGTATTTTCGGAAAATGACGTCACGAAACAATTGGTCACTGTGTTTATTTTTTCATATCATTTTGCCATCCATAGTTACAAGAAAGAGATTATCGTGAACATGTAAATCGGTACTTTAGATTATATAACAACCACATATTCTAAAATTAATTCTTTTTACATATCCTAGATGGTGCATGTACTTTTCCTACGGGTTGGAATAACACGTGGTATGACAGTGGAGCTGGTGACATTCAGATGGAATATGATATACACGCTATACAATCCGGATGGGATGTACAAGTATTTAACACCTCTGTGACATCATGGACTTGTATGACTGATGATACCGTGAATAATCTATTACTATTCAAGTATGTTGAAATGATATAAAAAGAAGATAGATATGAACATAAAAACTACACAGAATCAGATTTTGAAGTATTCATTTTAATTTATGTTTTAGAATTTAATACGCAATCTGTACATTTTCTTTGATCTAATTTGTATAAACGTACTTGTAAAAATCACTTCGCTGTAAGTTAAACCTTGGCAATTCAAATTAATACGTCTATGTATTGTTTCTTCACCAGTTGAAGTTCAGCGATGACGTCATTTTTTCTTTTCCATTAACGATGTCAAATGTAAAAACAATAATATTGCAATCTTTGTTTAGGACTGGTCAGAAATGTTATAAGAAACATAGAATTATTTCTTTTACAGGGGTGATGCAGTATTAAAACATTCAGGTGAAGAATGGAATGTGTTTAAATGCATAAAATGGAAGAAAATAACAAACGATTCCTACTACTACTATGTTTACAATGGTTAGTTGATATTTGTCATACATATTAGTATATACTGCGCAGACTATTTATCATAATGTTTCACTTTAAGCTTTCCTTACACATACGAAAAGTTTTTAGTGAATTGTTTAACATCTGATACGTACTGAAAACAAGTATCTTGTAGGAGTATCGTTATCTGATTGTTAATTTAACTAATCATAAACCATCAAGATTAGTATTCATTGTTGTATTCATGTCCTTAATCATTTGGATGTACACCACTCGCGATTGTTCAGCACGACGTTGGATTCTCGTTACCAAGTAATACCTACAATTTCTTTAAAACCAGAGTATTTTCCTTTGCAAACCAATGGGAATAAGTTGACGCAGTATCTCAGACGAGACTTTAAAACGAGATTCTATGTCAAGGCGTATACTATAAAGAACTCGCTGCGTTAGTATCAAGTAAACCAAGTGTGACACTCCAACGTATAACTAGCTGGTGACGTCACCAAATAGGTGTTTATTCTAGTTGAGAAATAAAACAAATCAAACAACAATAAATAGCCAATCAAGCAAATTAAATTCGTATCAGCAAACTAACCATGTTCTACATGTATAGGTTTACCAAGTGAAAAATCCGGGTTCTGCAAGGAATCAAAACACCATTGTCTATTTTACAAAATAGGGGTGTACAGGTAAACATTTTTGCTTTCTATGATCCCACACATTACTTTAGCTCTAATAACTATTTGCTGTGAAGTAGTCTTTCACCCATGTTATGATCTGATTTCGACTGGTTGTCATTGTTAAGTCGTTGTTAAAATGTGTCAATTTATCTTTGTAGACCAATTCCGATGTTTATCTAATATACAAATACTCAAGTGAACGCTATCAAACTTTTTGTTCGTTGTTTTTATTATCTATAGATGTGAACGTTAATGCTACCAACAAAAGGATATATACGGAGATTTACAATCCATCTGCCAATTCATTTGATTTGAACACATACTGTAATCCATCTTCCGGACCGGGCCCAGAGGAATATCATGTACTCGTCAAACAAGGCAAGTGAAAATTTTGTGTAGTCATCAAATTCTTAATATAATTGATTTTATCATATACTTGCTACAAGATACATTCTTTTTTATATCTGATACAGGAGCCGACACGTACCCTTGATCGAATACCATGTATCAGCCCGCTCTTTATCACACCTCTTTAACCCTTTATTGCATCCAATTTGGAACGCTTCTAGTGTTTTTATTCAGAATACCTTAATTGTTTTCCGCTTCAGCAAAACCCAATATCTTAGGCCTAATTGTGAACAATTTCAGAGATTGTTAAATGAAAATGTGATTGAATCCTTTGATTTACTAAACATTCGGTTGAAAATAATGTAACAAATATTCCACAGGTAGGTTCAAAACACTGCATTTCGTGATTTTAGATACGAATACACGGACTAGGCTATTCCCTTCAACACAATGTTTAGCCTCACAACAGAGGTTTACCAGAAGTAGAATACGCATGAATGTTCTTTCAAAGTTCCTGTAGGCTACCGTTATTTCCGATTTATCTTAGTAACATATTTACACTGAAATACAAATTATGTCAGCAATTTATCTTCACAAAAGCTAGTTTTAAGTTACATGTAAACAGTTTTATGTACTCCGTAATTTCATGCCTGCGGGAATTCCAATAAAATAATGCAAGTGTTAACCTAGAAATTAAAATACTTCTAATTTTCACCAGTGATAGTTAGCCTAGTGTTTGTCTATTTACCGGTAGGGTATTAAATGATGAAAACAATAAAACACGACAAAATCTGCATCGCAGTCTTCGGGCATACGGCTCTCGGTCTAGTATTGGAGTCTCGGGTTGATATGGCATGGAGTACAGATTTTGCCATGTGTTTTTCTATATATATCTCAAAATTGAAAGAAAATCTGGAGATGCGATTCAAAACAACATTTTTGTGGATTATATATATTTTGCACAGCAGTGCATTGTTTATAAAATGTGGCACATATACTAACGAAAAAAGGAACTGTGTATGCTTAAAAATTAAATAAAAACATAAAAAAGTGTTTTTAATCGCTATTCATTCTTAAAGGCATAGTTTAATATTCTAAACGCCTGTTTGAGTACCCAGTTTCTTAAACATCGCGTTCGACTCGCCTTGATGGCCACAGCACGCTTTCATGGAGTTTTGAGCCAAAGCGATACGTGGTTAGTAATCGATTAGAATTTCTTGCATTCATTGACAGTATTCAATGTATTGAAAGAGAAAAACATTGTTTTTTGGAATAAAATTTTGATTGAGAGGTGCCTCGCATAATTGAAATGAACTTTTGCGTGCAATTTGGAAGCTGGAAGCTGGGATGTCTCAAAGCAATGCGGCAAGGCAGTTTGGAGTTCATATTAACAACGTAAATGCTTTATGGAGATATCAACAAACTGGCACCATTCGGGATCGTCCACGATCAGGACGCCTGCGTGTGACTCACGTCGACCAGATGCGTATATACGGACATCACATTTCAATCCAATTGGCTTCCTTGACCGCTAGAAGCATCCCCGGGCATCAACGGATAAATCCTCGTACCGTATAAAGGAACAGCTTGTGAGAGGCCAACATCCGTCTTCGACGTCCTGCTCTCCGTCCTGTTCTCCTCAGGTGTCACCGTGTAGCGAAGTTTGCGTTATTTAGGAGGCATAATCATTTCAATAACAAAGAATGGCGGGAGTTCTGTACGAGTCGAGATTTCATCTCGACACAAGTGACGGTCGTGTTCAGGCTTACTGTCGTGCCGGAGAACGTTACATTGACGCCTGCGTTATTCAGCGCGCCAATTCGGCGGAGGGAGCATTATGGTCAGGGGTGGAATTACAACACATGGAAGGACCCCTTTGGTGATAGGGGATGGCAATTTAACCGTAGTAAGCTACCGTGACGAGATTGTACGTCAGCACGTCCATTCATTCACAGAAACCAATGTAGCGTCATTCTTCAGCAGGACAACGCACGACCGCACACCGTACGTGTTGTTAGTGACTACAGCAGCAAAACGTGAATGTGCTACCCTGGCCTGCGATGTCACCGGATTTATCGCCTATAGAACATGTTTGGGATGAAATGTAACGACGTCTACGTCAAGAGCCAAACCACCCTGCTACGCTGGACGCTTTGCGTAGTTCTTTATTGCGCATATGGCGGAACATACCCCAGGCATTTCTGAATAACCTGATTTGTTCAGTGCGTCGTAGGTGTGAAGAATGCATCGGTTTAATTGGTGGTCAAACACCTATTAAACTTGTGAAACTTTTTTGCAACCCTCCTTACTTTCATTGGCTGTTCGTATCAACTATAATGAACATAATCCATGGTTTGATGTTTGAATAGAAAAACAATGCATTATATTGAATAATGATATACATAATTCAACATAATATTTTGTATATGAATCTATAAATGAAATTACTAAACTTCAGTTTCTTTTTTCCGCTAGTATATAATGCTCGATTTTCCAAATCCATGTCGTGTCCCGACAATAGAAATTGAATGTTTGTAAGA
Source organism: Atrina japonica (assembly GCA_030159075.1). NCBI lineage: Eukaryota > Metazoa > Mollusca > Bivalvia > Pterioida > Pinnidae > Atrina > Atrina japonica. The sequence goes on along the minus strand of BROG01000145.1, from coordinate 910,619 downwards.
GTTACCACGTAATTGGACGACCAATATAATCGATATATTTGGCGGGTTTAGTATATACATCGTCACACTGTCGATTTTTTCGGTTTTTCGGTTTTTATATTTGTAAATATTCAATCTTCTGGTTTCAATCCAATGACGTGAATGTCGTTGTCTCAAATTCCAACTAAATGTGATACTTTAAGATAGTGCGATCTAGTATTTGTTTGATTTACCAGTATTTGCCACATTTTTTGGACATTAAAATATTCACGGATGACTTGAATCTCGGAGCATAGTGTGTCTGAATAACATTTTGTTTACATTTGTATGTTTACTCGACAAATTATATGCATGTAAATATTTTTGCGTCTTGATGTTTATGTGTGATATTAATTGCTTTTTTTGTCGTATCAGGTGCTGAAGCCAACGTAAAGCAGTGGTGTCCCATACCATTGCTCGGTCGATTGTCTTATACTCACAATGATGGATCAATAAGCACCTGTGCGTCCAATTCAGAGCTAAATGTTTGCTCAGACTGGACAACGATGGTCTTTGATTACTCCAAGTGTAACACAGTACAATCTTTCTCACGTAAGTATTTGAAATATTAAACTTTATTTCCCATTTGATCAGGATTCCAGAAATGTTTTTGTGATTTGAATATTTATGATAAAAAAGATAAACAAAATCACTTAAACCTTATTATTAATCGTCGGATGTCATAGTGACAATACACAAATCAAATGAAATTGGACATACATCGACTTCTCAAAATTCAGAGATAGATAGAATCAGGTCCCAAGGAGGACTAACCATCCCTTGTTGATCTAATACGATGTATCGTGCATGTTCAAACTTGACGTATTTGTTTTTGTTTTTGTTTAGAGAATGGAATTGTGACGTGTGTTCATACCGAACAAGTTGGATCTACGTTCTATACAATGATTTTGAATCCTGGAGTTGTTGATGCCGTATCATACCAAAGATTTACGTGCTATGTTAGTACTGTTTTGCACAACTGATAAACACAATCATGTCCATATAAAATGGCCATTTATGTATTTTATGAATATATGCAGTGGGTGTGTGACTGATTTTACCTGTGGTAAAGGATATATTTAGTCACACCGCACGTTAAATCACCACCTATCGAATCGTTAAATACATGTAAATAGATCTTACTCAAAACGACTTGCATGATACATACTGTATATCTGGTAATTTTCTCTCCCGTTAAACTGGCATTAGCTGTGTTTACCAAAAATATTACGAGTTTTTTCTACTTTTACATCTAGTACTTGACGTACGATAACATATAAGAGCTTAACTCAGGCATAATAAAAAATGAGAAGATAAGGTCAGGTCCAGTGTGGTATGCATATACAAATAGTAAGTTTGAATTCATCAACTGCAAGTGAATTATTGCCAAACCGGGTTTCTCAAGCAATTTTCAAAAATATATGAGAACAAAAGGATTTTTATGCCTGTGTATATCTCTTTTTCGTGATTGTATATCAATATAAAAAATCTCGGATACTAAAGTATAAATCAATAGAATGTCCATGACATAGATACAAATCCGGTAAAAATGGACAAACACGGACCTCTGGAAACCAAGAGGTGGGATCAGGTGCCATGGAGGAGTAAGCATCCCCTGTCGACCGGTCACATCCGCCGTGAGTCCACAGTCAAGTCCAATGAAATACGTGAGGAGTATCTAAGTATCTAAGTAGTAAAAAGGATTGAAATTCTTATAACAAAAACACAGCTAATGTCCCTTTAAATTGTCGTCCTTTTCGCCCTTAGATGATGGGGCGAATTTAGAGTGAAAGCGAAATTGTCAAGCTAAATAACTGAAGTACTGGCGTACATGCCCTCTATGAGACTAGGGATTAAAGGCGAATTTAATACAAGGTGAATATATTTCCTGTCGTAAATAGGGGCGACGATTTTCAGGTATACAGTAGCGTAATTATACGATTTATCAAGGTGATGAGTTGTTATTGTTAATTTAATCTTTGCTTATAAAATGGTTCAAAGTACAGTAACATGGTCTTCTTTTATAGGCTATTTCATCTAGTGGTTCATCCGTGATTGCTAGCGACAGTGCAGGGAGTTGCGAAGCGTCGCAGACACCAACAAATAAACAGACAGATGGAAGTGGCACCCTGTCTTTGGCCACGGATGGTAATTCGAATATTTTGTGAAGTAATGCAATTAGAATGAATGTTTGTTAATTCAAATAAACTTTTTATCAATGTAGATATTTTCATCTACCGATAAGACTATATTTGATGACAGTACATGTAATTATAAAGATTTTCTTAGCTTGGTAAATAAATACTTTTGAACATTTGATCAACATTTCCTATATGCTAATTAAACAAAAAATGAACAAATATTTTATCAACAAAATTTTACAGGCAAATCTCACGATTTATTCCTAATTATATTTCCTATTTTATTTATATTTTCAGACAATTGCCGTGAGTATTTTGTACTTATCAATACAGAGATAGGATTGACAATAATGTCTGAATAAATCATATTTTTGCATACAGTTATGCTTAATTTAAACTTGTATTGTTGTGATTTTGATAATTTGAAATGAAAAACGATTACTTTCCTGTTTAAGTTTTGCAAAAAAAAAAAAAAAAGCATGATATCATAATTAAGATAACACCCTTTGTTTACTAATATCTGTCCCGATGATATGATATTCTTGTAATTGTTTTTTATGCATTAGAGAAGACCAATTCATATATACAAATTTTTCACAAGAAGCACTCCTGTCTTCTATCCAATAAGTGATACAATGAAGAATATAATTATATTCCAATGCAGATGGTTCATGTACATTTCCAACCACCTGGGATTCAAATTGGTATGACAGTGGACTCGACGACATAACATTTGACTTTGCCACTCATTCCGTGTCCACGGGATGGACAATACCCATCAACAATGTGAATTTATCCTCTTGGACATGCCAGTCTGAAGATGCTCAAAATAACATATTCCTTTTCAAGTAAACAAAATTTAAATACATATTGAAAATTTAAAAGGTTTTTAACTTATTGTCGCATAAAATTGAACTTGAATGTTTTTCTATTGTTTATAATATTTAGGACAATGTATTATTGGCGTTTAGGGTTTAACGATTGTTTATTCTGAAATGATAACGGGTATATATATTCAATTATTACTTTTATACAAAAATATAAATTACTTTTGAAAACAGTTTTTGGAGAGTTAACGAATAAGGTATATACGGTTTGTATCGATGCTTTTTACAGAGCGGATAGAACGGTAGAAGTCAATGGAGAGCGACAGAACGTGTTTCGGTGCATCAAGTGGACTAAACTTACGGATAATTCATACTTCTACTATGTTTATAACGGTATATATTAAACAAGTTTACAATTTATACCCAAAATTTGTGTTCTTTGTTATCATTGTCTAGTAATAAACTCCTATGTACTTCTTTGCTTTCAGATTGTAATATTTATATATACATTTTAATACTTAAAACCACAATTTATGGTAAAGAGATATTCTAAATAGTAAGAAATTCGTCGTTGTTGTATTGTTGTATTGTTGTTTAACATCCCGTTCAAAAATTTTCACTCCAAATGCCGGTGAAGGGCTTCAAATTTTGGCCTATGCTCGGCACTTACAGCCATTGAGCAGTCAGTGATCCCTAACGTGCTGACACCTACTGTAACACGTGGACTCGAATTTTACTGTCTCATCCGAAGGACAGGAATCCGACCTGCCGACGGCTGGACTCGAACTCACGACCTCACGATCAAGAGTCGAGCGCGCTACCGACTGAGCCAGGCCGGCTCAGTAAGATATTCACAATAATAATATATTCTTAAAAGTAAGATGTTATCAATAGTCTGTTGAATGATGTTGAACCAAACAACTGCATATCTCTTTGACTGTGTTTTATATTTAAGTATTACGTGATTATGTATTCTTTCTCATCATTGTAGATATTGACGTAAATGCAAATGGAGAACGTTTGTTTCTTGAATCACATGACCCGTCGGTCATTTCCTGGGATATATCTACTTACTGTAATCCCGTGAATGCACCCACGGTTGAAGAATACCACATGTTAGTTAAACAAGGTGAATAATTCATCACATTTTACATTTGATTTGCACAGCCATGAGTCAGTTATGTATATTTGTTCAAACGTTTCTCAAATGCTACATCTAGTACACGAAACAATATATTCCATCTGGATAAAAATCTGTTTTAAAGTCGGAAACTAATCTATAATAAACAAAAAGATGTCTTGCTATATAATGTTTAATCATTGCACTGCTTCATTCAAGTTATATGTTAGAGACAGATCGACACCTATCATATTCAGCACACCAAAGAATGCAGTAGGTAACAATGGCGTCCTTTTATACCTATTTTTTTCAGGGTATGCATCAAACGTCAAACAGTGGTGTCCGATTCCTCTCCTTGGAACATTTTCGTATGTCCACCATGACGGATCTACAATTACATGTCAAGGCGGATCTGAGCTAAGTGTATGTCCAAGTTGGACAACCATGTCATTTGACTACTCTAAATGCAGCACGGTGCAGGCTTTCTCGCGTAAGTATACAATTCTACGGTACGTACTATAGTACTAAATTCCATGATTTTGATGAAGTGAATTATTGAATTCTTCCGCGTTCGAATTTACTGATTTGACGAAATTTGTTTATTCATTCATAAATATTAAGGTGGTGAATATAAAACAAAATAAGTATATACAGTCGAACCCGGATATATAGAAATCGATCGGGAATGAATTTCTATCAAATAAACAGGTTTTTCAAAATAACCAGGTTATACTCGTATTAAAAAAATTTGGCTGGGGAACCAAAATCAACTCAAATAAAGTGGGATTTCAATTTAACAGGGTTCAATATAAGTGGGTTTGACTTTATTATATTTTTCTTTCAGAGGAAGGCAGTGTTTACTGTGTGCAGACAATTAAATCAGGTGACACATATTTTACAACTGTACTCAATCCTGGCACTGTTGATGGCGTCACTCATAAAAGATTTACCTGTCTGGTACGTACAAAAGTGTTAATGAACTCTTTAAATGACAATAAAAACACCGAGTGCTAACAATTCATACGAATATTCTTCAGGAAAAACAATTAACAATATCCATGGGAAAATTTGGATTTGTAATTCTGCTATTTTTTACAGATTGTTTATCTATTTTCTTTCTGAAATTTTGCAAACGCATATGACGGATATAAAATTAATTTGTTCAACGTTTTGTATTATTTGTATTATTCTTTGACTTCAAGATTCATTCGAATATATATAATATTTTATTCTACTTTCATTTTATTTATTTTTCTATTTTCATATATGTTTTGAATATGTATAAAATAATTTCATTTTTCTAGTAAAAATATTCGACAGATCGTATAGACATGAGCTAATCATATGTAACATTTCATATTGTCCAATACTTGAAATAAGGAGTTTAACATCCAATTCCCGATGACGCTAAAATTACTTATATGTAGACCACGATGTTTCTTTGTAATTTTTGCAGATTGCCCTCGGGCATAGCTTTAAAACATGAAGAAAGAATAATGGCCTTGTAGCAAGAAAAGTAATAGAAAATATTTGGAATTTAATCGATAAATGTTATGAATTTGTGTTATAGGCAATCACGAGTTCATCAACAAATATTCAAATTAGTGATAGCGCAGGGAGTTGTAAACCGGGCCAAAGTTCAACAGTGAAACAAGCCGACGGAAGTGGAACACTGCTTCTTACACCACAGAGTAAGTCATTTAATTCGTTGAATTATGTGTATATTATATTACGTTTTAACATCTTGGTTTTTGACCAGTTAAATTCTCTTGACAACGGATGACAATACCACATGACATTATGCTTTAAACGATTAATCTATCTGTGGGATTATACATTGCTCTTTGTGTTTATTTTACTGTCAGTATCAAGATTATCGCTCGTGGTAAATAGTTATTTGTTTTGGGAGTTTAAAGCAAGAGTTTGACTCCTATTGCACTGAATACATTGCACCTCTCCAGACGATACTATATTAGAATTTCACAAAGGAAAGAGACATAACAAATTTTAAGAAAAATCCCAAATTTACCCACATGTCAGTGCCTAATCAACGCATGACCATTTCATTTACAGATGTATATCACTAAGTATACATTGTTGTCAGTAGTATATGAATATTCGTGTTGAAAGTCAACATTTCTCAAATCTCATGGTCGACACAATTATTTCTGTTCACATGTAGCCGTTAAAATGTTGAACTGCTTGTTCGATACTTGCTGCTAAGTTGACATTGCCTAAGTTGTAAGCAATGCTCATACCTCTGGTTTGATATGTATTTGTCGTCGAAATCGGGACAGGTGTGACCGATTGGGAGATGGTGCTCACTTTTCCATGGCACCTGATCCCAGCCCTATACTTTCGACAGGTCCATGTTTGTTTAATATACCTTAGACTATACGTTTCTTAATTGTCTTTCTTTCTTTTTTATAACACATTGGTATCAAATACTTGTATATTCTTCATTTTCTTTCGTACAATTCTAGTACATGTTAATGGATTAATATTCCGCAATTTAATGAATAGAATACATTATTAACACAAAATGTTTTATATTCCATGCTACTTGTTCACAGGTTCCTGCTGTAAGTATTTTCTGTTGTGTTATTTTAGTGATATCAACACTCTTTATAGGTTCCCTCTATTGTTATCTGATTTTTTTTTTCGCATTCCACAACTATTCATCTGTCTATTATTCACATGTAATTCAAAGCACTGATGAATTATGTGTATTGTAGTTTGGTGTTAATAATTTTCATTTCAGTCTTATTAATTTATCAATCATTCGTCATTTGTCGCTCTAGAATCACGTTGCTATGTGTACCTATGACTTTCTACTACTAAGAATAATAACCATAATCTATCACAATTTTATCATCCGTGTGTTCATTATTATAAATAATGTACAATTGCCTTTCGTATTGTTATATTGAGTCACATTGTGCACAATTTAATATCGAACTTTTATCTAATAATGAACCGAGTTAATGATTTGATATTTTACATATACATATACACACACAAAAGGACAAAGGTACGATTTAAAATATTCAAGGATGTTGTATTAAGACCATACGAGAAATCGTCATCTAACATAGAAACCACTCCAAGTACTTTAAAGTATTACCTTTTGATAAATCTATAAATATATAAGCTATATTTAATTTCATTCCTATATGCTAATTTCAATTACTTTTTACTATTTGAATTTGACTCTGCACCTGCAGCGGATGTGATCGGTCAACAGGATGTTTTTATAACTCAGTGGCACCTGATCCCACCTCTGGATTTCTCGAGGTCCGTATTAGTACAGTGTTTACCAGATTAGTATGTTGTTTCCTGAGCCTCATTGCGATTAATGTTTTGCTTTCTGATTCTATTTCACACAGATGGTAATTGTACTTTTCCGAGTACATGGGATGGTACTTGGCATGACAGTAGAGTAGGAGATATAAGTATTGATCTAACTCAGAAACAGATTACATCCGGATGGAATGTAACGCTGTACGGCCAAACACTGACCACATGGACCTGTCAAGCACAAGACGATACGGATAACTACTTTTTGTTCAAGTACGTATCACTTTTATTTACAATCTCCTCAAACACGTTTTTGCAGTAGAGCTCTTAAAATTTAGTAAAGGTTTTGGTTTAATTTATGATTTTTACTTTTCAGGTCTGACGATTTTCTTGAGCAGTCTGGTATCAAGTACAACGTGTTTATGTGTTTAAAATGGACACACATTACAGATTATTCATATTATTATTACCAAAGACAAGGCAAGTTTGTGTGTGTGTGTGTGTGTGTGTGTGTGTATGTGTGTGTGTGTGTTGTCTATGTACACGCGTGATTGTATGCATGTGCGTATATCTGTATGTTAGTGGGAATTATTAGATAACAGACGTCACAAACAACGAATTACATAAAAACAAACACGTTTAATTATAAAAGAGCTTATAGTTAAAACAGAACACGTGTTTCTTTGATTTAGAAAGTGCCAAAAAAGTATTTTTCATATTTGAATACATTACTGAATTTAAAAATTTGGGACTGATGTTTCAGAAATTGTTCATGCCTTTACTTTATACAGACACCAATACAAATGCTGGAGGCCAGCGAGTATTTCAGGAGACATACAAAGCGAATGTATCTACATGGAACCCTGCAAACTATTGTACACCTACTAGTGCTCCAAAAGTTGAAGAGTTTAATGTTTTAGTAAAAGAAGGTATGTCTATTTATCTTTTTGACTTGCTTGACCTTATAGATGAAACAAAATTAGGGATTTATTGAGAAACGTGACGTATTATAGAGACACAACCTATCATGTTTCCCCTTTGCAGAACCCCATGTAGGTTTTAGATAAAGTTGTTGTTCATGATACGAATTATTTCCAACACAAACAAACAAAATTGTCAGATCATAGCAGACGGCGTTTTAACCTTCTGAGCTCAAAATAAGCAGTATGTAAATTAAAGACGCTTAATTTTTGTTCATTCTGTGTGTTGGCTAAATAAACAATTGAACTATCGCCAAATGCCCGACACGGCACCTTTTGGCAAACCTTTCCATTATGACGTCACAATTAAATGACCCGTCAAAATTTTGGGTGATTATGACGGGGTTAACCCATGGGAGATATGATATGCCTGGGGTAAACAAATCTTCCTGTCTCCCTAAAACAAGAGAAAAAAATATATATTATTATACATCTATGTATTCAAGTGACCAGGAACAGAAACGTCAAATCTCCTTTGCACGCTCCATTTTCCCTCTCATATTTCCTCCCATTCGGAACCCCACTAGAGTTATCGTTCTTGAGACGAAACAAAAATAGACCATCGCTCCCGGGAAATATGACTTGCCTTGGGTAAACAATTTCCCGTGTCTCCCAGGGCTATAAATGTATATTGTATAATCGGTTAAACAATGCTACAAAATTCAAATATTCTAAAAAATAAATGTACCTTGAACGTATATTGAAGACTGCCACAAATCACTAAATGATACATACTATCTTTCAACAGGACATAACAATGATGTTAAACAGTGGTGTCCCAACCCGCTGCTGGGGACCTTTTATTACACACACGACAACGGAACTTCTCAGACTTGCGGAAATGGATCGGAATGGAATGTTTGTCCGTCCTGGACAACCATGTCGATTGATTATTCAAAATGCTCGACCGTACAAGCTTTCTCAAGTATGTATTCTATTTGAATTTTTTAGTGTTTTGCAAAACAAACAAACCGTATAGGTAGTACTAGTCATATCGACTTTATACTGTTTTGTATAATAGTATTTGACTGACCAAAGCATCATAGTTAAGAATATTATATTTTTATATAGGATACATATTTTTATCATTAGCATTTTGTAATATAAAGTTGAATCAATAAACACGATCAGAAGGAACACCATTTCCATTTTTATGTTCAGGTCTGTAGGCAAGAGGTAGGAGATAGGATCCTTAAATATACATGAAATAACCACTACATTTCTTCGGGTAATTAAATTATATACTCTTCGTCAATTTGCTTGTCGCTCATGAGACATTTTACAAATCGACAATAATGATTATTTTTCATCAGTTATATATTTTCAGGTTTAATTTATTAAAGGGGCATTAGGTGTGGTTCTTTTTTTAGCTTGAAAAACAAAAACAAAAAAACAAAACAAAAAAGAGATATACACTGGTATATACATTCTTAAATATTAATAATATGTGAACATTGTTCGAGAAACTTAGTTTGGCAATAATTCACTCGCAATTGATTAATTCAACCTCACTATTTGTATATGTATACCACACTGGACCTGGCCTCATTTTCACAAAAATATAGTCATATAAGATATTTCTTTGTGTATGTATAGCTCTTATTTGTCATTGTACATCAAGTACAAATAGTAAAAGCATAAAAATCGTAGGAATGTGTTGGTAAACTCGGCAAATCCCCTTTACAATTTATGGATAAAATGAAATGTTAATTTAACCACTATTTATCATTTTAGAAGAGGGAACTGTTTCCTGTGTCTTCACTTTGATCAGTGGATCCACTTTCTACACATCAGTATTTAATCCTGGAACCGTTGACCATACCGACTACCACAGATTTACCTGTTTAGTAAGTGTTTTTCTTCTTGTTTTCTTCGTGTATATGTAATTCACAATTCTTTTTCTACATTAGGGTACTGTATGTATTATGTGATTACCTATTGAATATTTTCGACAAAATCATTTCATCATTTAATCTGCCTACTACGTACAATGTGTTTAACCCGAGATTTGTTGAAAGTACCGAACACAACATGCCAAACTGTTTCATGATTATTTTAATTGTCCATTTCTTTTTGAATTGATGTAGATTTTGTAGATCTTTAATGATTTTCATGTAAAATAAGTTATTCCATCTCAATGGATCAGTGGATAATTGATCCCACCTCAGTGGATCATTCATCTATTTTTTCCATCTTTTTTGTTTTAAAAATTGTAATACAATTTGGTTCTAGTGGAGTATTCACCTCGTAAGACTTCGATTACCGGTACATTTTTGATATTCAACAAAGTAACTTCTTTCAGCGCTCGGCATAAGAAGCGGACATCACTAGTCTTTGGGATGCAAATTTTAACTGAGTTTCCATGTCAAGACAGGCGTTGTATTGGCATATGTTCATAGCACATGTCAAAATTGAAGGTTCTTCATCTAAACCTGGTGATGTCTCCATATTGGCGGGACATACATAAAGCAAAGAAAGCGAGATGCTTACTTAAAGTAGATTTGTGGATAAAAATTAGATTTGAATTTGTTCAAGTTATTGTCCAATTATTATAAGATGACGGGGCGGAGTAACTTGTTTGGGTGCCATACTGATGATTCTATTCACTTTTTGGCTATGACAAGCTGCAAAAAGCGCTTTATTCCTCACTGGATACTCTCTTATGTATGGTGACAAGTAGGAACTATTACTCTAGTCAGTGTAATTCTAATGTTACGCTTTGTTACCTAAAATTTAAACTCGTTCAGGTTAAAAAAGGTTCACAAAACTCAGGTTATATGGCTGTTACTACAATACGGACGTATTGGAATAATGTAATAATTTACTTTCTAGGCTGTTACGTCAAATGTCAACTCCGATGATGTGTATGTTAGTGACAGTGCGGGAAGCTGTGAACCGGATCAGACATCAACAGTTAAACAGTCTGATGGTAGCGGAACCATTACCTTGACTCCATATTGTAAGTATCACGTGGATGTAGCAATATTTTTGTGGTATGAAAAATATATGGAATCATAAGTATTATAATAGTAAAAATAAAATAAAAGTAATAATGATGCTGAGGAGGAATAGGAGTAGCAAGATGATGTTAATATATTGGTAAATAGATATATAAATAAGGAAATAAATAGATAAAACAAGTTTTAACTCCATGATGTAAGCGAGTTAACATCTTATCCAAGGTGTTCAACAATGTATAATCAGCAAAGTGAATAATTTCTAATATTCTTTCACAGTGCCTTTTTTTATGTTTTTATGATTTAATTTCGCATTAACAATGTTGAAATAAATATGATATTCTGTATTGATTATGTTTATATTGTTTCAGCGACATGCCGTAAGTATATTTTAACTATTAATTTTATACAGATAAAGTAAATGACACAATTTAGACTTTTATAACTCGCAGGGGTAGTGTTTATATATATATTCTCGGTATTAATTATTTGGTAAATGGTCGTTTTAATTCTAAAGATATAACACTACTTATACGTATAAATTACCAGTGTTTATTATTGTGGAAGTGAAAGTTTCGAATCTTATTATATGACTGATAAGTAGAGATATCCAGTATTGTTGAAAACCGTATATGAAAATAGATATCTAAACAGTCAGTCGGTTATTATTAGTATTGATAAAGTTTCTTTTTCAACAGATTGATAATTTGTTTTCCCATCAGATTCAGTAATATAGAATTCGTTTCTGTATACATACATATTGTGCTTAAAGTTTGAAGGACATTTTAAGCGTATTGAGTTTTATAGTAGAAATTTGTCTTTTTGACTGTACAGAAGTTTAAATTTTCAGATGGATCATGTTCCTTCCCTATCCAATGGGAATCTCAGTGGTATGACTCTGGCATGGGAAATATAAATTTTGTGGCTCCAACATCATCCGTTTCATCTGGATGGGCCGTTTCAGCAGGCGGATCTACCATTGACGGCTGGACATGTCAGGCCGAAGATGTCAATAATCAGTATTTTCTTTTTAAGTAAGAATTTCAGTGTATTGTCACTTCTTTGAACGTAAAGTTTGTTTTCGATTATTTAATATTAACCCTAAAAATCTAAATGTTAAGGAAATATTTATGTTGGTTAATGTTTTGTAGATAAAATGAAAAAAAATCACAAGAACAGTAGTAATTTGCGTAAGAACAAAGTCGAAAGTAAAAGCAAACATTTCTTCTAACAACAATTTGATTAACGTAACAAAGTAAATTGTTTTCTGTGAGGAAAGTAATGATGAATCTTTCCGTGTGGAAGTTTAGATATGGGTGAACTAGAAAATGCACATGTCCAAATTCTCGAGGATTTCTTGAGAGAAAACTTTATTAAAACTTATTTCATTGAGCAATTTTCCTTATTGTATTTTTTCAGATCTGATGATACCGTCATTGTAGGTGGAGTACGATACAATATATTCCGATGTATAAGGTGGAAAAAGATAACGGATTATTCCTATTATTACTACATCCTGAACGGTACGTACATTTATACGCGTCAAACAGTTTTAATGATTGACTTCTGGTATTATAATTTCGGATAATGGAATGACACAACATTGGAAATATATTGTCTTTTATTTTGTTATTTCCAGATGTAAGCACAACTGCAGGAAATATGCGGGTGTTAATGGAAACTTACGATCCATCAGTGACGTCATGGGATATTTCTAATTACTGTAATCCAACCACAGGACCCACGACTGAGGAATTTCATGTGCTTGTGAAACAAGGTATGAATATCTGTCATGCATTTGAATTTAAGCAATTTGATGTAGATCAATAAAAAGTGATTTTTCACAAACTGTAAGGTGGTCAGTGCAAAGATCATTTTCCATTTTAATGTACTCTTGTCATCACAATTACTTGAAACGTCAAACATACTTAAATGGGATTAAAACATTCTAAATTATTGAACATTGAACTGGGCATTTCCCATATAAAATTATGTAAGAATATAAATGTATCTTAAATACTCTTGCACTTTTTCAAACAATGCATTATAGCATTCAGCATACAGGTTTTAAAACAGAACCTTAAATTTTTCCTATTAATGACATTTTTATAATAAAATATATTTTTGTGGAATACTGTCAACAAAAAGCAACTTTTAATAAGTGAGGCTGTGATACAGGAGTCAAGGTCATATAATGGAACTAGGTAATGAAAAACGATTTTGTGTGAATAATTAAGCAAAACTAGTTATATTTGAAAATACATTTCAAAATTTTTCTGTTGTTGTTAACAAATTTTGTTTAGATACAAGGTCGTTTAGCAGGAATATCATATAAATGAAAGTAGTTATTCCCAGTATTTTTTCATTTACGCCCAACATGCCCAGCGTAAACAATTCTTTGGTCTGTTACAGGGTATGAATCCTTTGTTGGTCAATGGTGTCCTCCACCGTTACTAGGCAAATTCAACTATACTCATGTGGACGGCTCTACAACAACGTGTGGCTCGGATTCAGCTCTTGATGTCTGTCCCTCGTGGACAACACTTACATTTGATTACACAAAGTGTAGTACTGTGCAAGCGTTTTCACGTAAGTTAATTTACTGCACACCTGTATTTGTTTTGATTTTCTTTCTTTTATTACTTGTCAAGTTTTTTTTTTTTCATTTATATTAAGACGTCACAAGCTTTGAATTGCAACACATTTCGATAGTGCAATGAACTTTTATATTTACAGGGAGGTCTTAATGTGTAAATGTTTGGTCGGGTAATGATTCTGTACTGGAAATTGTACCAAATTCCCACACAATCGCTTCGAGACAGACGTTTGAACTGAGGAACAACAAGAAATATATAATTTGTTGTTTATGCGTTTTTACTCAAAAGAGCGAGCTTTAAAATGTCCACATATTGTTTTTCAAAGAAATTGCCAATAAAGAAAAATAGAACATATAAAATATAAAATATCAATGTTATATTCCTTTTTCAGAAGAAGGATTTGCAAGATGTGTTCACACAGCATATGTCGGATCAACATTCTATACTTCTGTATTAAATCCCGGGTCCGTTATTAATTCAGCATATGACCGATTTACTTGTTATGTAAGTTATGAAACAGAACCTTAATTTTTTTACAACTATAAATTTGGTATTATGTTAATAATATTGACATATTGTATCAGAATACATAACTTCAAAGGTAACGTCAATCAGTTAACATGTACATGTATATATTCTGGTGAATCGGTATTCATATCTAGTACGAGCGAATAGGTAAGCATATACTTGTATCTAGTACATTTTGTAAGGTCACGTGATTAAGTCAAAATACCGTAGCATTGTCACGTAAATCAGTACACATATACCTAGTACGGTCACGTGAATTAGTACACATGTACCTAGTACGGTCACATGAATCAGTACACATACACCTACTAAGGTAAGATGAATTACTACACACAATATAAGGAATGATTAATCGGTAAGAACATATCGCAATGGCATATATCTATTCTGTCTTTTCGTTAGTCAGAGTTATCTCCCATGTCAGAAGGTATTGATTGTGACGTCATATCTTGACGTGAGAACAAAATGTCGTTTTCACACAAACAAATGTGACAAGGGAGATAACTCTGACTAACGAAAATACTTATACCTATATACATAAACACAATACTCTAACTACTCATCCGCCCATGGACGACCTGTATGAAAAAATATTAATAATGCCTAAGTTATAGTTTTACAGAATAGCCCAGAAAGAAATACTCAAGACAATCGTTTATGTTAAAAAGACATCATTTGTACTCGAATTTAATGTAAATATATTTTCGAAAGAAAAAGTGGTATCTTAAAAAGCCAAATTATAATTCTGAATTTGCTGCCAAACCCGTCTAAGAGTATCCATTGTAAAATGGATATCGTAGCTTTTGAGAAGTTTAGAATTTAAAAGGTCAGGTGGTATCTGAACAAATGTTACTTTGGTATTAATAATCGGCAGGTACCGAAATACAAATGATGTGTAGAACCATATTGTACCATGTCATATACAAAGCTTTCGTATAGAATATTTGTTAAAATATTTTTTATACTTATAAACTGTGCTTATACAAATCTTTCCTTTTTTCTGATTCTCAAGGCAATTTCAAAATCTGGCGCTGACGTCTTCATGAGCGACAGCAAGGGTAGCTGTGAGGCCGGACAAAATGCTACAGTGAAAACGTCAGACGGTAGTGGAACAATAACAATGACACCTAAAGGTAAAAAAAATGTTTTACATCAAAAATGTTCTGAATAGTAAACTATTTCTGATTAATGTTGAATCTCGATATAAAAATTTGAAATAATTACTAGATTAAAATATCAATGTGACTTGATAATCAATAATGTAAATAATGATAATAATGATAGTTATAATAGTAATAAAAGTAATTATCATGATGATTTTTTGTGAATAATTTGACGTTTCTGTAAGTCATATATCAAACATCATATACTAGATTTTATATATATCCCATCGCAATGTTTCTTTTGTATATTTGTAAATGTTTCTGAATTGTATATATGACCCGGTTATATTTTCATTAACTATACCAAAGTTATACTTTTTTAAAAGATACATTTTCTTGTGTTTTACAGAGTACTGTACTGATGGTGAGTATATACCAGTGGTTATAAGTGTCTCATTTCTGATCTAGAATTAATGATATCAATATATTTGAAAAGGCAATAAACTTTTCCAAATCTGCAGCAAGCGTTTTTTGTATTCGACATATATATGTTTATATCTAAACTAAATTGGAATAAAATTACTAAGTGTGGCAGTTTGACTCATGTCAAGTTTTACACCTGGAAGATTAATCTTAAGAAATATAAGAATATAACAAATTTTACCTTATCTCTCACAGATAACGGATGCAGCTTTCCAGCAGGTTGGGATTCGCTTTGGTACGACAGCGGAATTGGTGAGATAGAATTTAACAGCCTATCCAAGTCAGTGCAGAGTGGATGGAATATACAAGTAGCAAACACATCTCTAACATCTTGGTCGTGTGTAAAAAGCAGCAATACAGATAACTACGTCTTGTTTAAGTAGGTATTTTTACCTGAGATCAGTTTCCTTTTACCTTAGACCAGTGACCTTTAACCTGGAATAATTGACATTTTACCTAAGGTCGGTTACATGTTATCTGAAATCAGTTACATTTTACCTGTAATTAGTCACCTTTTACCTGTGATCAGTCACTTGTACCTTTGATCATTTACATTTTTACCTGTAATCAATCACTTTTTACCTGAAATCATTCACCTTTTAACTTCGACCAGTTTCATTTTACCTGAAATCAGTAACATTTTACCCGAGATACGTTTTCTTTTGTACGGAATTTCAAACAGTGTATGATCATATGCCAGTTAAAGAAAACTACAGTGAAACCTCGCAAAGTGATAACGTGAATGAATAAAATATTTCGAAATATTTTTATCATCGACATCTCGTCACTTCATATCTCCCTCCTAGATATGGTAGGTCTGAATTGCTAGATTCTACCAGCCATTTTCTGTCACTAAAATACCACTTCAGTTATGTGACTTCAAATTGATAACCAGTAGAAGAATCTAAATGGCTAGACTGCCTGCACTCTTATTTACATCCAGTGTCATAGTTTATTACTAAAGATTCTACGTCAATTATAAGACCAAATCGGCAGAGTTAGGTGGGAAGTTAGAAAAGATAGAGTCCACTACTTAAAATGAAAAGCTGAATGCATTTGCATACCAAATTTTCGTTCTTAATTGATTTGTATCGTGTCCAGAGTATAAACTAATAAAATGCATCCGTAAAATGTTCATTTCAGAGCAGACCAGTTGTTGGAGTACAATGAAACTTTATACAACGTATTCAGATGTATAAGGTACCATAAAGTTACCGACTTCTCGTATTATTATTACGTAATGGCAGGTAAGTAAACAGAGGCACAATACATATTGACAAAAGTCATCTTTATTTATTTTTCTGGTTATCTTTCTTGTGCTTAGGAATATTTAGAAGATAAAAAGTACTTGTTTACCTGATATATTTGCACACCTTGAATACTGAGATTTGGTTATGCGGGGTACTTGTAAATGAAAGCAGCATCTGACGTTAGATATGCAAAATACGCAAAATGCATTTAATTCCAACTTTAAACAGAACTGCGTTATCTTTAAAGTAAACATTGTAAATCAAGATATGTTAATGTTTCTTGACTCGAGCATTATGCACGTGCAGGGTTGCTTAGCGAGGTGAATGTTCAAATTCAAAGTACGACTATGACTCTATTCAAAACAAAAAAGCATGAATAAGCTCAGGGTATCACTTGTCCTTGATAAGTTATTTTCGAGAGAAAAAAGCATAACATTAATATAGAACAATATGATATAAATCGTAGTTTTTTTCATGCTGCCATCTTTTCACAATTGAAAGCGCCACCTAGCATTTATGCTTTTATCTCTACAAACAGTAGAGGAATGAATAATGTATTTTCTGTTATAGATATGCAGTCCATTGCTTCAGGAGAGAGGCTACACTTTGATGCTTACGACGTAACAAAGACGACCTGGAGTACATCTACGATATGCTCGGCTAGTTCACCACCCACAGCTGCAGAATTTCATGTTCTAGTGAAAAAAGGTTAATGATTAAAACTATATATAGTTATATATTATACTCTGTATTCATAATACACAATATTATAACATTTTCAAAATTTAACATTGGAACATTGGAAAAATTGACATTGAAAAGCAACAGTAGATAAGGGCATATATGTAAGTATAAAACTTGATAAATCATATATTTCTCTGCTTTGTTTCTGATAACTTGTTCTCTAGATTGTTATATATGATCTACTGATTTATTGAAGAATGTGGCTTTTTATAAAGTAGCTAATATTATTTATAGGTTTTGAAACAAATGCCAAACAGTGGTGCCCCTCGCCTTTACTCGGAACATTTTCCTACTCCCATTCTAATGGAGGTGTGGTCACTTGTGGAGGAAATTCCAGGCTGGATGTATGTACAAATCGTACAGAGATGTCATTTAACTACAGTTTATGTAACACAGAACAAGCTTTCTCAAGTAAGTACCAAATTACCCAACGCCAAATATATATCATATTCTAATGAATGCACTACTCTATTATTTAAGTGAATTTAAATTCATTCGGAATTTCTCAGTGGTTATGTTTTTAAAACATCGCGACCACTATATTTAACCTCTTGTCACAGCGTTATTAAACTTCGCTAAAACCTAAATTGATTGTGTGGGAATGTTTTCCAGTTTTCTTCAAAAAGGTCAGTGGTCTCAATATAATGTCACCCGGTCGTTTTAGTTTGTGGTGCAATAAACAGTAAAACAAATGATAAATACTTTTTTTATTTATAGAGGAAGGATTCGTCTATTGCATCAGTACTGTGTCAAGCGGAAACACCTACTACACTGTGGTTTTTAATCCAGGCGAATTAGCAGTCCCTTATTTCTATCGGTTCACCTGTTATGTAAGTATTCTATGTGATATAGTTGATACTTAAACTCGGTGGTAAGGAATCTAGTTCATATACATCATATGTTTTGCTACACAAATTACACACAGATAATTTATTTGGTCGGATGGTAAGAGAAATGTTTCATTTCAAATAGTTTGATACGTTTTATCATTAAACGTTACAATACTATTGATATTTATCATCATCATCATCACCACCATCATCATTGTCATCATCATCATCATCATCATCATCATCATCCTTAACTATGTTCTTTAGCAGTTTTGCTCTGAGTACATTGATAATTCTATATTCCAGGCAAGTACAAAATCTGGAGGGAAGGTGTATGTCAGCGACAGTAGAGATAGTTGTAATGCCGGTCAAACGCCAACACAACAACAGTCAGATGGTAGTGGTACCTTGGTACTAACAGCTCATGGTATGGTCAATATTTTTACGCATTATATAATCTTAAGCCTCAAGATCAATAGTTTAAGCTTGTCGTTTTAAGCTTGTCTACCTGTCAGTATTATAACGTTGTCCTTTCTTACAACTTTTAAACCGAACAAGAAAATAACTGGCAAACATAACAGGGATATCAATGACTATTCGTGTTTGTTTCTAAACAATTGGCTAGAACGTTTATTTCGATATAGGTCGAAATTAAACAAAATTGTGATTTAAAATCAAATACATAGCCTGATAGAGATCTTCGTAATATACATTGGGATTTCCGTTACAGTAGAATGGGTACTCATTTGGTTTTTGTATTAGAACTTTGTTCAGGCACAGAACATCAATTCGTAACAAAGTAATTGGTGTCCAGTTTTCCAAAACCCGATGAAAAACAATATTTTATGCACTATCTTGGTATCAATTCAGTTTACACAAATGTTGTATTCCAAGTATCAAAACATAAAATAAGTTGACTAATGTTAGGAAACCAAACTGAGCAAAATCGAAACTTTATAATCAGGTTATATTATTATAAACAATTACTTATTATAAATAATTTAATGTACAGTATTATTTGTTAATTTTTATCATCATTAAATTTCTTGATTCATTTCTCAATCAGAGATAGCCTGGTATCACTGGTTGAGGATATTTAAAGGCCTGAGGGGACATTTCCTCCGCTGGTTATAAATTTGATTTAAAAAACATATTTAAATAAC
The DNA here is from genome assembly GCA_030159075.1 of Atrina japonica. Taxonomy (NCBI): domain Eukaryota; kingdom Metazoa; phylum Mollusca; class Bivalvia; order Pterioida; family Pinnidae; genus Atrina; species Atrina japonica. The sequence goes on along the minus strand of BROG01000145.1, from coordinate 890,581 downwards.
GCTTTAACCGTTAATATCATAGAAGTCAAATTTAGTAACTTTATAACCATACATAATCCCGAAATCTAGATGATTCAATGTATGTTTCGATCAATATGTTTTCTGATACCAATATTATGTATAAAGTGATAAAAGTGGTTGCATTAGATGACGTCACTGCTACTCCTGACGTGATAGTGTCCAGTACCGGGCTCTATTGTGACAATTGCCCGGTACTATGACCTTTTACTTGACCGAGTAGTTTTTATTAAAGAGAATCACATACTGTATATCGAGGGCGATAGTGGAGAGCAAATGGCATAGTATTATGTGTCTTGTAATTCATTTTACATACCAATGTCTGTTTAGCTTGGTACTATGTTATCAGAGTGTTGCTATGGGCAACACATTAGTGCCTTCGCTATTGGGCAGGTATTATTGCTAACCATTGCAATACTATGATAGCATAGCACCCGCCTAAACAGGCACCAACAGATTATTGGTATCCAATATCGTTGGATTATATATACATGTATATAGCTAATCAAAATATTAAAATAATGTAAATATGACAAGTACGTGATTTTGTAATTTTTACATTGAAGTTCAATAACCAAAAGTTTAATATATATAATCTCATTTACATTTCATTATATGTAATTTGATTTGCTGATCATTGTCTTTCAACATTTGTTTCAGAAACATGTGGTGAGTATAATTATATCATTTACGGCACCCGGTAACTGTACGCTTCAAGCCAGATTTTCACCAAAGTGTTAAATGATTTTGTTATTGCCTTATATCGTATATTTTCACGAGTACGTGTAAATAAAAAATGTAGTTTTCTGTATTGATCTATATTGTTTAATTATTACAACTAGTCATCTATTTATACTACATATTGTCATGCTGTTTTTAAGCTTGTTGCTTGCTTTGTTGTTAAAATGAATCGAAGTCACATTGACTTTATATAATAATTACACATTGCACCTGTGACATATCATACTGTACTTCAGATTTTGTAACCGGAGATACAGCCGAGAGTGCTCCGGGAGACAACGTAACAATGGCCAGCGCAATTGGTGCAGTTGCTGGTCTACTTTTTCTGATTATACTGATAGCTTTAGGAATATGTTTGTATAAGAAATGCAAGTCAAAACACAAGACTGGACCTTCAGATGATGCCAAAAAGACACAACTTAACGGTGACAACAGTAAGACTTATATGTACTATTCAAAAGTTATGATTATTTCATGATAGCTGTTAATTTGGTAATAAACCTGGCCTGAATAATATCTAGATTAGAAGAACAATTAACCACCAAACATTTGCATTAAAATATTAAATATTCAGTCTATTGAATAATAAATAAGTCAAAACCCTCACTTACAAAAACATCTCAATAATCCGAACACTTTAAGTCAGTCAGAATGGTGGTTTTGATAGTAAAGTTCCACTGTACATTCACAGATATGTTATAGCACGGAACATTTTGAAATGCGTATAAGCTCATTCTAAGATGCACAATAGATAGCTGATTTTGTAAATCTTATAAATAATGTTTTGTTTCAATATGCCATTTAAGATTTACATTTTACACCAGACAATTCATATGTACAGAACAATGTAGTTGTTGATGTCTATGAGATAATCACAAATATTTATATAACATGCATATTTTGATTCTGGAAAAGTAAATATATATTTTAAAATTTGAAATGTTTGTTTGAATAATTGAGTAAATTATTAACCGATGTGACACAATTCTGTCTCTGCGTTCTCTCTCTCTCTCTCTCTCTCTCTCTCTCTCTCTCTCTCTCTCTCTCTCTCTCTCTCTCTCTCTCTCTCACACACACACACACTCTAATGGATTGTTTTCCATTTCCATTAAAGTTGCATTGACAATAGAAGTTGGAGAAATCAAGAAGCCCTTTTCACTTCCGCCAATATCTCATTTACCGGCGAGTATGGTACATGACCCCAAAGTTTCACCAATACCACCACCAACGACTGAAGATGCAGCAGCAACAACAACACTGACAGCAACACCACTAACAACAACACCATTGGCAACAACACCACTGACAACAACAACATCACTGTCAGCAACAAATACCACGGATACAACCTCGCCCCGTCGTAAGCACAAGAAAAAGAAAAAACACAAACAAAAAGAAAAACGAAATGCTCGATCTACATCTCCTACAAATCAGGATTCAGCGAGAAGCAATCCTCCAGATATCATTTGTGACACAACGACTGGTATCGGAGATGATTTTGGTGAGAATTTATTGTCGAGTACACCACGTTCTTTGCCGCCAATAAAAACGCATGCGCCCAAAGACTCGACGTATTAAGCCAATGATGCAATGTCACGTGCTTTGCGTGATATATAGAGTTAAACTTTACGTGCTATTTATTTTATGGCTAATTATCATATTTATATTGTGGGACTATATGTATGTGGAAAATATATTGACGAGTACTGGGTTTGCTTTTAGATGTAAGCAACTACTACATATCCAAATGAATGAACCTGCGTATTCTATCTTTATAGAATAATGCTGCAGTTGTAAGATCGTTTTACTGTCAAAAACGTGATGCATGACAATGATATCTTTGGTTCTAATTTTTTACGATATATAAACAATGTATAAACTTATACATGCTCATTTATAATTAGTAAAACGGCCGTTTGTGTTAGCTGTGTTAGCTAAAAGCTGAATTACACTGGACATAAATATAAAGCTTCTAATTTATCTTCTGTATTTCGATAGATTCTTGTGATGAAATGTACATTCTGCAAGTAAGTATTTCATAAAACATGTTGTCTATTTCAGTTTTATTTTAAAGCGAAATGTAGCTTATTTTCTTGCATGTTCTTTGCTTTCAGTACTGAGTCTTTGGTAGACTTTTTCTGTACATCTTTCTGGCTACAGATCTGACTCATTACATTTATTTGATGTATATCTGCATGAATATTACGTCAATGCGTGCTACAGAGCTTTGACGTGTTGTTTTAAGGGGCTATTAGCTGTGTTTGATTATTTCTACTTTCTCTACTTGTATTTAGTGTTCAATAACAAATAAAGGCTATACACAGGTATAAATATCGTATATCCCTATAATATTTTGTGAAAATAAGGTTAGGTCCAGTGTGTATTCATATACAAATAGTAAGGTTGTGTTAATCAATTACAAGTGAAAAAGTGCCTAACATGGATTTTCGAGCAATTTTCACAAAATATATAGGAATTTAAGAACTTTTATACTTGTGTATATCTCTTCTTTTGTTTATCAGTCCAAGTAGTAAAAAGGAGGTTTTTTTTATAAATAAAAGGTAATGCTCCTTTAAGTCTTTCAGTTTATTGTTGTCGTTATGAATATTTATATGTGCCACGCCCAACAAGTCCATCCCTTATGTCTTTATGATGTGATTGTTTTTTGTGTTTTGTTTTGTTTTTGTCTTTTTGTTTGTTCATTTGTATTGAAAACCTTTAATAATCGAGCTCCAAGTTTGTGTCTGTAAACACAAACAAATTCCTGGTGTTGAGATGTGTCAGTACAGCTGACTATGCCTTCCAGGAACTGTTTCCAATTGGAATAAATTCGGAAATACTATAAATGAAAAGTATGGTCCTAGTCGGTTTGCTTGTGCGCATTATCTTGACTGTAATTTGTTTTGTTTTTTAACACTTTTCTCAAAACTTTAATCTATTAAAGCTACCAGTGTTTTAGTTAAGATGAAAAAGCAATTACAGAATACCTGCGACAGGTATTGCTGAACTTCCATAGGTAAACTAATGGAAGTGAATAACTTGAAATTTCACCAAAATAAATTTGGCTGATTCGGTTTTATTGTTTTGCTATAGATGATTGTGTTCTGTTTTTTGTATTTTTGTTTCACATGTAGATGGTTAGAATTCACTTCACCTTATTGTTGTATATCATATCTTAGACAGCTTTCTGACTTCATTTGTCAATTTGCTGTTACATTGGTAAAGTTTGGGCTGCTTACCATTCACTGTAACAGGCCAGTTAGTACTAACCAGTTCCACCAAAGGTAACATGTCCGATCGCGGTCACACTGGCACCAGCTCGGAGTTGGCTTCCTTCCTATGATTCAACAGTATTAACGTCACAGACGCTGACAGAACTGATTTTAGGTCTTTGATTTTTCTCAAATGTCGGCTCTACAACTGATCAGAAAAAAAATAAAGGAATAAAAAATGAATAGTTTATTTATGATGAAAATATTTTGCAACTTGTCAGTCACGTTTTTGTTCGACTTCTGGATTATTCACAAAACGTGATTAGTATTAATTGGCCGAGCCGTTGTGAATGCTAAGCGCCTTTGTCATCACACTATTTTGTCGGCATTTTTTTCTGTTATATTGCCTAACAAAAAGTAGAACATGGAATATATACTATGTTATAAAAACATCTTCTGGAAATGATACAGAGACATTTGTGGCGTAGCACGGGACTTTGACAATCATGGTATCTTTGATATATTGCACATTATTATCGTTTTATCGTTATTATTACTTTGATATTTACCATCTGTTGGCACTGACACTATATAACCATTATGAAAAAAGTATCGTTCATCATCTCATAACTGACAACGGATGTGCGTACAAGAACGGTTGCGCACTGTTTATGAAAATTTGAATTCCAATTTGAAAAACCAATTTGGAATAAAGGAAAGTGGGAAAACATAAGAAATATGTAAATATAAGCAATGAACTAATGTCAGTTGGCAACTGGATAAAGTAAAATCATCATGAAATGCTAACGTGCTTCCTGGAATTTGCCTAAATTTTGTCCAGTCTGCATTCATAAACCTATGAATGCCAACTTACAGCAGTACAATGCCTATGAAAACTGTTTACAATCTGTTTATGAACACATTTGTTTACAAACACGTTTACCTACCCACAGTTCCACAGGTATATGTAATGAACTTTACATATGTACAAACAGTTACATATGTCCTGGACATCCTATAGATTTATACTTTAGTATCTGAGATTTTTTTTATATTACACGTGTATCATGCATGGACATTAAGCGTAGACAACTAATTTTCGATCCTTGATTAAATAAATACCAAAAATACTAATTGTTTGTATGTATATTAGTTCAGATTATATACTATCACTATACCTAGATAAACATTTGTTTTGGAAATGTCTTTTGAGACCTTTTTAATTCCTTGTAACACGTGGACTTAAGATTTTCGTCTTTTGTATTGTTGAATTTGAATAATGTTATTGTAGCTATAGCTATGTCGAATTGAAAATTATTGGATAACATTGTCAAATAAAAGACAATGACAGTTTCGAAGGTAAAGATAGTTTCTGATGATTTAATAAATGTGATCAATATCTTTTATGTAAAATAGTTATTATAAGTAAATATTAATAAGTAATTTCTTTCAGAACTAAATCCAACATGATCACTCAGTACCCAGATGGAACAGTAATGACTATCTGTGCTAAGTTTTTCATACTGGATCGTGGACCAGAACATATTTCCATGGTAACGTGATAAGAAACACTTGCCGCTCTGTTGATATTTGCAGAGTATATTGTGGATACCTGCGAATATAATACGTTTTATGGTGTGAGGTCGTGATCGCTCGTGATGAATATCTGTTATAGTGCGTGAGTGTAATGCGAGAATATGTCGAGATTTAGAATTTTTTTAAGATTGTTTTTTGATAAGAACTTCAATTTTCACCAAAGTAATGCATTTTGTGTCTTCATACTGTATTGAAGTATTCTACTGAAAACTGTCTCAACGAGAAATATATAACGTGTTACTATCGTAACTAAATATAATAAATATAATATTAAACAAAAATTTCTTTGAATGTGATAAAATATATTTTACCTAATCACTTTCATTCTTGTGTATATTGAATTTGATTTTGATGTATTCAGTATTATCTATATATGATTTCATTATTTTGATACAATGTATAAAATGTACTAGATCCACAAAACAAGAGGACATTGTTGTGTCAATAAAATGGATGAATTGTTTATTTCCTCTATAAATAAATTAAGTATATTTGCATTATTTACAATAAATTAATTTACCATTAACTTGTTCTCTTTTCACGTTAAGAGCCATACTATGGCATTACTATCTATGTTTACCTGGCTTAAACCAGATGAAAGGTAGAATGCCTCCCTTTATCAAACGTAGTCATCAAATACCTCTTTACAATTGAGGTATACCTCGTCGTTGGTATAATTTATAGGTAGGTTGTAAAGGAACAACTAATTTACAATAAACATATATGTGAAAGAAATTTTATTGTCAAAACAGTTATCTGGGTCAATATCTAACATTTTGTAAACATGGATATTACAAACAATTATTAATCAATTGATATTTTTTGTTTTTACATTTACATTTCACTGTAAAATAACATGTTGTAAGCTGAATAAAACATTATTTGTCGAGATATATGAAATATATTGAGGTTCAGAAGTGAAGATAATCTCCTCTTGATTACAGATGTCGCGGATCCAGCAGAAACGACAGCATGCAGTAACTTAATGGTTATTACTTGATCATGTATTTATAAATATTTTAATCAACTTGTTCATTATTACTCAACCCAGAATTTGCCTGCGTGTCCAGCAACATGTAATAGTACCATGACTGGTCCTTGCGCAATATTAATGGAAAGCGTCTACCTATACCTGGGAAATGTCCACGGTTGCTACCGACAGAAAACATATTTACTCCTACTTATAATAGAGTCGCCCTGCATTGTCATCTATTGCATGTATCTCTGTGCTGTAATTACTCTGCTTGAAATTCACCCTCATTTCGAACTAGAAAGGTTTCCATGGAACATTTGCGACGGGTGTGGAAGCAGAAGACGCTGACTCCTTCCGGACACCTGGTCCTATCATAATTGTTCTTCATGTTGAGACCATTTGCACATCTAATTCGTCGTGTTATAATGGACTTGAGTGTTTTATTATTGATTGGTACTTCTTCAATTTTACTTTGTTTTCACCAACTCATCGAAAATTAAATGCCCATGTGTACAGTATATGATGGTGATGAAATGACTGTTAGAATTTACATATATTAAGTCACAAACTAAATTCAAAATATGATAAAAATTTATTTTGAACATTAAAATCATTCACTGTTGACAAAATGTGTTTTGTTTTTCATTATTGAGGGTTTATTTATAATTATTGTCTTAATGTTAGATACCATGAAAGACCAGGATATCTTTTTTTCACAAGACCCTGCGGTTTACTATAATATTATAAACATAATACCATACTTATAATGCTCAATGCTCGAGACGATCGCTTCTGTCAAGTAGACTTCATCAGTTGAGCTACAATTTTAAATAGTTTTTCTAAAGAGAAAATGGTATCAGACAAGGCCAAATAATATATCTAAACGTATAGCCTAAATCCGTCTAAAAGTAACCTCTGTAAAAAGATGTCTGTCTTAGCTTTAGAAAAATTTAGAATTTTAAATGGTGTTAATAGTGCCAAATGCTACTTTAATATAAGATTACCTGGTACCGAAATACCAGGTAATCAAAATACTGACACCAGGTGACGAATGCTACAGCTTTGATTATGTAATGCCTTTTGGATCTGCTGAAGAGAGTTAGCACGTTCTGGAATACGCAGACGTGTCGATCACATGTATTGTTATTTAAACATGCAGTCTTACTGTATCTAAACAGTAACCATTACTTACTTATAACATAAAATTTATCAGTGAGACACTGACCAAAATGACCAGTGAAATTGATTGCATAATTAGTCTAACACGTACACACGTATTCCACTTGTAAACAACAACCTGGCGGATATGAATTTATAATATTTCACTTATGTCTAGAGATACGATCTCAGGAAATATTTTCTTTGATATTACTCGGCATTTAATCAATTCATTATCTCATTAAAAGTCTTAACGTATAATCAAACAAATTCCAAAGTTTGTTGTAAATTAAAAACAATGAGTTTTGTTTTTCTGTAGAAGCTATATTCTACTTCCATAATTAGCGGTAATTTGTCCGGAACAAAATCGCGGAATCTCTTCGAGATCAACGATAACAAACACATGCACACGTGTACAACGCAAATGGATATCGTAGGAATACCTTAAACGTGTATGTATCACTATCGATTTTACTTTCTGTGCAATTAGGCCTACCCCGAAAACATAAATGATAAACATTTATTTTAATTTTGCAAAGATTTGTAATTAAGAGAAAACGTTGCATTCTCCTGTGAACCCATGTTTTACGCATATCAATAAAAGTAAGCAAATCAAGTATCAAAAATATTCAACCGAATCTGCTGTTCAAAGGGTGTATATTACGTATTAGATTGAAGTGGATTGAACTCTTTCATGCCCCGATGATGGATAGTTTGTAGTATTCACTATATTAAAAAACTGATATTCGGCAGTCAGCCATGATGGTTGTTAATCCAACTAAACGAGAGTGACATTACGTCACCTCGTAAAAATTCCCATGTAGAAGCATGTAATGCTTATACTGATAATGGAATCACGTAAAACTATATGTGAAAATGCTGTTGGACCTAATGTCCATATAGTGACATTTACGTTTATCAATCGGAGATATTACTTTCCAAATGAGTTTTTGTCTATGACAAATTAAAGTCACCAGATGTATCTAGATAAATTTAATTCCGATTTTATCCTTTTTATCTTCAGTCGTAATCCAAATGGCTAATATGATAAGGACCAACTGAAACAGAAATAAATATAAAACAATTAGATGATTCCTCGTTTTATCTGTAAAAATGTTACATATATCGTATATTATAATAATTATAATAATGAATATATTTAAATGGTTTATTTTACGATTTTTCAATATAAAAATTTCGTCTTGGGTTCCTTTATGTACTTAATCCAGCCGTCCCAGTAATGGATTACTGTGTATTTCTTTTATCAAGCAATATGTAATATGTTTGTTTTGTTTTACATTATACTCGGTTGTTACAGTCACATGGTGGCGACCAGTCTTTAATTGTGGAGGAAAGAATCCGGATACCATGTATACGGAGAGACACAATCGATGTTCCGCAAGTAAACTGGCGCACTTTCTCACAAAATCAGCTTACTAGGTTCCAACAGGGCTCAAACCTGTACTGACAAGAGGTAGTGAAAGATATTTTGGTATAAATGGTATAAAGAACGGTATTTTAATCACCGGCCTGGGAGCCCCTCCTCTTCCAATTATGCTCAGATAATGTTCATTATAGATTTAAGGTTTATGGATACACTGCGAGAGATAACTCTAGACGATTTAGATAAGATCAGATTTTGGTGAAAATTGGTATACAAAGGTATTTTGTAATAGGTTTGCAAAAAAAAAAATAGCGTTTAAGGGTATTTCAGTATTACGAATTCATTGGTAGATGTTACAGAGGTGTCGGTTGCCACTGTAACAAAATTAAAGCATGTGATGGTCAAATTTTGATATTGCCGAATTTTCCTGAAAAATAGTAATCACGGTATTTTTTATATAACAACTTCAATGGCAGATGTTTTGAATGTGCCAGTTTACTTGGTAACAAAATAAAAGTGACTGATTGGTCAAAATTGAGTTATCTATGATTTTGTTGAAAATTGGTATACACATGTATTTTGACATTGCAAATTCAATGGTAAATGCTACAGATACATTGGTTGTCATGGTAATATAATAAAGGTTTTTGATTTGTCAAAACTTCAATATTTTTAGATTTCATAAGAAAAATGGTAATTCGGGGAATTTTTGCATTACGAATTCAATAAAAGTGGTTATGTGAATCTGGAAGTTGTTAGGTCTGCAGGAGAAATATTTCGTCAAAATATCAAGGTGATTGGTTCAAAGGTCAAAGGTATTACGAAAACTATTGATTGGTAACTGAGAAGATGAAAAGAGCCACCTGTGGTATTTGTTTTCTAAATTTTTTATTTTTTAGCTGGGGTGTATACATGAACCTTAAATATTATTATTATATAAAGAAGACGACACTGTGGTTGATAATGTCATCACGTCTGGGATATTTGTAAATCAGCTGGCTATGAGGTATTTTTTCTGGTACACAGAATTTGAAATGGTGTTCAGTATGGACTACCTTTTATCATCGACACTTCAGGAAATATAAAGATGGCATATGCAGGTTCAAAAGTAACGATACTATTTCGTCTTTAAAATAAAAAAAAATAATCAGCTGAAAGAGGTAGCTTATTAACATACAATTGAATAGACAATCTGTCACCGTGTCATTTGAGTGAACATGATACGTACCTGGAAAATGCCACATCCGGCTGCTATCCCTGCTACCAGAGAAACGTTACCTAACAACATATCATACACAATGTCAAAACATCCCTGAAATACAGAAAAATAATGCTTTTGCTCTTGTGGAATTTATAAACAAAGTGTATAAAAAACTTATATAAAAAATTAAAGTAAATACTACTCTAAGAGTTTAACCGGTCTGCAAATATTTTACATACCTTTTCATAGTAATCAGAGGGGGTGACTGCGCATGTCAAGTTTGTAGATTGTGGAATCACTTCGCAACATGACAAAGGGGCACTGAGAACTCCCAAGCCTCCGAAGTTGACTATCCAATTACTAGCACCCGTAAAATCCGAGAAACCATCAACGCCGCAGCAGGACCACTATTGGAAATAGAGTATACATTTACGTCTAAAAATGAAACAACCTGTTAGGTAATACAATGAAAATAAATATATCGAAAAGGCGGCTTTAACAATACTGATATATGTCAAATATCAACGCAAATATAATGCCGAAATTCATATATGTTAATTTATACATCTATCTAAACAATTTTATACATTTTGGCATGACAAACATGCAATATCAATATTGTTGCGCGCAGTAATTTGTAATGGATTAATACGGAATGTTCAGTTCTTTCATTATCAGACTGACTTCATCGTTATTTGAGGTCTCTTAAAAGTAGATTGCTCAGCTGTAAGTTTCCTTCTCTATAATTTATTTAGAACAGTTAGAAAAAAAAGTCTTCGAAAAGTTTTAGTTTTGGTAATGCGGGCGCCGCAAAATATCGCGATTGCGCAGAAGTGGACTACAACTATAGCCAGCTTTCGCCTTATTTAAGCTGCATTTAAAGCCGTATTTAAAACAAACAAACGAAATCCGAACCCTATTGCGAGTTGCTTTGGTATCGTTCAGATGCGTATTGTCAATTTTTTCTATGTAGACACTGGACACCTTTATAATATCAGTTGTAAAAGAAGTTGAGAAATTGTTTCTTAATAAAAAGAACTTCATTTCCATGGATATGTTTTAATTTCATGTAATGTAATAACATTGGAATACGATGTGGACATTTATACTCACTGTTCTGTGTGCAAAGTTCCAGGCCAGTGAGACAAAATTTGTACCGTTAAAACCAGCGTAATCGGACTTTATTCCTGCTTTAAGTGGTGTTTTTATATTATCCTTTACCTGAAAAAAAACACAAAAATGACACTATGTATTATGTAGTACTCAACAACAACAACAACAACAACAGTGATGATGATGATGATGATGATCAAATTATGGAATTTGCACCAATCAGTAGCACCATTAATAGCCCAAAACTATGTGTATTAAAAATCGATCTGATCAAGGGCCGCCGCCGCCAACAACAACAACAACAACGATGATGATGATCAAATTATGGAATTTGCACCAATCAGTAGCACCATTAATAGCCCAAAACTATGTGTATTAAAAATCGATCTGATCAAGGGCCGCCGCCAACAACAACAACAAAAATGATGATGATGATCAAATTATAGAATTTCCACCAATCAGTAGCATCATTAATAGCCCAAAACTATGTGTATTAAAAATCGATCTGATCAAGGGCCGCCCTAAGTGCCCCTAGTAGGTCCTGGCTAGACCCCAGGTGAAAGCATTGGGGATCCTGCAAAGATAAAGCAGTCCAAATTTTTGTCATAAATATCGGAAAAGAATAGTTATATGTATATTATAAGTGATTTTATGCACTTTTGACCCAACAACTTTCATTTGTGTAAGGGGTATTACTGCAAGTCATGATAAATCAAACATACTGATAAGTCGGAACTTCTCGCCCTGTTCCACTAGTTAGTATTGGATTTTGATGGAAGAGTCCTAACATTATAAGATAAAGGTTTTATAATAAACCAACAATTTAAAAGATAAAATTATATAATAGAGAAACGGTTTGATTTTCTTACTTACCAAATCTGGTTTCCCGAAAAGAATTCCACAAAATATGGTTTCGCCTGTCAAAAATAGAATCACTACGACTGCATATGCTATCAGCATAAACTTAATTTTGTAGCAAGCGCCGCAGCATCCGAATAAAGATACAATAGATATAAACAGTCCAATTAAGATAAGTGCTATTCCCAAACTTGTTATAAGATCCGTGATTTTGAATGACGAGGTATCAACAGTTCCAAATCCTTGGCTCTGCAGTGTGGTTGTGAGTGTGTTTATGGTGGGCTCATAATACGATGCCAGTAGAGACTCTCCGTAACGGAAAACTAACCCAGCTATAAGTAAAGAAAGTCCTATGACCTGCAATTAAAAATGGACCAAGGAGTACAAATTAAGACTAATTTGGTAAATGTAAAAAAAAAATTCATTACTGGAAATAAAAGTAGTAGATGTTTGTTTTTTTGTTGTTGAACATCCCACTCAAGAATCTTTCACACCTACTTTGACACGGGACCTCAGTTTTAACTGTCGCATCCAAAAGACAGGAAACAAACCTGCCTCCGGCTAGACTCGAACTCACGATCCCTCGATTAAGAGTCAAGCGCGCTACCGACTGAACAAAGTCGGCTCGAAACAAAACGTAGTTGTTATTTGTTTGTTTATTGTTGTAAAACAACAAACAAACAACCAACAGTTATGGTTGTCAATGTCGTAAAACCACGGTTTGAATCGGTATGCTCAAGGGCCCAAGAGTATAGCGATTCCGGACCGTGGTTTTACGACGATGCGGTCCAGTGTTCTATAGAGGACAGAAATAATCGAGAGCGAAGAATTCACGTGTTTACCGGTACACAAGATACAGTGGAATATATATATATATATATATATATATATATATATATATATATATATATATATATATATATATATATATATATATATATATATATATATTTTATGATTTTACTTACCAGAAATATTAGGTTAATTATGACTACCAGAAGTCTTCCTAGTCCAGCAACACATCCCATCTGTAAGTTAAAGAATCGTGTACATGTATATCACTTTATTATTAGAATCTCTCTGTTTATCGAAACTTATAGTAGTAAGAAAAAAAACAACGGAATACTATTAAATAAATGAATTTAACAATTCGAATTTAAAAAATCGATCATATACAGGAAACTCTGTATCATTAAACATTGTGTAAATTTTGGAAGAAAAATAAATTGGGAAATCCCCTATTAGTATTAATCACATAATACGCGTCTGTATTTGTTTAATTCTCAGACAAAATCATCTACCAATGTCATTAAAACTCGGAATGTCTGCGGGTCTGAATTGTGTTGATGCGTGTTCTCTCCACTATTTTGTATACGTATATTAAGCTTAATTATAATTAAATGCACATCTTTATGATCGTAGAAATTCAAATGTAACCACATTCGGAAACAATGTTTATTTGCAGAAGAAAAGAGAAATGAATTTATGTATGCAAATTCGTATTTTAAATCCTTGAATTTTGCTTCTTGATTTTGGCCATGCATTTACATGAATAAACTGAATATATCGTAATTGTCTTAAACATATTTGAAACTCAAATACTATTTACACTTACGCATGCACCATAAAATCATTTTATAATGCATTATTAACGGCAAACCTAAACGTAGAACCCTAAAGAACTCTATAGAACCAGAAAGAACTCTAGCTTTTTGTACTTTTCGTGCATTTGTCTATGTAGAAATTGAAAATTCGTAATCTTTAATACATAGGTAATTCAAATATTACAAAATTTACTGGTTCAAAGTGTAAAACAACAAACTTATAGAGGTTTTTATATTTGCGATCCACTTAAATCGCAGTAGCAGACGCCATGTTGAAAAAAAACTAAGCCGTAAATCTCCTAAATGAAAGGTAGAAAATGATAAATTAATAGGAAACAAATTATTTAAAAAAAATAATGAATAGATTTTGTCGATGAAGGTAAAAAAAGCTTGAATATTTACCTTTCAGTTGTGACTAATAAAATAGATTCCCAGCTTCCGTTTTTGTCTTTCAACGGTACCCTAAACGGTAGATCGGTTTTATGAAACGCTCCAAAAGATTTAGTACCAACCCTAAACTATTCTAAACAGTTACTTTTAAAATCAATTCCTTACGGTGATAGTGGACTAAAAAGGTAAAATGTAACTATTAAATCAATCCACCAAAACAATGTTACGTCAGAATTACCTCTATACTTCTTTAATCGACCACCTGTTGCGTAATTACCGTACAAAAACATTATCAATCTTGTCCAGACCGAAGCTTAGTTCGGACTGTAATTATTATCACAGTCAGTACCCGTGATATACACGTTATGGCACGTCTTTTAAAAACATAATAATGTTTGTTAACATTTTGTATCCAATCGAAAAACAGAATTTGTTAAAATCACCACGAATAGAATAGGCTCTCTATCTGCATATATATATAATGTAGATATTTATATATATATATATATATATATATATATATATATATATATATATATATATATATATATATATATATATATATGGGTCATTATAAAAAAATGTAGATATATTTGTGTGATAGTACAAATGTCTTTATATTTTGTCTGTCAGTGATTTAAATATTTTACTTATAGGCATGAACAAAAATAGTTTTCTATATATGGTCAAATTATGTGTATGGCCGTGGTATGAAGGATTTATCTAATTATTTGTTTAAAAAGCATATATTTTAATTTTTTATTTTGCATATGTTTCTTCTATCACATATATATATATATTATATATATACTGGGTTAGTAAGTAATTGTTATCTCCCTTATTACAAAACCTAAATAATAGTTCCCCCCCTGAATATACTTCCTTTCAGGAATTATGGGTATAGACAGCATATTTATTTCTTAGCATATTTATCAAATATCTAAAGCGATAGCGTATTTTTAATATCGTGTCCTAAAAGTTACTGCTCTTTCAAGCACTAATATATGTTATATAGTTAATATATATAATCTGACCAATGAATATTTTTGTGTTACACAAGAAAAAGGTAAAATTTGCCAGGCGAATTTGTGTAGAATACTCTCTATTCAATATTTATATATATAGATATATATATATATATATGGTTTATCACATATATTCTTTGAAAAAAAAAAATGTTACAAACATACCTTAACAGAATGTATAGTAATTTACTAAAATGTTTTGGTAACACAAATACGCTGCTTGCAGCTAGCAAGGGGTATTTCATTTATATATATTCAAAGTTATATATTTAGTATTCGTTTCTAACATATATCAGAATGTTTCAGATTTTGAATAAAAATGTTACTTAATTTTTTTTGACCCATATATATATATATATATATATATATATATATATATATATATATATATATATATATATATATATATAGATTTTTTTATTTTTTTTTTTTGGAAGGGAGGGAGGAAGGTTTTTTTAAGTAGGTTGCCAAAGAAAGGTGTATTCATGTTTACACATGGCTTTTTGTATAAGATTAGCAAAATTGAAACAAACACGTGTTAGTTAAGTTTTAGTTTTATAGTTATTCAGTTGTGTATTTCAATTTTGCTAACCATACATCATGTAGCATTTCATTCTTACTCCGGTTTGTGGTTTTTTTTTGCGTGCGAGCGTGTATGTGTGTTATTAATGTTATTTAATATTTTAGTTCTGAGGAAGGGACAAGCTTGACTTCAATTTTGTCCGTGTCGTTAGTAATGTTTACAAACTCACCATGCTCTTGCTGGGGTTCGAACCAATCTTCACTTCTGGTCAGCGCAGGTTGTAGCGCCGCTGGAACCTAAGCTGATTTTTGTGAGAAAATTTGCCAGTTGACTTGCGTTAGGCCGGTGGTCTCTTCCCAGGTACATTGTAAGTGGCTTCTCTCCACCACTAATAAAAACTGGTCTCAACCATATAACTGAAAAATTGTTGAGTGTGGTATAAAGCACTAGTTAAAACGAAATCAAAATAGAAATTTTGATATTGTGGCAAGGGATTCTTTCAATCGCTCCAAAGCACATGACCCCACCTATGAATATTCAAAAGATCAATGTTTTGTCTTTTCTACCGTACGTATGTTTCTGAAAGGCCGTTTGGGTCACAAACGGGATGAACTTACGCGATGACCACTTTCACGTTAAAAGTCACCACCTGCATGAATCGAAACACACTCTCATTTGGTCTCGTTTTTAGGTACTAAACATCGTTGCCATTTTACATCTTACATGTGCAGATAGTTGTGCATATATATATTAATTATCGGGTAAAATCTAAATATTTTTTATTTCGTTTAGTAAATATCGTTAATACAAATTTAACTTCTTATTCTCTTCAGGACATTTCCGATTGTTGTCTTTAAGATGTAAGAAGAGCTCTAATTGGCTATTTCCTCTCGGTCACTACAGTGTACAAACTTGCATGCAAGTGTTTGATGATGACTTACGTGCAAGCAAAACTTACGCGATAAAATGGGTTTCACGTTAAAAGTCACTACTTGCATGTAAAAAGTATGTTTTATCGCATTAAAAGTGACTTTGAAAGTGGTCATCGCATAAGTTCAACCCGTTTGTGACTCAAACGGCCTTTCATATGTTGCTCGTTCAACCTGCATCAGACGGAAACATGAAAATTAAAGCAGCATTAGCGGCAGCTAGGGCGTGATTTTTTTCTTTAAGTGATATCAAATCCTTGTATAAAGATATAAAGTTCTCATTAATTACACGTGCACATAGTGGCTTGTTTAAAAGTTTTGCGAATTTGAAAATAATAAATAATATGAGTGGGCATGTATATATTTAAAAAAAAAAAAAATGGTATTGTGGGCAATATTCATACCGACCCCACATCGGAAAGTTCGTAGACATGCGTAGTCATTTGTTTTCATCCTAATGGGATAAAACGTATTTCAATGAATCGAATCTACCCGAATTTAGTAATTTTATTTATCTATTTGAGGAAAGCACAAAATAAAACTCTCAAATAGTCTGATTATTTCTGTGTCTATTTATAGTATTGCTGGTCAACTCGTACCCAAGTCAAATTGGCACCGAGTGATTTCGGCTCTTCGGAAATATGGAAATCGGCACTTAGTGTGTTTGAATCGGCACTTGGAAATAACAGTTTTGGCATGTGTTGGCATTAATTAGAAACTTTGAAAATGTTCATAACGGCACCAATGAAGATTCATCTCACAAGGTTCTTAAAAGTTATTTTTATGAGCAAATCTAATAATTTAAGTAACAAATTCGAATTAACTTATATTCCATATATTTTTTTAAGTTTAAGCTAATATTGCTAATTGCTATTATATTAGCCAAACAGACTTTCGGATGTAATGAAAAGAACTAAAAGGGATCTAAATTAAAATATTTCGTAATTACAGAGATAATGACGAAAATTTTGTTTTTTGAGGTCCCGTCCTCATTCATTCGACCTGGCAATTCAAAGAAAAAATATAAACACACACACACACACACACACACACACACACACACACATTCTAGTAGACTACTAAAAATCTAAATTCGAATTATTCATATACATGTTTTACACAATGCAGAATTTAAATACATGATATCATAGTGACGATAATGAAATTACTTGGAAGCAATTGCCGAAATCACTTGCACTTTCCGAAATTACTTTAGTACTTAATCACCATGAAAGAAAATACCCATGGATTCTTTTTTATAGTACCGATTTCACTAGGTGTCAATATGCATATTCTCACTGAGGTGCCGAGAGAGCCGTTGTGGCTCCATGGTAGAGTGCTAGATTCGTAACCTGAGGGTCGCGGGTTCGAGCCTCGGCGGAGGTGACTGGTTTTCCCTGTCCTTTGGATGAGAAAGTAAAAACCGAGGTCCCGTGTCATGTTGTAAATTTTGAATTTACTGGATGGGTGTAAATACAAAATTTACAACATGACAAAAACATGACAACTGTGTCACAGTAGGTATCGCACGTTAACGTTAGGTACTCACCTCAGAGAGTGCACTGGAGCTTTGTATTGTGCAGACTTAATTCTATGTAACTGATATACATATTGCGGTCTTTCACTTGATAAAGGCCAAGTGGCCGAAAATTTGTGTGTTTTACTGTTTTTTTCGCATGCTGATACTTCCCTTTGGAGGACTTAAATTTTATTGGAATTACTTATACACTCCTGTGGACAATATGTGTATAGACGACTTTTTGTTGAGAAGATTTAAAGAGAAAAGAGCTAGGTGTTTAACCCACGAAGATTTTTTAAACACATGTATTGCGCGATCTATTATTCCAAACGGATTCAGCTTTAATTGAAACCGTAATCTTGAAATGTCAGAGGAGTGCATAGAAAATTGTAACTGTGTGAAAGAAGATGCATCGCTTAAATTGATGGATTTAATCGATCGAAAATCATAGATCTAAGTGAAAAAATCGCAGCTAAGGAACAATTTGTAAATAGGGAAATAAGGAAATAATTACTAAAACAGATATGGACGAGAAGGTTGAAATAAATCGTATGAAAAGGATAAAGGGAAAAAAATTAGCCAAAAATGTGCTACAGGAAAAGGAGGTGGAAGTATGTGGTGATGGGAACTGTTTTATAGGTGTTTAAGTTACTATTTTACGGAAATGAGACAAGTCACGGAGAAATTAGGAAAGGTATTGTAGATTACATGAGGATTTGCACTGGAACTTTGTATTGTG
The DNA here is from genome assembly GCA_030159075.1 of Atrina japonica. Taxonomy (NCBI): domain Eukaryota; kingdom Metazoa; phylum Mollusca; class Bivalvia; order Pterioida; family Pinnidae; genus Atrina; species Atrina japonica. The sequence continues at coordinate 871,598 of BROG01000145.1, read as the reverse complement.
CAGACTTAATACTATGTAACTGGTATACATATTGTCGTCTTACACTTGATAAAGGACAAGTGGCCGAAAATTTGCGAATTTTGAGTGTTTTACTGTTTTTTCGCATACTGATACTTCCCTTTGGAGGACATTAAATTTTTTTTATTTTTTTTTAAAATGTTTATTAACGAGCCTGTTACATATACCCTCACAGGTCCAGGCTCCCTGCAAGGTCCAAAAAGACAAGAACATACATGTACACTATACACATATGAATACACTGTGTCCAACTTAAGTGTTCACATAATTTTCACAATATGATACGTACATATTCAAACGTAAACAGATTTTGCTCTCAGCTTATCCCTCAATGATTATATTTATACATGTACATTAAATTGTAATTTTCAGTTCCCTATCTTTAAAGATCTTTATGTATGTATAAAATTTATGAATTTATTTTAGTTTTATTTCAGATTTTACACATACATGTACATATTAATTAGTAATATATTTCGAATATTTGTACTATTTCGAGGGAATACTAATTATCTGTGATATAGACAAGTTTCATTCCTAAGAATAAATCTTGTGTATACACACCTGCATATGCACAGGTATATTGTATACACCAAAATATTATTTTATGACAACATATTACTAAAACTGTGAAACCTGTATACCTGAACATATACTATGCATTCATACTCCTGTTTAATCATAATTCTATACTTACATAAATATATAAACATTCACCTAGCTACATATACATACATTTATATACACATCCATATACATGTATACCAATTACTTGGAGATGAATATACACCTATGCACAAGCACAGGCATATTACACACACACATAAATATTATTCTGAGATAACATATTATTTAAACTGTGCAACGTGTGTACCTTAACATAAACAATGTATTCATACTCCTGTACAATCATACATGTATACTTACATAGATAAGAATTTACTATACATATACATACATTTACATACACACCCATATACATGTATACCGATTATACTAAAATAGACGAAATACCTAACTACCTCACGTCATCGAACCTTTGTATTATAATTTATTAATTTCACCGACATTCTTCTGTTATGATATTAAATACTTTGAAGTTTTACAGATATACAATATAATAATAATAACCTTGTCATATTTTTTTTTAAACAGATAGTTTGTTATGCATAACTTGCCATGTTTCATTAAATTTGTCATGTTCACCCTTAATACTGTACCTTAGTTTTTCAGTGACATAATAGTCCTGAAGATATTTTTTACAATCATCAAAAACGACTACTGTTTTTGAGATTCTACATTTATAGATATATCTTTTGATTAAAATAATACAAATATTAATTGCTTTGTGCTTATATCCATCAAACAAAAGTTATAGGTGTTATTCTCATTTATCCAGAATTCTAACTTTCTCCACAAATTTCTGATATTATCACATTCAAAAAATAGATGTGTAATGGTTTCTTGATATATTTTACAAAAAGAACATAGTGCATTATCTCTAATATTCATATGAAATAAAAGTTTATTAGTAGCAATAATGCGCTGTACCACTCTGTATTGAAACCATATTAATTTGGAATCTATTGTTATTTTAAAAATATTTAATTTTTTTTTTCCACTCTATATTTTGTTGAAATATGTTTTCCCATTTTGACTGACAGTTTTTATTTTCATTGTATATGTAATTGTGAATAAAGAAGTTGTAAATAGCTTTGGTGCCTTTTTTATTTTTACACAAAACTTTAATATGGTTGGGTCGTTTTACTTGGATAGGGGTATTGAAAAAATGCTGGCCATTCAGCTTGCATTGCTTGTTTAATGCCTAAAAATGTTGTGAAAGGACATTGCAGGTTATAGATTACTTTAAATTGTTCAAAAGAATAAAATTCTCCGTCTTGATTGAAAAGGTCCCCAATATTAATAATTCCTCTCTCATACCAAGACTTATAAAAGACTTCAGATCTTCCAATTTTTATATGAGGGTTATACCATATTGGTGTATTCAGAACTTCTGACGGATCTGAAATGTTTTCCAACATTTATAATTTTGATAAATAGCTAGGTATTTCCTTCCAAAATGGATTTTTTATATTTTTGATTATCTTTTGTTCATAAGTTCCCCCAATTTTTAATAATTTATCAATTTCAATATTTGTAGTGTCCAAAAAGAGCCTGACCCATTTATTTGATTGTATGTCATTAAAAATTTTTCTAAACCAAGATAGTTTTAGACCTTTTATGAAAGTTTCTATGTGGGTCATTTTGCATCCCCCATCTATGTAGTTTTCGTTTGATTCTGTCTCTTTTATTATCCCACACAAATTTAAATAGAGTATTTTGAATTTGGTTTATAATGTTTTTGTCAGGACTTGGAAGTGAAGTGAATAAGTGAGTGAGTTTAGGTAGGAGTATACTTTTAACAACAGTAATTTTTCCAATAGGAGTTATGTCCCTTTTTGACCAAGCTAATATTTCTTGTTCAATATTTTTAATTTTACTAGAGTAGTTATCATTCAAAATGTTTTCTACATTGACTTTAAAGTTAATACCAAGAATATTAAATTTTTCAGTTGTCCAATTTAAATTATATTCTGGACATAGAACTTGTAATTCCCCCGTTTTAGCACCAATCCATACTGCTTTCGTTTTTTCAATATTGGGCTTTAATCCAGAGAATTTGGCAAATTGGTATAATAAATCTAAGGTACTTTTAAGGCTTTTTTCTGTCCCATCTAAGAAAATAGAGGTGTCATCAGCATATTGCAATAAACAGTATTCAGTGTTTTTAACATTTATACCTTTAATATTCTTATCCTGACGGATCAATAAACCTAGAATCTCCACACAGAGGTTAAATATATACGGCGAAATAGGATCGCCTTGCCTACAGCCCCTCCTAATTTGAAATTTTTTTGAGAAATTTCCGTTTTGAATTACGCATAATGAAATATTATTATTCATTATACGAATCCATTTCATAAAATCATGTCCAAATTTTAAAAAATTTAAAACCTTCATAATATATTTCCAGGAAATGGAATCAAAGGCTTTTTTCAAAATCAATAACTAAAAGCATTCCTGGGATATTATTTTCTTTTGCAGTATGTAGTTAATCATAAGTAAGACGAGTGTTCTCCCCTATGAATCTACCAGCTAGAAATCCTTTTTGATCCTCATGTATGAGTTTTGGCAATATATATTTTAATCTATTTCCTATACATCCAGAAAGAATCTTATATGATACGTTCAAAAGAGAAATAGGACTCCAGTTCTTTAGATTAGTGCGGGCTTGGGTAGTATTGTTATAATCCCTTGTCTCTGTGTTATCGATAATTGTTCTACGTAAAAACCGAAATTTAGAGATCTTACTAAAAATGCTCCAATATCTTTCCAAACAAATTTGTAGAACTCGCAAGAGAATCCATCTGGCCCTGGGCTCTTATTATTTTCCTTAAAAATTTTGCTGCCTCAGATATCGTTATTATACCCTCTAAGCTTTCAGCTGTTGCTTTTTTTAGTTTTGGTATTTCATCAAATTTTAAAATATTTTAAATTTTAAATTTTAACAATTTTAAATTTTATTGGATGCTCTTTAATTGTTCGCTGCTGTTCGTCTGTGAACTCTATGAGCGTCTGCATCTTGTGTCAATACGTATGTGCCAGAGGATGCAGAGACTGTGACTTCAGCATTGTGTCTGTGTAGATTTCACACATACATTGTACATTGCTGGCACCAACCTCCGAAACACATTTTGATTTTTTGCAATGATATGGCGGCAGCAGGTTTTTAATGTTGAAGGAAAGAACCCGGTAACAGAATACCTGGATAGAGACCACCGGCCTTCCGAAAGTAAACTGGCAAACTTTCTAACAAAAATCAGCGAAAGTTCCAGTGGTACTCGAACCTGCTCTGACCAGAAGTGAGAGATGCACTGCCACGGAGCCCCCCCCGACACATCAATGCTTAGATTTAGTGAATGCTCATGAAATGGCAAATGCTCTTGACATTGTTACCTCCATCTGGTGGCTTGACTACTGATATTTTATTCAAAGGCAGTTCTTCTGACAAATCAGGACTACGATACGTGACGGCAATGGATAGAATTATTTCTGGAAATGTTCCATCTTTTCTCAATTTTCGTTGTGCACATCGCCCCTTAATTGCCGCTGGCTTGTAGTTTCGAATCGATGAAAGGTAATGTGGCCGAGGTCCAAACAGCTGTGCCAAATAGTATCGCTGGTTTTGCATTTCTCACTTTGGTTTGGCCGTGACGATTTTTCAATGTTTGGCTTTCGTTTCTCATAGGTTTTCCTACGTTGTGGTCTTTCAAAATGCTTTCAAACACATTCACACATCAACACATAATTTTGGCTTTTCCTTGTTTTGGCATGTTAACTCCCTGTATTCGATTTCTGCCTTCTTTCCAAGAAGTCAAAATACCGCGAAGCCCGTTCCTTTAATTGGTGAAACAATTTCAGTTTAGTTATGAATTATATCGGGGATTATGCCAGACGATGAGTCAAATATAGAAGAAGTGGAACCTGACATTTTGTCGGGTTGTGCAAAAGATATACGATAGTTGAGAAAATCTAGTATTCGAAAACTTAAAGAAACTATGTAAATCTCATTAATTAGCTGGATAGATTACATGACCACTGTGTACCGGTCAGAGCAAACAAAGTAAAAAATGAGATTGTGTTTATTTGTAAGGCACATTACTATAATTGTTTATTAGAAGAACTAGGGTTTAATAGGAATTCTGGTAATTCCACAATCACAGGTAATCCGCTCTCAAAGGACGAAAGCCTTCAAAATCATATATCCATATTACGCTCTTTTCACGTACCTACAATCGATACTGAATTTGAGCTACCATATTTATATTGGATATCTAAACTTAACAAAACCCCTTATAAGCAGAGGTACATAGCAGAGTCCAGCAAATGTCCCACCAAACCTTCATTTTTACTCCGTACCAAGATACTAACAGCCGTTAAGGAGAAACTTCAGCAATACTGTTCATGCTTATTCCAGAAGCAGTGTAAATCAGATGTGGATACTTAAAAATTCTAAACAGCTTTTAGAAAATTTGAAAACACCATTTTCCTCAAATTCAAAATATAAAAACTACTACGTTTCTACTCTTTACACAATTATTCCACATAATCGACATCTGTTTTTCACTAAAAGTGGTAGCCGAAAATTTGAAAATTAAGTCATTAGTTATCATGATATTTATTTCGTCCAACACAACTCTGATTCTACACAGAAATACACTGAAGTTGATATGAAGAAGATTTCTAATAGGCAGTGTGTATGTAATGTTTGGAGACTTCTCTTTCAAGAAAATTTCGGCATTCCTATGGGAACCAAATGTACTCCTTCATTGGCTGGCCTGGTCCTTTATTTATACGAAGCAGACTTCATTCAGAAGTTTCTGAATCAAAAAAAAAGAGAAAGCTAGCGGTGGTCTTTAACATTAGATTTAAATATATCGACGACGTTTTGTTAATTAATAATGACAATTTTCACTGCACTGCGATACATACATACATATATATATATATATATATATATCTACTTACTCAGCATCCAGTGCACTGGAGCTTTGTATTGTGCAGACTTAATACTATGTAACTGATATACATATTGTCGTCTTTCACCTGATAAGTGCCAAGTGCCAATTTGTGAAATTTGAGTGTTTTTCTGTTTCTTTTTTTTGTGCAAAATAGATATGATTTTATGAAATTCTGTTAAAGAGACGTGTTGTAGAGATAAGCAACCACTACCAAAACGTGTCCAGGTACTGAACTGTTGAAAACCCGAAGTGCAAATATTTGGTTGGATGATAAGCAGTGATCAACAACCTTAAGAAATAATTTGATCTTGACTTTACTTTTAAAACAACCATTCAGTAATCATTTTACATCCAGTTTGCATTTTGCATCGCTGTCAATAATTAATTTTATTTGAAAAAGTTAACATAATAGAATACAAAAAGGAATAAATGAAAATTCAACAGGGTATACCCTTGTCATAGTCTTTGATTTAACCAACTGCAGTAGAATCCGGATATACGCAATTCTGGGCGGCATAACTGAATATCAGACCACTTATACAAGACTGAACCCATGGGTTAAGTCCATTGTCGCAGTGTATGTATCTGTGTGGGTCCGTATGAGGGAACATTGTAATTCCTTGGTCCAATTTCGCTTGTGTGCATGGATTACCATGAGAATGTGTGCTCACGATGCATGTTTGTCCTTTCTGGTTCCATACCAGATTTGCCGGGCAATCCAAAACCCAGGCGTGTCCCCAAACATCGCAATGGATGAATTTCGTATTATCACGAGAATAGACGAAGAAAAAGTGGTTATTTAAAATGGCGTTTGCTGAACATGGGTTGGTAAGATCAGGGTCAAGTGGAACTTTATTTCCATCACCACCACCTTCACCACTGATTCCTCCATTATCCGGTGATGCAGATCCACAGGCATGTGATCCTTGGTGGTACCTCTCACCATCTGGACATATAGTAATGTACATTTTTCCTGTCAAGTCACACTTGATGAACCACGTGTCGTCGTATGGGTACGGATGGTACATTTCTTTATTGCTTAGTGCCGTTGATGTACACGGGTTAGGAACATTTGGTCGTGTAGAATCTGAAAGCAGGATATGGCGTTATTATATGATAAGTAAAATGAAAACAAGGCTGATTTTATATCATTATTACAAGGTAACTAGCTTTTTTCGTTTTATGAACAAGTATAGAAAGCCAACTTATTTCAGGAAACTCTTTAGCAAGAGATCAAGCAACCAAGGTACATAGGCATAACTGGTACATCTACCAGTTCATGAATTTAATGACATTGTCATTTGGATTGTTGCTAGATCTTTACGTCCTCTTCTGTACAACTGCACTATGCCGTAAAATTAAGTTCATGAAAATGGCAACACTAATTTTAAAAACTTGTACTAATACAATTTGAGTTTGAAAGCAACAATTCACGCACACAAACACACCACACACACACACACACACACACACACACACACACACACACACACACACACACACACACACACACACACACACACACACACACACACACACACGCACACACACACACACACACACAAACACACACACTTTTACTACTAGCAAACATATTAAGGTTTGTTCGCAATACGTACATCCACCTGAAACCGAACATAACCAGTCCTTGTAAGGAGGCCTTAAGAAATCACTTTTGTTGCATTGCCTTTCCACTCCATTGTCTCGGCATATAATTTCAGCTTAAAAGAAAATTTGTTAAAAATTTATTCAAATATTAAACAATATAAATCTCCTTGGTTAGAGACTAAAATCTTGATAGTTCTTAAATTTATCAAAATGTGATTTAAAAGTCAATATACCGTTTTATCAGTAATTGGCTTCTGTTTTATATTAATTATAATATATCATTACAACAGTTTTAAATTTTGAAACATCTAATATAAAATTATCGTACATTGAAAACATCCTAGCATATCGAAATAATTCTGGAGATTAACATTAACAGGTAAATATTTATTTCTAACAAAATGGGGAATATTTAAATTTGCAAAGCCGGCCTCAATCGTTTTCTCGAATATGTCATTCAGATACGTTTGAAAATTGTCATTACTGACAAAAATTTAGTCGATATACGCCACAGTTAGTTTTTTCGTCTTTATGGTTCAGAAGATTCAGAAAGAACTCGTCTCCTTATGAATCGAGGATCAATTTGATCAATAAAGGGGCACAATTGGTTCTCATTGGAATGCTGTTGATTTGTCGAAAAATTAGATAACGGAACAACTCTTCTATGACTCTAGTCAAGCTTCGAATGGGAAGTACACTACTGGTACCAGAGAATGTTGATCCCTTGTGGCACACGATTATTTATCATTTAACAACGTGATCGACCAAATGTGATCATTTGTATCATTACAAAATTACAAACGTAAATAAAAATCGTTGGACATTACTACTAACTTTTTGGGTTATTTATATATGTAACGGTGTATCCAGAATCGTTGCAGTTTTTAAGGTCTAAAGCAGATTGCGGTAGTTCTTTTCCAACGTACGTCACGTAAAGCGGCCGTCCATTCTGAGTCCAGTTTACAAATAATACTGAAGGGTGTCCTTCCAGTGCTATGTCTTTTATGTCGTACAGTGCAGGACCCGGATGTGGACTGTTATAAGATGCATACACGTTAACAATACCACAATTCACAGTCGTCTGAATAAGAAAGAAATAATCCTATGTTAATAGTATGTAAAAGTGTACCTAACTAAGTAGCTGCTGACTCTAGACTTTTCAGTATCTTCTGAAAAAAAAATTGTAAATGGAGATCTGGTTTATTCCAGTGAGGTGATTGATGTCCAGTGGGCAGGGAAATAGCAGTCTTTATCTGAATTTCTTTTACACAAATCTGAGAAAAAGTCAAGAATATTCATGACATGTATTTGTTATTTTCTCCAGCAAAATGTACATGAATTAAATAAGCACTATACTTAAATCTGCTATAACTGATAAAGGTCCTCGCTGAAATGTTAAATTCAAGCAGTCTGCAGACTTTGAGTCAAACTGTTAGGTGGTCTTAATAGCGAGGTTCTCAATATAAATAAACAACAAAGTTTCAATGGGTATTTATACTATTTTGACCTGTTCGTCCGTCACTCCAGACATTAATGGACATAAGGAATTTTCTTTAAACTTTCCACAAAGCTTTACAACTAAAAGATATATATCCAGTTCGAAATTTTATCCAATCAGAATTTCCATTAAATCCATACTCTCATAAGCTACATATCAAGTTCGAATTTGGATGCCATAGAATTTTTCATTCCGGATTTAAAATCTTATCAACAAAATCATGGAGAATGTGCCGTCATTTTCTCGTTTCCAGACAATAACTTGAGAACAGATTAAGGGAATTTCCGCAATGTATCACAGCACTAAATGACTAAACGGTACAGATCAAGGTCGAGTTCGGGTGCATTCAGATGTTTCATTCCAGACAATTGGCCCCTGATTAACCAAAATATGGACAATGTACGGTTTCGAGACAATTAACTGGAAACAGTTCTTGAGGTTTTCTTTAAATGCAAATAAGCTGTCAAAATGAAATAAACTTTTTGTTTCTATTAAAAGTTTCAAATATATGACGTTTTATAGACATTAAATGTTTTTAAAATTCCCGGATGGAAAAAATGTATATAATATATCGTACTCGAGAATAGAAATCAAATACGAATAATGGGCAAGTAAACATTTGTATTCTTGGATGGCAGGAGTATCAGTCGTCGGCATATTTCATTTATTCTAGGAAATATAAATTATGCATGATATGTTAAAATTTTCAACGGCAATATATCTTTTTAATAAAATTTTTGGTTATCGCGGGATATTTATTTTTAACATTATGAGTTTGTATGCCTTTAAACATGGTACAGATATAAGATGCTACCGTAGAAAAATCGTAAAATGTGCAATTCAAGTCGCACAATGTCTTCAAAGGTATATCAAATTCAATGAACTTCTGGTGTCAAATATTCGAAAATGTTTATGGGTATATTAATTTCATTGAAAAAATTTTGAATTGACTACGTTGTATTACCTTTATTCCCACTATATGTGATTCATTTTTACTGGTAACTGGTTTGGTAATTGTGATGATTGCATTGATATTATTGTGGATGGTTGCATTAGATGGAATCACTTTCGGTGCTTCAAAAATACAAACAAAGAGAAAGAGGAATTAAATAATGTTCCGATCAGAAAAAATGAAGGGTGATATAATTTATGGAAAATAAACATTGTTAAACATATGCATATAAAGATAAAAACGTAGAGACAATATACACATAAGATTCAGAGGAACTTTTATTTGGAACAAATTTTTTCCTGTAAAAATTAGAAAAAATATCCAGATAAAAGAATATCAACTCAGACACTTTTAAAGTCCAGAGAAGCAACATTACATTGGCAAAGTTTAATTCATTGGCGGGAAAATAGCTTACAAAACACGAGTGAAATGTTCTTATAGTAACTTATTGATATACTTCACAACATATGAACAATAAGATGGATTCATATCAATTTCCAGCTTCATCAACTGATAATATTACTCACCCCTACAGGCCGATTTCCTGATCTCATACAACATTCCGTTAATATCAGAAAACTTTGACAATACATCTACATGTGTACAAGTCGGTGGACTGGCAATATTATCAAGTTCCATCTGATTTATTGAGCCAATTCCAATTGCAAACATGATGATGCCATCATCCTTCGCTAAATTCGCTTCCTTGATAGTTTCGTTAAAGTTGTTAGATGCGCCATCTGTAACTACAATTGCAGCTTTAGTTGCTCCATTTCTAGAACCATTAGCAGCTTTAAAAATCGCTTCACGAACTAAACGAATGCCATCAGCTGTATTGGTACCACCGGATTCGTAATAAATATTATCAACTGCAGTGTTAAGATCAGATTGTGTTGTGTACGTGTTCAGACCAAACTCTGCTGTGGCGATGTCGCTAAATGTAACGACTGCAACGTGAACGTCATTTGGTCCAATCGTAAGTTCGTTTATTACATCTTTGACGAACTGTAGAATACTCATGAAGTTTAGATATCCAATGCTACCAGAACTGTCGAGTATAAAGGTTAGGTCTATCCTACTGCAATTATCTGAAAAGACAAATAATAAAACGACATGAATAATTGTATTTTAGTATGATCAGTATAAATTACTATTTATACACATATTTCGTTTTGCAAATTCCATAATGTGCCTAAGAGTAAAATCCACGAATCTTCATGGACATTCTTTTGCATGTTCACGGGTAAACCAATGTACATCTACTATCTAATTCTCAGCGAAGTGTTAAACTTCAAAGTATGCCGTGGTGATGGAAATCGAACCGTGGACCTTCCCACAAGCGGTCGTTTAACGTTCACATATATTGAAGTTAATAAGCAGTATAAATCAACCTTTGAGTATTAAACGATCGCATTTGTTATAGATTCGTGCGTGTCGTATCTACCGATTTTGCCCCTTTATTGGCCGACCTGTTCCATTATTCATACGAAGCAGACTTCATTCAGAAACTGTTGAATGAAAAAAAAAATAACCTAGCGATGTTCTTTAATTTTACATGTAGATATATCGATGACGTTTTGTCAATTAATAATGACAATTTTCATACATATGTCAATGCGATATATCCAAGCGAACTAGAAATTAAAGATACAACAGAATCAAGTACAACCGCTTCATACTTAGACATTTTACTTACTATAGACACAAACGGGGGATTGGAAACCAAGCCATACGACACACGCGACGATTTCGGCTTTCCCATCGTAAATTTTCCACATTTAAGTAGTAACATCCCACAGTCTATGGAGTATATATTTCACAAATGATCCGATATGCCAGGACAACATATGAACATTTCATATACAGATATAAACTACTCACTGACAAATTATTGACACAGGGATATCGAAAACCGCGTTTGATGTCAACGTTCCGCAAATCGGTATAACAATCTTGTTTGCGATTACTCTGTTTCACTGGGTGAAATGTTGATCTGCCTTTTCGTTGGCGGTTGTTGAGACGTCTGTACCAATTGTGACGAGGATTCGTTCCTCACGTATTTCATTTGGACTTGACTGTAGATTCATGGCGGGTGTGACCGATCGAAAGGGGATGCTTTCACCTCTATGGCACCTAATCCCACCTCTTGGTTTCCAGAGGTCCGTGTTTGTCCATTTTTTGTCGGATTTGTATCTGTGTCCTGGACATCTTACAGATTTATACTTTGTTATCTGAGATGTTTTATATTTAATGAAGTACAATGTATGTTTTACAGATAATATTACTATACTCATGTGTCAACGTTTTTTCCCATTTCCCCATTGCTTTTTATGCTAAATAAACTTTTTTGTTAAAATAATTGACCCGTCTCATATATTGAATGAAATCTCGTAAACCTTTGCACAATTATGTGAAAATCTGTGGATTAGCTTTCTAAATTGGTTTGGAGTGTGTCAATTTCTTTTTGTATAAAATGCAAGTATTTATAAGTGACAAGCAAAATTTGTAGCGCCATTTCCTTCTTTGATCTCACTTAGTGGCATCAAAAAATACTGATTGAAAAGACAAACATTTGCTTTTCAGATACAAAGCTTCAAAGAAATTTCAACCCCAAACCAGAATAAAATAAAATACTTTCTTCTAAACATATGAAAGTTATTGGAAAAAGTTCATTTAACATATATTTAGCGGTTCAACAGTTGTACAGTCCAATTTATGGTATCAATAAAGTTATACCATAAACCAATTGGCATAAATGGCTGAAAAATTTAGCAAACGTTAAATTTTGTTTTATGAAATCAAGCATCTGCTCTGGTATCTTATATGTAAGTTACCGAACCGGAAGTATCGATGCCAAAAGTAAAGCTAAAGTCACATGATATGAACACATTAATAATAAAATAATAAAGAATTAATAACGAAACCGAAACAGTGCTATTGTGAATGCCAAACGGGATTGGGCCAGGTGTACAGAAGGGGTCAGCATTGCCGTTAGCATGTCACACCCGTCTCAAGTGTTACATGAAAACCTCTTGAGTTCAGTGAAAAGGTCAAGCTCGGTGACAATGTCATCAATTAGTTTTAGATCTGATTGGTGAATGGGAGTCATTGTATATGATCGTGCTCCAGAATACTTAATCTTAAATCTATATATCTTATATTCGAGAGGGGGACATCTTACTTTTAACAATATCCACGTATCAACCATAAAAAACGTCTAGAGTGACGATTTCAAGCTACCCTGTGCGAGTAGTATATTGGCGAGTCGTTTGACTCTCAGAATAAACTAATTAGTTGTGAAAAGAAATCCCCATAGGCAAGAAAGGCGGAATATTATTACGCAGGAACTGGATGTTCGTAATATGGAAATCGAAATCTACACATTTGTCACAAAGGGGGTTTACAGTAGGACAAATTGATTAGTGCATGATTTGATGTCATTAAGCATAATGAGAGAGAGAGAGAGAGAGAGAGAGAGAGAGAGAGAGAGAGAGAGAGAGAGAGAGAGAGAGAGAGAGAGAGAGAGAGAGTTATTTGGTAACTGTTAACAATATGTTACCTTTGGCATGTCATTGATTTATTTTGCTTTAACACAGATCAAAAAGTGTATTCCAATTATTTTAGATTTATTCATACCTGATTGTATCTTGTTAATTTCACTTATAAATTTAGATGATAATCCTTCAGTGTTATAATTTCTGGTCCAAAAGCTGGCTTGCTGAGCTATGTCTCCTGGTGTGCTGTTCCCAGCAGTCTGCAGCAAGTATAAACTGGCGGCAAGTCCAGAGTACAGAGGCTTTGTCAAATCTTCCCACCTCGCATCTTGCCATGTTATATTCAAGCTGTCTTTTATTATGCTGCATGCATGTTCAACACCGGCGCAGTTGTGCAATGAGTCAAACATCGTTTTATGAACCTGCAGCGTCAGAAAATACACCTCGTTTATAATTATATTTCGTGACTTACATCATTAGAATAATGTCATATGCCAATACGTGTTTCTGATTCAGAAAGTATTCTGCTATCAAAAAGATGAATTTGACGTTGAAACATTACGTTTTGCTATATAACCATATAATTGCTTTTGTTCAGAGTATCTGGTGGTTTATTCCGTACATAAATACGTTGTAATACTTAACCCTGAATGATTGAAGTTCTATATTCAGTCCCGCCACAATCAGAACCCATAAATGATAGCCCACAATTTAGACCTATCATCCTAATCTGGGTTCCTGAGCATGTGTTCCTTAGCAAGGATCCGGATTTAGAGTCCTAAAGAACCGGAACTTGAATTTCAATTCCTGTGCTTTGTATATGTCAAATGGATAATCACTACCGGCATCGAACTCGGGACCACCGGCCGAACACTCTTACGAACTGAACTTTTGTAGGAAGTTTTAATTTTTTAAAAAGAAAATACAAAAGGGTTAATATGTCCCTATTTTCGCAAAGGATATCCTGTTTACCTGCCAAATTCCACCGTAAAAACCAGGTCTGAAAGTGCCAGTGCCGAGGCCATCATGAGACTCAACGTAAGCCAACCGTCGCAGGAAGAGTCTGTCATTTGGATAAATACAGTTTTCCCGTATCAAATCAACCACAGCCTGTACTATGTCCGCCCCAACAGCCCTGTCCTCTCTCGTCCTGTCCACAGTCTGTGTTTCAGTCTGCGTCACAAAAACCAGAGTTAGAATTAACACAATAAATGCAACCATGTTACTGCGTTGTGAAATCGATTTAAATGAATGTCAAAAGAACCCGGTTGAAGTAGTTTTAATCTTCGTGTACTTTTATACTGGCAACCGAAAATTCCGATGTTCTTCAGAAATTTAAGTAAACAAAAGAACATTTGTAATAACATTAGACGCACTGATAACTAGATGTTCTTACTTCAAAAATCAACAGGTGTTTCCCTAAAACTTTAGGTATTTCATCTTTGAACAGCAAAAATAAACAAACCTTAAACATGCATTATGAAATGTATTATGCAAAAGTCATTACAATATCAGTACATAGTAGCAATACACAAAGAAATATAAAAGCTCGTTTTGAAAATGTTTACTGGTAAAGTTCCGATATCTAATTCATTAAATTAATGTAATCGTCATTGCGTGACCTTTGACCGAATACGAAATACATGTAACTCTGAGTAGCTATTTATAAGCAGTGATTAAAATATTGATAATGCTTACACGTGCAAAATTGCATTTTAAAAATATCAAAACCATAACAAACATTTACAATGTTCATTCAAACGCCTAATGTAAACTGTGACTTGTGAAATACATTTGAATAATACAGCGGGTTCATTAGTTAGTTTGACTGGTATTTTACGCTGCACTCTACAACCCAACTGACTTGAGGTGAGAGATTCTATAGTCTAAAGTGTGATGCTCTAAACACCACGTGCAGAGGTCCAAAACAGTTTTCTTAACAGAGTGTATGTCAATAAAGAAGTTACAGTTTTGGCACAAACAAATATTGACACGATAATAACCTTGATGGTAGCTGGATGTAAAACTGTTCTTATAATGTCTGCTTAAAAGCATTCAATTTCATTATACGCTTAGGATAAACACAAAATGTACACCATTAATAAAACAATCATGTAAGTGTACTGAATGTTAAAAACAAACTGTTTTAAACAGTTATATCCCTCAGTCACCCGCATATGGAGTTTATATTTCACAAATGATCCGATATGCCAGGGCGTGCACAACATATGAAGATTTCATATACAGAGGTAAACTACTCACTGACAAATTATTGACACAGGGATATCGAAAACCGCGTTTAATGTCAACGTTCCGCAAGTTTTACGGTCGGTATAATATTCTTGTTTGCGACTACTCTGTTTCACTAAGTGAAATGTTGAGTTGCCTTTTCGTTGGCGGTTGTTGAGACGTCTGTACCAATTGTGACGAGGATACACTCCTCACGTGTTTCATTGGACTTGACTGTGGGACTCACGGCGGGTGTGACCGGTCGACAGGGGATGCTTACTCCTCCATGGCACCTGATCCCACCTCTTGGTTTCCAGAGGTCCGTGTTTGTCCATTTTTACCGGATTTGTATCTATGTCCTGGACATTCTATTGATTTATGCTTTGGTATCTGAGGTTTTTATATTATATTACTGTTAATATTATGAACACAGTACCAAATTTAAGCTATTAAGATCTTATCTATGTTAAATGAGTGTTATGATTTACTTCAAGGTGATGTAAACGAATTTGTGTCACTCTTATTTAATAAAATTCTCTACAGAGCAGCATAGGGAATGAAAATGACGAATAATTGGCAGAGAAAGAGGACTTCACAAACTGAATGGTGTAATGTTGAATGTCATTAGCCAAAGGAGGTAAAAAACTATGCTCACCTAAACAGACTGGGAAACACAAAATACTGTAAACATTAAAAACTACATGTATATTGAAAGTAAAAATAAAACAATTTCGTTCAATATGTTTAAGTAGGAGGAAATGTAAATCTGAGCAGTTTAGAGACAATGTGATTACCAGCTGTGACAGTGTTAACTCTTTCTGGCCCGACATTAAATGGTTATCCAGACCAGCTTTCACCGATACACAAATTTTGGCTTCTGAATGGTGTAACTATTCTAACAAGTTGTTAAATACTGACAACCCTAATGTCAATAATGAATTCCACGAAGCATTGTCTGCCGAAATGGCGATGGCAATGAAAAATGGCAAAGCAGCTGTTAGCCTATTTAATCATATACTGAGTACAGAAATATTCCCAGAATCTTGGGCAGTTATATGTCCATTGCACAAAAATTGAAATGTAAATGATCCAAACAACTACCGTGGGATTTAATTGATAAATATAAAAATTTCAGATACCAAAGTATAAATCAATAGGATGTCCAGGACATAGATACAAATCCGGTAAACACCCGCCGTGAGTCCACAGTCAAGTCCAATGAAACACGTGAGGAGTGTATCCTCGTCACAATTGGTACAGACGTCTCAACAACCGCCAACGAAAAGGCAACTCAACATAAAGCGTTTCGGGAAAAGTATTTACAAAGAAACTAATACCCGGCTTGTCCAATGGGCAGATGAAGAAAATGTTATCAATGAGTGCAAGGCAGGTTTTAGAAAAGGATACTCAACTCATTATAAGATTTTTTCACTACAAGCAATGGTAAAAAAAAAAATCGTCACGTGTAGGTGGTCGGTTTTAGTGTATGTTGACTTTCAGAAAGCGTTTGACTGTGTAGAACATCAGTATTTATGGTATAAAATTAGCTCAAAGGGAATATATGGTAGGATTATCAATGTTCTGAAGTCTATGTATACTTAAATTAAGTCGTGTATAATATTTCCACACTCTTACTGCTTCACTAAGTCATTTTCGTGTAGGATCGGAACCACACAAAGGTGTATGGTCAGTCCATTTTTATTTCGTCAATACTAAGAAACTTTCTTTATCTATATGAAGAAGTTTGTATCAAGGCATTTACATTAATGATCGTTTTAGCAAATGTTAACTCGGTCTTCTATACAGACGATTTTGCAAATTTTGGGGATTCTGCAAGAAACCTACAAAGATTGTGTAATCACTTAGCTATATTCTGTAAACATTGGAAAGTAAAGTGAACTTGGAAAAAATGGAAATGGAGGTTACCTCCGTCATTATGAGAGATGGTTCATTGGTATACAAACTGAAGTACAGTGGAACCTCGCCTAAAGACCACCTCACATAAGAGACCACCTGGCATTTCAGACCACAAATTTCAAGTATCTTGATAAATATCATATAAGTAGTAAACCTCTTTTAAGAGACGAACTCAGTAATCAGACGACTTTGAGTCAAACAGTTAGGTGGTCTTAATAGCGAGGTTCACTGTAATTTCTCAATATAAATGTCAAAGAATTTATTTTACACCTAGATTATCGTGGACTAAAGCGAAAAGCCATTGGTGTCACAGGCATCTAAGGTACTAGTAATGCTTTATAAGCTATATCACAAAGTTGATTATGTGCCTCATTTTCGTTATTCAAACTTTTTGGTAAAATGATTAAACCAATTGTAACTTATGGTGCTGAAGTTTGGGGATATGATGTCTCTGGTATGATGATATGTTCCGGTTAGATTTTGTAAAAGGTTGGTGATGGTACCAAAAATGCCTGCACTAATGTAGTGTTAGGTGAATGTGGTAGATTTCCTCTATACACTGATTACCACACCAAATGTATGAAGTATTGATTTAGATCAGTTACCATGGAGAGTAGTAAACTACCAAGAGCCTGTTTTAAAATGCTATTTGATTTGGACAGGAAAGGTAGAAGAAAATTGGTGAGCTTTGTTAAACAACTACTGTATAGATATGGATTATGGAGATGTATGAGAAAACCAAGGTTGTGATGATGCAAATACTTTCATAGTTGCGTTTAAACGGAGACTTGTTGACAATTGCAAACAAGATTGGAGTAGTAAATTACATGCATCAGATTCTGATAAACTTGTTACATACTGTACTTTCAAGTCAGAACTTGTATTATGAGAAATACTTGTCTGTCGTTACAATTACAGAACATAGAAGACAGTTGTGTAAAACCTCGCATTTCTAATCATGAATTACAAGTTGAAAATGGTCGATATAACAATGTTGATTTAGATCAAAGGATATGTATGTCATGTTTCATAAGAGGTCATAGGTTCTGCGAAACTGAAGAACATGTGGTAAAACATTGTGCTATGTATAATGATCTCAGGTCTCATGTAGAACATACACATATTTGAATGTATAAATGACTTTATTCATGTCATTAGTTTCACATACAATTAATGTGAAACGAGTGATAAACTTTTGTTTCACATATAAAAAAACAAAAATTGATTTGTATGGAAATACAAATTGTACTATTGGCTTTTAGGCCTGAAATACTGAATGAATAAAAACTATCACCTATGTATGAAATGATCGAACGATGAGCAGGTCCCTCCTTCACAGCAATCAATTACGTGTAACGAAAATAATATAAAAAAACTTGGAAGTGCCCAGAGAGAAATATAGAAAAATAATAAAATATAGGGAAATTTTATTTTAAAAAATCTTTTAATTCATTGTAAAAATAGAGGATTAGTCATTTAAACGTATTTCGTGTAAGAATTTTTTTATTGTCAATCACTCAGGGACACCTCTTGTAGTCGATGAGATAATACATGTCAAGATAACAACATCAAATTGTTGTACATTTGTGTGCATTACACTATCTACAAGACATTTATCAAATTCCCCATAATGTTTGATAATTGCATTTATCAACAACATTGTTGTCACATTTTTACCACATGTTGATAATGAAACGAACCCCAGAACTTCCTCGTTCACGAACAGGCACTCCATCACTTGTATATGCACTTAGATTAGATGAGTCAATTATGTCCATGTAAACAGATAAACCCAATATGAATAGCTGCAGTTGAAAAATATACAAATTAGCATTGCACATTTTTACTGCTAATGCAACTAAAACTAATGCTTGTGACTATATTTACATTTGATGGTTACGGATAGGCTCATATCTTATATATCACTGATAAAATTGCCTGTTACATGCACATTTTCAGCATAAAATAACGATTTTGAAGTTAGTTCAACCTAAAATCATCACTCATTCAAATGACTGGTAAATAGATAAACTTGGGGTACTCGTGTCTGTTTATCATTTGGTAGGTACGCGACATGTATTCCAATGCATGGCGCTGGATTATTTGGACCTACATGTAACTATTTGAAACATACAACCGCTTGCTAAAAGTAAAACAGATTTACAATATGTTACATATAAAACCATATTAAAAAATATTGTGAAGTCATTTCTTATCGCATTTGAATATAATTTTCATCGATTAACAGAGAATGTTTCACAAGTTTCATCGCTTATTTGGATGTAGTTTTCTAATTTGTAATTTAAAAGATTTTACAATTTAAATAAAACGTAAAATAAATAAAATGTTACAAATTTACTCACACAAATAAGAAATATTTAACTTCCTGTTTATATTGATGGATCTTTTTATTTCTAATTCATGAAATTGAATTGAAACTGTATCCAATTCTTTGTTTAACAGTGAAAATTCTATTGAAATTCGATAAGAAATGGCTTCACTATATATATATATATATATATATATATATATATATATATATATATATATATATATATATATATATATATATATATATATATATATATATATATATATATATATATATATATATATATATATATATATATATATATATATATATATATATGAAATTGTGGTTTTATATGAAATATATAATAAAAATGATAGTGTCTATAAACTTTTGGCAAATGGTTGTATCTTTTGTTGTAATTAAAATCAGCGATATATACAACTCTATATATCTCTGTTAAAATTATATTTGAAATACAATATTTTAATATTCAATTATT
Organism: Atrina japonica; assembly: GCA_030159075.1. NCBI lineage: Eukaryota > Metazoa > Mollusca > Bivalvia > Pterioida > Pinnidae > Atrina > Atrina japonica. The sequence continues at coordinate 851,487 of BROG01000145.1, read as the reverse complement.
AATCATTAACAATATGTTCAGTGTCTTCTTCAACTGTAAATACGTTTTATCGAGAACTTATGTACTTTATTAATGATTAAAAATATTTTCTTATGCATTTTCTAGATTGTATATGAAGATCCGAATGTAAAACAATGTTATCCGTTTTATACTTTTGCTTTTTCTGTGAACTTCTGATCAATGTGATATAAAAGCGATTGTTTTATTTGATTGCTTGTTAAACGTCTTGATGATTATGACTTACTGTTGCTGTTAGAACCAAGATGGCTGTCCCCAAAACAAGAGCATCTGAAATGAAACTTCAAATAAAACACGGTAAAGTAGCGATTCTGTGAAAAAGAAATCGGTTCTCATGGATGAAATAAATGCTCATAACACGTAATTTAGAAAATATTTTAACCATATAGTACAGTAGAAAACACAGCGAGCTTTGGTTAAGGTTGTTTAAACGCCCCAAAGTACAGAAAAGAACCAGAATATTGTCATTATACATTACACGCTACATAAATTGTAATTTCTGTAAAAACGCTGGGTAAAATCAGAGAAATTTTTATGTCCCAGCATAAAATTTTCAGATTTAACCCAGCGTTTCCACAGAAATTACATAAATTGGTGACATTAAAATAAGGTTATATATTGATAACAGTATTAAACTCGCATAAACTAGTGTTATATCCAGGATAATGTAAACTAAGTAAAAGGTAGTTACAGCTGCAACGAAGAAGGATTTTACTATTTTTATTTTTCTGTCTCCTTAAAAGAGACAGAAAAATAAAAATAATAGAGACAGAAAAATAAAAATAGTAAAATACCTTCTTCGTTGCAGCTGTAACAAACTAAAGGGTACAGCCACACACAATTTCAAAGTGCGAAAGGGCACATTTGGTTTTTAGGGCAACTGCACTGGCATACCTAATTGAAGACCAACAGGTAATTGAAGACTAATAGAAGATTAATTCATTTAGTCTAATAAATATTAGCTGCTGATATTACCTGTTCATGTGCCAAAAATACCTGCATGCCAAAAAGTTAAGTGCAGAATTGACTTGTACAAGTGCCGAAATTACTTGATGCCGAAAATACTTGGTGCTGAAATTACTAGAATTCCTACAGAAATACTGGTAGTGACTATATAGATAATACATAGGTAAACCTATGGAGAGGGCAAAGGCATTCATCAACAGTTTTACATGTTCAGTTAATCCCTTTGCCGGGTTCAACACGACAGAATCACCATAGGGATTAACATTCAGTTTTTTTATCATGTAAATGTCCTGCTCATTCACTCATTGTTTTAAATAAAATATTGAGTGGCTGACTGTTTCCTTGCTGCTAAAACTTAAATAGAATCTATGTGGTATTTATTAGTCATGAATTACATGTTTTTATGCTTGATATTTTTCTGCATCCCAGCGTATCTATCATTTCATGCAGTTCACATTACTAGAATAATGAAAGCGCTTAGTGATTGGGTTCGATGTACAACCCTAGTCGTTATGGTCTACGGTCTACAATACGTTTCTTAGTATGGTAGTTTATTCCTTCGTCTACAATGCGCTTTTTAAGTAATGACTTTGCATTTCCGACATTTTGTTTACCGGTATGTCACACACAAATTCTCGATGTGAGCAAAATTTTTACCATTAGTAGTATGGGTCCCCGGATGTAGTAGGAATAAAAAATGTGATCTTCTCTACATGTATGAGGGCTTCGCCCTCTATTATATAGTTAATAAGATGTTATTAACATGTTTACTATATGCTATAAATATGGTAAAAATGACAAAGTTTCCATAAAATTATGCATATAAAGTGTAGTTTTGAATCTCGGTAGAAACTGTTTTGACGACCTAATCAAGAATGATAACTATAAATATACAACTTGAACTTGTTAAAGACCTACTGGACTTCTGCAAAATATATTATATGCAATTAATATAGACCTATATATATTTTTAAAAAATAAAATTACTATCAAAAACTTTTGAATCATATTCAATTCAAAGTATAGTGTTTATTTGGATAGGATTGATGGCCATAACATTATCTTATATGGATGCTTAATAGAGTTTATATTGAGTTAATAATGTTAATTTAAAAATCAAAAATACACTTTAAATAGGCCTAAATAATTTTTTAAATAGTTTTTTAAATAATTTTACAGACTTTATGTCATATTTATTATATTTATAGCATAGTAAACAATGTATAACATAACTATACATAGTCAAGATTTTTGTAGGTCTTCTGTTAGTCTTCTGTTGGTCTTCAATAACCCGCACCTGCACAGCACTTCTTCTTCTGCCAATAATCCTACTGGGACATCATCGCACATGAAATTTTAAAAACATACCAAGGAAGGCTCTCACTAAAATCTGGATAAAAACATTATTACTATACTGTGCGTTGTTAAAGGCATGGTTGCTGATTCGGGTCTTGAAAGCCTCAGGTGAATCAGCTGTGACAATGAATGTTGGTAAGGAATTCCATATCACTATACCTGCTGGGAAAAAGTAGTCCTGGTAACACTTCAGAATCGCTGGAGGTGTCTCAGTGCATGACCTCTGGTATCTTTACTGAAGATATGACATGGCTTTTTTAAAAAAGTAAAACATGAAAAAAAAAAAAATGATTCAAATCAGTTGATTAAAAATTTTGAAATTAGTTTGTTCACTAAAATGTATAAATTTAAAAATATGATCAATGTTTTTATACCATAAATACATACATATATATATATATGTGTGTGTGTGTGTGTGTGTGTGTGTGTGTGTGTGTGTAGTTACATATTTTATTTGTTTAAAACCCTATCACTCATTTCTGGTGCTTTATTATAGGTTTACACAAATATGATCTACACCTAAAGTGTATCAAAGGAGACGTTTTAACATTGAAACATTTAGTTGAGGCAATATTTGAGAGGACAGGGATCCCTTCATCAAGCCAGAAAATATTGTTTAAAGGTAAGTGTTTATACAATTGTAATACTTACATTAAACATGTACACTACCATCAGATCACTGTAGACAAAAATAAACAGCAGAATTTTTTTTAAGATTGACTGAATAAATCATACCAGATTTAGTATGAAATTAATTGCATACTGATTTGTTTTAAATTACAATGAAACATTATGCAGTCATTTTATACTAAATCTGGCACTTTTGATGGTATTTTTGCATTTTTGACTACGAATTGTATATAAAAATTGAAACTGTATCACTGTATCATTTTCGTTTTTGAAAATCTTCTTTATATGGAAGTAACTCAGTGAATCTTTTCTTTTTCAGGGAAAATACTCGTAGATCCAGAATTATATTTGTCAGATGTTGGTTTAACAAATGGCTCTAAACTCATGCTGTTGGGAAAAAAGGTAAGCTATCACATTCCCTCACTTTGGACAAGCGTATAAACTATGGTTTTACCAAGCCAGAATTTCTCTGTTCACACTCTAGGGTGTAGATAAGCTACACATTCTATGACATCACAATATAATTCTATAGTGTATGACTTGTACGGTTACATCAAATTTCATTTATGTGCATATACATGTATTTGAAGCATGGGAAAAATAATTTGAACATGGATGTGTTGAGTGGAAAGGAAATCTCAACCCTCATGGTAAGAATCGGAAAGTTTTATCCTCTGACAGTTAGTTTGTACTACCAGATTCTCACTGCTAGGATGGAGATTTCCTTATCCATACAACACACCTAAGATCTTTTTATTCCATTTAAAAAAATAAAAGGTAGAATTTAGTACAGAGTTATAAAGGAGAGATCATTACGGCTATTTACAGTGCTTTGTATATTATATTTTACCTTGTTTTATCTTGGAGAAAACAAAAGGTAATAATGATGAACTTTAATTTCTTCAGAATTATTGGAGCAAATCAATATACATCTGTAGTCTTTAGGTCTCCACTCACTGAGAGCAAAAGAGAGATGGGTGGGGGTAAGGGTGTCTGTCTCTTTATAATTTAAGTCTTCTTATTAATGTTTGAACTGAAGAAAACAATCTTATATTTAGGAAAATTAAAGAAAATATCTATATTTATGACTTCGGATAAGTCTAACTCATATCTCAGTGGATGACCTACAATTAATACAAATTCCTATAGTAAGTCACTGAATCAGGATCATCATTTTGATTGATAGCAAATCAAGCAACATGTATGTTGACTTATCTTTCCTACTTTAATTTTGCAATGCTTGTGAGTTGTGGGGGCATTTGTGCTTAGCAAACACATTTTAGCTACAATGTATGTTTTGAATATACATGTACACTCTTTTCACTATATTATATTTAAATGATTTTTTTGTGCACTGCATTAGTAAACATTTCTTGATGCGTTTTAAATCTTTTGTCTATCACATTTCCATATAAATTGCATTTTGAAGCCAGATCCAGTTGAGGATAAGGAGATGGAAAAGCTAAATAGCATTGAGCAGTCAGTGGAAAAACAACATGGACGTTTGAGTGAACTAATACACGAGCTGGATGGATTGCACAGAGTAGGTGTCATAAACAAGTAGTCTACAGTAAAACATATCGTGAGAGACCCCCCCATCAATTTTATTTGACATCTTTTTACCAGTCAGCTGGGAACCATGATGACTGATTGGTATGTAACTTATGTAAGTAGGTCTATTTCACACAGCCTGATTTCATACGATGCGAGTGACGAATTGTTTCTGATAGGAATATCCGGTGAAGGCAAACAAATCGACCTGTTTATCAGAGAAGCTTGACAAAGTTGCACTAGGCCTAACTCTCTTTTTTCTGTTGTAACTACAAAGTGAACTTTCATTTTTGTGGTCTGTGGTTTTGGTCATAACATCATAACATGACCTAGATATATCGCGATATGGACCTGTAGGCTGTACAGTGTGCTACAGATGTAGATTTAGTCTTGTGTTTCTGATTTCTTTCTGCAATTTTTGTTTTTGTTTTGTGGTAATGTATGGCCTTTAGGTTTAGTTTCAATAAATCAGAAGTAAATATGTGATATTCTATTCATTATTGATTCATTCATGCATTCCTACGCCAAAATGTAAAGGGGTTAACACTCGGGTCACATGACTGTGTGTACTGACAAATCCAACACATCGCTCTATATACTTGCAAAGAAGGGAATTGCAGTCGGTATGTAAATTTTGTAGTTTCTTACTAGACTGTCTGTTTGTTACTTTGTTCTGGATGTTGTGGCAAAATCATTCATGTTTTTAGATTACCTTAGCCAAAGGTTCAAGGTGACCTATTGTTGATGTTAACTTTCACACATTTTTGACTTCTTCTCAAAAACCAGTGATACTATTTTGACCAATCTTACCAAGAAGCATCCCCATCCCCAATGTTTGTGAATGGAAAGGGTCCATAGGGGTCCCAAAAAGGACAAAAATCTCGGTGCATCTTAAAACTTATGATCAGATAACTATCAGATTTGGATCTACAATGTTTAAGAATGAAAATGAAATATGTCCACTTGGGGTGCTTTGAATAACATATGGTACAGTTTGTTACAAATAACAGACTTGTGGAAGCAGGTCATTTTTCTATGGCTATTTGGGTAAGATTTCTATCAGAGAATATTGACCTCAGGTAGCATTTCTATGGCAGGTCAAGCTGATTGACGTTTTGTACACAAAGATATATAAGAAAGTTGTTAGGAATTATCTGAAGATCATTTTGACAAAATTTCAACATCTGTAACTTCTGTTCAAGGGACCAATGGACCAATTTTAACAATTTTGGCAGGAACTATCCCTATGAGAAGCTGCCTAATGTTTGCAAATGAAAAGATGCTGGTATCCATGGGAAGTCCAAAAAGGGCCAGAAATTTGTACATCTTTGAAAAATCATGAACTTTTTCTCACCTTTACATGCTTAATCACATTTTATTTAGGTGACGTTTAAGGTCCATTTGGCCCCTTGTTTTAATATGATATATAAATATACACAGAGATGATTGTTCTGCAGATTTCTATGAATTTAAGATGCAAAATAGTCATATTTGTGATTGATGCAAGTCAGACCAAAACATTGGGGCAATGTTAAGAATTTTCTACTCACAAAACATACAATAAAATACATGTATTATGAATTAATCAGTGTTTTCCCTAGAAATTTCCATAAAGGGACCCAATTGGCCCTCTTTTAATTGAATTTAAAAATGTCATTTGGAAATTTTGGGGGTCGATGATTCTTTTGAAAGAGTAAATATTTGTTTCCTTTATGTATTAGTGTATAATTACTTGTAATCATTTCATTATGTACATTCTGTACATATCTCAAGACTGTACACAGGATATAGTAATACTAATAAATTTATTCTCTGAATTTTACTGATAAATAATGAGAAGTACTCTGGTTGTGGCATAGCAGTTGAATTGATTTCTGTCACATGTACATGTATACCATAATACACACACAAAAAGTTCCAAAAAGTGTGATCATCACTGCAAAAACAGCTTGCAACATGTAAAGTAAAGAATTGAAAACAATTTCATATTTATTGAACACCTGGAAAGTGAACTCAAAAGTGTCCCAGAATTTTGCAATATTTGTCCCAGAAAAGATCCCTGAATGATCTCCGAAAAATCTGGCATGTATGTTGCAGACATATTTCAAAATAAGTGAAACTATGGTCAAAGCTATGCTGAATTTCACCATTTTGTAAATCAGTTTAGATGTGAAAACCAAGAACAGTAACTCTTATATATTAAGATATTTAAGTGTAGCAGGAAGGTTTATGTAGATCATATATTCAGGAAAAGCATGACATTCACATAAATATTGGTGCCTACAGTACGGCTCACGTGTTTCGTAATTTTTCCACGGATCACAGTGGGAAGATGCCCCGTGTAAAATCTGAAAAAACACTGTGTTTTTTGTCCCATGGTTGTGTATAAGGGGTCATAAAATATTGTGAGCCAACACTTGTCGGCACCTCTCATCTCATCGGGAGAGAATCGAAAATCACTGAGGTGTGAAGACTGACTTGTCTTATCGATAATCTACCTGTAAAACTGTTGTCCACTAGATTTATCAAAAAATAAAAGGGTCTTACTAACAAACAAAGAAAAGTTTGAGGAACTGTGTTTTTATTTTTTAAGAAATTATTGATATTACGTGTATATGTTTTGTTTTTACTTATTTACATGTCAGATTCTAGCACCCGTACTAGGCCTAATTAACATCACATGTATACATAGGCGTCGGAAGCAAATTTAATGTGGGGGGGCTAAACCAACTTAAAACACACATACGCCAGAAGTGGGGGGGCTAAACCAACTTAAAACACACACACACCAGAAACGTCTTGGGGGCTAAGCCCCAATTTTCAACACCTATGCCTATCTTTGCAAAAAAAGTGGGGGGGGCTAAGCCCCCCCGGCTCTGACGCCTATGTGTATACTAGCATAAATACGATTGTTAAAAGAAAACAGACTACTCTACATTTACTTTAAATTAATTAATCGGGGAAATTTTATAACAATATATTATTTTCGTTTATTATGAATAAATTACTCGGTAAATCAAAAAATCTTAAGCATGTGCCGTCGTTGGACATTTTGGCCTACAGTCCGATGGCGAATAAAATAGATCTATTTCAACTTTTTTCATGATTTGAGATTTCTGTCGTCGAGAGAAAAAAAAAAAATACTGAAATAAAAATCATAACAATGTTTTCTCAGTTGAATATATTTACTGTAAGTTCGTATAAAATAAAAGACTTGACTTTTCATGCGCCGAAATTGACAACCGTCATTCGAGTATTGACTGAGTAAAACAATGTATGTTGTAACATGAGAAGATAAATGTACTTTAATTTTGATTTATTTTCACAGGGCTTTATGGATGAAAAGCTGCATGAATCAAAACTAAAAAATGCACAAAAAAGAATATCCGGATGTGTAGAAAATTTCATGAAGCTGCTGGAATCGTTGGATGGTTTACGCTTTGAGGAACACAATGTTTGTGGCAGAGGGAAGCGGAAAACACTTGTGCAAAGAATCCAGGTATTTTAACAAAGTGTATACCATACATCATAAAAAGTACTATGCAATGCGACAGTGTAAAACAAATATAATAAAAACAAAATGTTTGAAATAAAGAAATTTGTTTAGAATTCAGAAAGATTTACAAGGTCAGACATAAAAGTTTCCCTTTCACTGATAAAGAGGTAACAAGTCAGACTTCTATTTACACATTAATTCATGTCCTTACCTGCATCAGTTTAGGGGAGAGCAGGTCTAGTAGCCAATCAACATCTATCTATCTGTCCATCTGTCCAAAACACATTGTACACTAACTCAGAAATGCTGTATCCAATTTATCGCCAAGAATTTGGTTTTCTATTTATTTGAGTTGAACAAAATCACATCAGCTTTAAACACGAAAAATGAATAAACTGAAAAAAATCTATGATTTTATCCTTCTATGCTTGAGTGATTGTAGTTTACACAAAGAACTTGCAGTGTTATTTTATCCTGGGCATCATATTTGGAATACAATAGTTTAAACAATAAATGATACTTTTCAAGTAAGTAGGCCTAAAAGTATTTCAGGACTGAAGAAAATAAAAAGAAGAATTTTATGAAATAGTACCTTTAAAAAGTAATGATACATGTACATGTTGTAGGCTTTTCCTGTCCTTCGGATCAGATGATAAAAACTGAGGTTCCGTGTCCCATTAAGTGTTGGCATGTTAAAGAACCCTCACTGCTTAATGGATGTAAGTGCCAAACCTAAGCCAAAATTCAAAGCCCTTCCCTGGCATTTGATGACGTCGCCATTTGAGTGAAAGATTCTTGTGCGGGACATTAAACAACAATACAACAATTACATGTTGAGGAGATAATAAATGAAATTGTTTAACAAGTAATTTTATGACTGGTCTTTCAAGAAGCTTCTATTTTACCAGTTAAAATTGTGTACAACAAATCAGGTTGAGAAAGCAATAACAGTCATATTTGTCTTTGAAGGTCACTCAAGGGAACAGCCAAATGTGGCCGTTATAGACAAATAGCCTTTATATCAAGGTTTATTCATTATAAAAAAGCTAATAAAGGCTATGTTTGAATGGCCTTCATAGGCAGGTGCCTTTTATACAGAGGTTGTCATTAATGCCTTCATAGACAGTGCCCTTTATTCAGAGGCTGTGTTTAATGCCTTCTTAGGCAGGTGCCCTTTATACAGAGGTTGTCTTGCAAGTTTACTTTGAAAAGTAGAGGATACTTTAGATAATATTGAATAAAATAACAATTTCTAGAGAAATTAATCTGTGTTTTAAATATTTTATTGTAGAAACTGCTTGACCACTGTGACAGTTTATCCAAGGGCATGACAGATATGCAGGCAAGATTGGCATGTGGAATGATTTATCAAACCACAAAATAATATATTCGGCATGTTTTGTCAGCACTGCACACCAGCATTTTAACACCTGTGTCGAGTGTTTGCACCTCACTGTACATATCCAATTCTGTCTTGTATCAAGTTTACCAAGATGATGTGATCATTTTCTTGCATAATTTTACAAATATTTTAAAGTTTGGTCTGAGTGCTTTATTTTATATACCAGTATCCTAAATATTATTTTCATACTATCATTCCATATTTGACTTTTGTGCTATGAAAAAAATGGTACTTTAATATATTATATTGTAATTATGACAAAATTGGATTTCTTACTTTATAAATCAACGCAGATGTAAATTTGCATCATCAGAAATGTCACTTAATGTTAATTTTGGTACATGTACAAAAAACCACTGTTGTTTGGTGAAATATCTGAAATTTGTGGTTTAAAAAAAATCAAAATTCAAGTATTTGAAAATTTGACAGGAGGGTCATTTTTATTGCCTGTTATTGGATAAGTCTGCAACATCTTATAAGTTGATCATCATTTATATTAGTATTCTTACATAATTTCTAAATAGACCCTTCCTAATCACTGAGGTCTCTTGATATTGTATGTATATATATATATATATATATATAGTGGAACCTCACCTACAACCACCTGGCTTAAGAGATCATCTAATAAATACAGAACGTCGCTCAAAGGACCACCTCACTAATTGAATCACTTGGAGTCAGTAAGTTAGGTGGTTTTGATAGTGAGGTTTCACTGTATATAACGATTCCAACAGAATTTGCAATGTTGTCATAGTGTCACATTGTTCCAGAATGCTGTTTGGTATCATTTTGTTTGAATCTGTTTCATTGTGTTGGAATCTGTTGTATTGTCAATGCTACTGAACTGCAGTTAACAGTGAAGGATCTAGTTATACATTCGTTTACACAATTTGTATGACCTTATCATACTAATGACAATAACCTAGGCTCTGCCAGAGAGAACCTTAAAAAGTTACCGTAAGTCTGAAAATATTCTCAATTTGGCTCACTAACTTTTCAGGATTTTCCTGTCAGAAGTGAGGTGTAAGGCTAAGGCCTTTTTAATTTTTTTCTATGTTTAGCCTCTGCATTTGCTTTGTTTTAGGACATCAAATTTGTAAAAACAAAAACACACACAATTGGTAATCAGGGAATGCATATTGTTCCTTATTACACATGGAATGAAAGTGTTGTATATATGAAGTTGGTTAGATGCAGACATAGAGTTCAGATAAAAAAAACTAATATAGATCTATTATCAAATATTTAAATATCCCTAGCACACTTAGGGTACTGTTATGTTATCTGACTAGTAGGACCCATTTACTCGACTTGATGCCATTTATTTGTATTAAATGGTCATGATTATGATTGAAGAGTTTTGTGTTTTTCATCAGGTTGTGTGTGTTTTTTCAGATGGGCAGTTAGGCTTTTGAATTCTGGGTGGACACTTAACATAGAAAAAACTTAGAATGGCCTAAGCATATTAAAATCATGTGTAGGATTAATGTCTGACAATATTAAGGGAAATTTTTCTGTAATAAATACCACAAACTTTTTCTACCATGTTCATGATATATTTGATGTATGAAATGGTATATTATATCATATATGTACATATATCTGCAATAAGTTATGACCTCAAGTTTTCTTGGCATTTTGATTTAGATACTAAGCAGTGTTGCTATAGCATTATGATTATATAAGTCATTTTATGTAGATATTTATTTGTTTTTGTCTTTTGTGGTATCAAAAATGGTCACTGGAATTAAATTGATTTATACATATAAAAGAACACCTTCTTAATGTCTCTATGATTATATACATACAGTCCACATCAAAATTATGTTCTCATCCCTACAAAACCTGAATATTGAATATTTTTTTTATGGAATTCCAAATATAACATTTTCTCTTGGCGAATGCATACGCATTTGAAAAAGGAAATTCGTTTCATAATAGACAAAACAAATTTAACTTATATTTAAGTCAAAAGAGCTTCTGATTGTTGATTTATGCATATTATAAATTGACTTTTGTACTGTTCTGTATTTTTGTCACTCCATGTAAAAAGCTTTAATCCGAGTACTTAATTTTTGTTTGCATTGTAGTAGTCAATATCTATGTATTACTGTGAAACTTATTTTGAGAGACCACTCTTTTAAAAGTAAGACCACTTGTGGGACCATAATTATCACAAAACACTATTCTTAAATAACTCAAAAAGCTCTTTTGAGAGACCATCTTTTCTTGAGATATCACATGTCCGTGGCAGATACAGTGGGATGGTCTCTGTCGACAGGTTCCACTGTAGATTAGGCATTGACGTATAAAATGTATCTGAATGTTATTCATGTCATTATTTGATCTTCAGTTCTATGTCAGCTTTGGCTCATTAAAAACAAAAGTTTCTTAGACATACCTTTTTAAATGTATAAATATATAAAAGTCATGGACTCAGCGCCATAAAAATTTGGAATTTACTTAAGTCTGAGAATATTCTCAAATTGGCTGTTCAGCTAATCAGATTTCAGGATTAGCCAAGTAAAGTTGAGTAGAATTTTTAGACTTGGGTAATTTTTAATTTTTATGGTGCACGGTCCAGGCTGTCTCTGTTTAGTGATTGATTTCATTAAGATTTGGTCTGTAATTGATTTTATTAATCTTTGTAAAACTTTTCAATTTATTTTAACTTATTAGCTTGCCGGGACAAAAGTCCGGAGAGAGAATTCTATACCCCCGATTTCATTGTCAAAACTTTAACCTGTCCTATAACTTTTTAACTGCAATGGACAGGGCTCCGATATTTCACTTATAGATTTCTTATGATGAAAGGTTTCATTTGAAACCATGAGGGATAGGGCTTTGATATTTCACATATATATTTCTTATGACAAGAGTTTTCATATAGTACCTTGACTCTTGACCTAGTGACCTTGGTCTTTGAACTACTTTTCAAAACATTAATCTTGGCTATATCTTTTAAACCATGAGGGATAGGACTTTGATATTTCACATATATATTTATTATGACCAGCGCCTTAATTTGGTACCTTGACTTTTGACCTAGTAAATTTGACCTTGGACTTTGACCTACTTTTCAAAATTAATATCATGAGCTGAAGGAATCTCAAAATTTTACCTGTCCTTTGACCTTAAAACCTGAAAGCTGTGGGCCAGATATCTATTTTGAAAATTTACACCCATTTCGGCAAGCTTTGTTATCTTCTGACAACTCATTTTTTGTTTATTTATATTATCTTTCATTACCGTTATTTGTAACACAGCAAAATATATACAAATCTTTTGAGTTTAAAAATACTATACAAGTGTATCAATATATATTCTAGATATCTTGAATTAGGATGGTCCTGTGAATTTTGAGATAATGATATATATATATATATATATGTATATATATATATATATATATATACATATATATATATATATATATATATATATATATTATATATATATATATATATATATATAATATATATATATATATATACTGTATATAAATATATTTTTGGTTTTGACGACTTCATATTTCAGAAAGTGAAGACACTCTCACTAGATGGTATTGTATCAATATAATTTTAGATCTCTTATATTGGAATTATGTCAAAGTTTGCAGTTATGACAATCTGTATTTCAGGTATTATAGCAAAAATATGGAAACACATTGCACTAAGCTATTACCTCACAACATTGCAGTACTTGTATGGTTGAAAGTAAAAAATCTTTGATGTTATTTGTAGACTAGTATTCAATTTTAACTTCAGCAATGAAAAACAGTGAAGAAAACAAATGGAATCCTGAAAGTAGGTGGATAACATAGGCTCTGCTGTCATAGAGGCAATAATCTGCAGTGATGGGGGAGAGTGTGGGGATCTACGCTACAGTGTATGACATAGCAAGCATCCAGGTCAGCAGAGATACAAAATGACGCAATAGAATGACTGATAGATGGGACCATCCACAAATTATGATATTATAGTCTACATGTTTGTACAAGGGAACTCGTTATAGTGAAATCACCTTATCTGTCACTAAAATGCAGTCTGTCCAGGATGATTTAGACATGGCTCTCAAAAAACAGACCTGATCTTTTATGAAAGTGTAGTTTGTAATTTGATTGTTGATATATACAGCTTTGTTAATTATACAAAATGTATAAAATCCAAAAATTTTTAAATGTCCAACAGAAACCAGAAATAGCATAGTTTGGAGCAGACTCTATTTTTCCTGTTATAACTAAAGTGAAGATCGGGTGATTTTCCCGATTGTAAAAACATAATTTTACCATATGATGGAAAAATGACAGAGGATCACTCTCTTTCAAGACTTTACCTTCAAGTTCATATCTGAATATTAACTTTTTTGTTTAATTATAGGAATCAGTTCTTCGTTAGTGATTTTAAAATGTTAGGTTTAATAGGAGAATGGAGGCAAGCTTAGATGTTGAATTTGTATATGGTGCAGAATCTACCTCTATTCTGATGCCAATAACAATTTATGTGTATACATGTGTTTGTATTTTATTTTGTTAAATTTAGTCTTTGATCTGTAAACGGTTATTCATTTGTTAAGACCGAAGTTTTATTTGTTAACCATATGTCTTTCATTTTGAGGATGTTTACGGTACTTCACAGTTTTTTGTGGAGACACAAGGGAAAAGCATTACTACATCATATCATGACTAACATAGGCCTACCTACATGTAATGTCATAATCATGATAATAGGTATCGTATCAACCCTAATTTAACAATGGACTCTTCTTTTAATCAATGACATAGAACAGCCCAATTATGTCTTTAGGGGGTAAATGGGTTAAAAGGTCATTAATAAACACTTGAGAAAGAATGAAGTTAAAATGGTCAAGAGAACACGTCTCTAACTGCATATCAGTCAGGATTTGAGCATTGCTTAAACTTAAGTCATCAACCCCCGAAAACAATGGACTCATCTGTAAATCAATGATTTCGGCTAATCCAAATGTGCCAAGGGAGAATGACATAATCAAATATAAAGGAATATTTGGTCAAAAAAAGGGAAATTTTAAAATGCATAAAACTGTTTGAATATACAAAAATCTCTTCAAAATCATTGTAATTTGACTTCAGTTGTCAAATTTCAACTGCATAGTGGGAAAAAATGCATTTTTTTGCATTGGGAATTGGGCCTCATTTTTACACCTCTATGATAGGGTGGAAAATCCTTGTGTACCTACATACATACACACGTTTATCATTATAACATACAAATACATACATATACACATGTTTATCATTATAACATACAAATACATACATATACACACGTTTATCATTATAACATACAAATACGTACATATATACATGTTTATCATTATAACATACAAATACATACATACACACGTTTATCATTATAACATACAAATACATACATATACACATGTTTATCATTATAACATACAAATAACGTGGATTGGAATAGATTTGCTGTGATTTTACTTGTGAAAATTAAATAATGTATTTTTAAAGGTTTCCTTGTTCTTCAAAAATACAAATTCTCATCGGGTAGTTCTTACTTCTCTAAATTGACATGACACTTTTATAAATGTTTGGTCCAAAAGAACATCAATTTGTTTGACTTGAATACATGTATACTGATACTGTCAAACCATTGAATTGGCAAAGAAATAACTAACAATTTTGATATTAATGGTGTACCATTAATCGTCCAATCTTAAATATTACATAATAAGTACACATTCAGATTTTAAAAGTGCTTTTTTTTATCTGAATTTTCAGATCCATTGAATGTCATAAGTGTACTTACAGTATTAAAATATATTTGTTTTTTTCCTCAATTAATATTTAAAGAGTACATTTACGTGTATAATTATTATGCGAGTCAATTGTTTGATGATTTTTTGACAATAAAATGAAATACTGATTAATGTTTGTAATTGTTGTTACCCGGCATACTGTTATATAGCTATTACAGTTTAGCAAAGTACAATACAAGCTGATCAACGTGTTTAAAGACTTATCATCACCCATTTGTGCTTTCTTTGTGAATGATATAAATATGAAAGTACTGTGGAACCTCAGTGAAATTTTCATTTCCGTATCAAACACAAGACAGAGGTGAAGTTGATGGAAACTTTACATATTTCCATAGCCATAATGAATCTTAATTACTTTATTTCACTTATATGGAGACATGACCAGACAGAAATAAAGTACCACAAGTTTTGACCTGTACTTTAGACATGTGCCAATGCAGTTAGGGTATTTTAATGTAATATGTCTGCTGTGACATAGTACTTTAGTTTAAAGTATCACTTGAATGACTTCACGTTTAATGCCAAAGACGTGGAGAAGGAAATGATATTGTCACTGGTAAGAACAAGTACCAAGAACAACATTGGACCTATCACATGTAAAGAATACGTCCATCACACTGAGCCAAACCGAGTGTTCCTTCAATGAACCACAATTTGTGTTTTTTAAATTGTTTTAATGGTATTTTGTGTGATCCTCAACAACTTTTCAGCTTTGCAATGCTAGCCTTTTTTAATATATGGAAGAAAAGGAAGGATTACAAGGCATCTGGGGAAAGACCATCAACCTTGTGCTAGTAAATTGTTGAACTTTCACAAATAATCAGTCATTGTTCCTGCAGGCGAGTGATCACAGACTTCCTAGTCTAAAAGATGATGCTCTTACCTTGAAGGCTTTGAATTCATCAAAATTTGGAATTCTTTTGATCGTCTAGCAAGTAGCTAACTGGAGTATCTGCATCAACACTGATCAATGTGTAGTCTAAGCCAATTACTGAGATATGTAAATGCTAAAGTCTTGGATATACCATATATCTAGAATTTTTTAGCTCCAATTTAATTTTTGGCATTTTCACCCTTAGATAAGAGGGCCAATTTAAGATGAAAGTGAAATAAAGCTAAATAATTAATGACAGATATGTCGCCGATGAGACTATGGTGAATAAGGGCAAATGTAAGACAAGGTGAATATGTTTTCTTTCGTTAAAGGGCGAAAATCCCAGGTGGAAAATTTCCAGGTATACAGTATTCTGGACCAAAGTTATTTATGTTTTGAGCCGACCTGGCTCAGTCGGTAGCACGCTCAATCTGGATCGTGAGTTTGAGTCCCTCCGGCGGCAGGTTGGTTTCCTGTCTTTCGGATGAGACAGTAAAAACTGGAGGTCCCGTGTCACAGTAGGTGTCGGCACGTTAAAGAACCCTCACTGCTCAATGGCCGTAAGTGCCGAGCATAGGCCAAAATTTGAAGCCCTTCACCGGCATTTGGTGACGTCCCCATATGAGTGAAATATTCTTGAGTGGGACGTTAAACAACAATAAACAAATAAACAATTTATGTTTTTGAAAACTGACAACTAATCAAGAGTTTTAGTTAAATGATTTAATTATATAATGTAAAAATATATACATAATGGATATGATACACATTATATAAGAGACTAATAAAAACTGTCATATTAACAAACCTGCCAATCATTACTATTTTGGCGTAATTTTTACGATTTTTCATCCCGAATTACGCTGATATGCTTTAGTTATTCAAATTACGATTTTTACCAAAATCCGGATTTATTCATTTCCGGTCCGACGTTGATTGGAGAATTAGATTTTTGAAAATCTTAGTCATTGGAGAGCTCCCAAAATAAACTATGTCTTAAAACGTTTTAAAGATAGTGAATGTTGCAAATGCAAGTCAATCTCCACACCAAGAGAGTTATCGTTCGTTCCTCCTACGAATGATAACTCTCTTGGTGTGGAGATTGAATGCAAGTATGGCAGAAAACCGTGTTGCTGAAGTTATATCAAGTGATGAACATGATGAAGATTCACCAACACCGGAGAAAAAACGGAAGATAGCATCAGTGCAAACATTTAGAAAGGAATATTCTTTGAAATACCCTGGGGTCTTAAAGTCTTTGAAAGGAGTTCCTTACGCACATTGTTCTATTTGTGTCTCAGACTTTCTCATTTCACACGGAGGGAACATGACATTAAAAAACATTCAAAAACACTTAAACATCAACAAAATTTTAAATTTCAACAAGGCTCAAGTAAATGGAAAATGGACATTTTTTTGTAAAGACTGATTCCAAAACGGAATATGAAGTAATAAATGCAGAATGTTTGTTCACTTCAACCATTGTAGAACATAATTTACCGATAGCTTTATCAGACCATGCTACCAAAATTTTCCCAAAAATGTTTCCAGATTCTGAAATAGCAAAGAAATATGCTTGCTCAAGAACCAAAACTACTGCAATAGTGAACGAAACGGCAGGGTCAGCAAAAGAAAAAATTGTTAGAAACTTGAAATGTAAAATGTTTAATTTGTCAACAGGTTTAGGTTTTTCTTTGGTCCTGTGTTGAATTTTTTCAGACAAAATTAGCATCTAGTTGGCAAGCATTGATACGGTAAAAATTAGCCTTATATTGCCCAGCGTTCATCTCTGTTAATATAGGTGTTCTCAGCGGCTAGGGGCCTGTGGCCCCAAGACCCCTGGCTTATTACTCTTTTCTGTCAATTAGGGTTGGCAGGTCTGTATTAATTAATTTAAGATGATGATAATTAAGTATAAAATGGTTTTGAAACATTTCCTCTTTCAGTAGCAGACATATCTGTTAATGTTTTCCACCAAGCCTAACAAATTGTACTTGCCAGGGAAGCAGTATGTTTAACCGATACCACACAGTGAAACAAGTAATTTTTTCCCTTGAAGACTTACTAAACATAAATATATTCAATTCATCATGGAATGGTTATATGCATTTGTACATCATCAAGAATATTGCACTTTAATTTTGCACTTTTCTGCTACAAAAAATATAGAGTCCGCCATTCATTTTCATGATAAACTATTAAAGGCATCCTTTGTGTTCATTTACTCTCTTTCCTCACCAGATCTTTGATAACCCAACAAATCCACATCAGTCTTTTCCTAGAATCGTGTTAATTTTATAGGAAAATTTTCTGTCACTAGATGATCATCTTGGAAAACAACCACAACATTTATTTCAAAATCTGCAATAGAAAGAAGAAATTAGAAATAATAATAGGAAGTTTTAAAACAAAATTAAAAATTGGGAAAAAGTAATGTTATTTTCCATCTTCAAAATCTTTATTAAAAAAAAACCTGAAAAAATAGTATAACAGCAATGAATAGGCCTTTTTCACTTAACTGCAACCCTGTAGTGTAATACTGGATGGCAAAGTAATAGATTCCTGCAAAGTGATATCAAGGGACAATAGGTCACACCATGATGTTGCCAATTTTATGTGAAATTGTATCAATTTGACATTAAAAGTCATTGGGCAGCAGTTAGGTAGAGAGTTTATGGAAGTCAGCAAAAGCTCTTTTATGCATAATGTGATGAATCTTCATTACTAAATTATTTTCTTTTTTTGTATTCTGTGGATATTTTTTCAAACTCAATACTTCCTATATGTCTTTAGAGTCACGTTTATTGATTCTTTCTAACTGGAGCCTTTCAAAGGTATTGTTCCCAATCTAAATGGTTGCTTTTTCCCCAATGAAAACTTTGTTTTTTCAAAATATAATATTCCGTTTTTCGACCCATTAAGTGTCCAGGGCACTACAAAAATCAGTAAAAAGGGTTGGGCACTTAATGGGACCAATTAATAGTCAAATTGATGTAAAACAGTTATTTTGTATAAGGCACAGTTGTAAAATTGTTGTAGTTATTACTGAGGACACCTATTAACATCATTCTGTTGCTGGGGACTACAGATGAGCTGTTACTTACAGTTTTTAGGACCACATCTCATTGTCAACCAGCTAGAACATGTAGAATAGATTCTTGATCAAATGCATGATATGTAAAAAAAAAAAAAGGGTAGGGGCGCTTATAGGGAGATGGGCACTTAATAGGTCAAATACGGTAATACACAAAGCCCTTTCCACACCCGCACAATGCAATGTAATATACAACATGCTGCAGTAAAAAATAAAAATAGAAAAAAATGTAAACAACTTTAAATCATTCAGGGGCCTATTTTACGAAAGTTCATAAGTCCTAAATCCTAACTTTTAGTCCTTACTACCATGGCAACACATTGCTGATTGGTCAGTTCCATGACAATTAGGACTAAGACTTAGGATTTAAGACTTATGACCTTTCGTAAAATAGGCCCCAGCAGTCCAATCACCCTCTCTACATTAATGAAATATTTAGATGACTGAGACAAGTTTACAATTAGATTTTCTGTATTTATTTCAGTAAACAACATCAAACTGAACTGAATACAGTATTGTATACATGAAAATTTTAGCCCCTTGTTAATTTTGCCCTTATAAGACAGTAAGCATATTTGCCCTGTCTTAGATTTGCCCTTCATCCCTGTACATGTAATCTCATAGATGGCAAGTATGTCCATTTTTTAGTTATTTAGACTGAAAACTTTGCTTTCATCTTAGGGCGAAAATTAAAGGGGAGTAAAACTCTCCAGGTAGCCTATACAGTATGTCTTTGACATTTAAATATTACTGTGTACAATTCAGTAGGCTACTCATTTCCAAATTTATGGGGAAAACTGTTGCTGCTTTTCCAAATATATGACTGTCCCCCAAAATACAGTTTGTGAGCCCTGAAGGAACATTTAAAGAATGATCTTACCTATCTTAAAATTACTTGTTGATAAAGTTGGACATGTGAATAACCTAGGAAATACCATGTGAATAGGAATAGTCATGCCTCGACACACATCTCCATCAGCTAATTGTATGTTTTGTATTTCAGTTGCTGAAACAATATGATTTAATCATATTAATCTGGCATGTAAATAATGATAGCTTTGTCATGTAAATAAAAATAATTCTGTCATGTAAATAACAGTTTTATCAAATAAATGAGTTTTCATCACATAAATAACAAGTTTGTCATGTAAATAACAGTTTTATTATGTGAATAACAAGTTTGTCATGTAGAATATAGAAATCACACTTAAATAACAACAGTTGTCATTTAAATAACAATAGTTTTGTCACATAGTTGACAAATGTTTTTTCCTGTAAATAACATAATGTCCAACATAATAAATATATAATTGAAGAAATGACTTAGTTACAGTCAAGACAAAGCAAAAAGGGCAGAAGAACATACATACAAACACAACAAAATGGGGACTGGTACGGACTAATGAAAAAGAAAATCAGAAAAAAAGGAATGCAAAAGAACAAAATTTAAGATATTTTCAAAACAAAAGAAATAAAAACAAAAAACATTCAAAGGTTTCTGAAAACAAGATAATGTAATATTGTTTTACCTGACCTAAAATTTTCAGCGTACCGATTTGTGGTTGAAACTTTGAAAAAAAAAGATAAAATTTTGGAAAATAAGTTGTAAGAAAATGTTACAGCAAAAAAATTCCTATCACATCATCTGTGAAATGAATACAAGATATATGCTGTTTAAATGATAAAAATTATTGCAATGCTTTATAGGTTAGAGCGGAAGGTTTGGGTACTAGTTCGTACCTGATATACATTGAAATAAAAAATGACTATTATTGAGTAATCCCATGGAAAAGTGGGAAGTACAGAAAATGGAAATTTGAGTTCCTTTGGATAAAAGTTACAGGTATTTTGGAGAAGACTTTGAACTTAAGTCCTGTGGTTTATAGAGCTTATTAATAATTACAATGTAGCCAATGTTGTTAACATTGGCTTAAGTCCATAGAATACATTGTAATTTTTGGCTCTGTCTATAGTATTCCAGTGAAAAATTAATGAAAATTCAACATCTACAAGATGTGTTTGAAAATCGATCACCATGCCCCTAAGAAGTAGGCTACTTGTGAGGACTTTGAAGTCTTGTAATTCTGGCAAATACTGCAAAATGTCGGCTGTAATGAAACTCATTCTAGATGGTACAGATGTATAGATGTATAGCAACATACCAGATTATATCTAAGAGGGCATTAGCTGTGTTTTTCCCCATTTTTACTACTTAGATATACAATAACAAAAAAGAGAGACACACAGGCATAAAAATTCTTGTAAAGTTAATGAAAATTGCTTGAGAAACCCAGATTTGGCACTTTTTCAATTGCAATTGATTAACTCAACCTTACTATTCATATATGAACACCATACTGGATACAAACTTATTTTCACAAAATACATAGGTATATAAGATTATGTATGCCTATGTATAGCTCATTTGTTATTGTACATCAAGTACAAGTAGAAAAAGTAGGAAAAAATAAAAATTTTCTTTTGGTAAACACAGCTTATGCCCCTTTAAACTTGGGGAAAGAATTAATTTGTAATTTGATATAAAACAGACAAAGTGTCAAATAGACAGACACCCCTCAAAAAGAAAAAAAAAAACCAAAACAATATACCCCCAGACTTTGATCTCAGAGGTATACAAATTTTTTAACCTTTTACTCACCATCTTTAGCGTATCCTTCTGCACACCCACATGTTTCTACTCTCACAAGCTGTATCTCTATTGACTTAATTAAAGCTTCACAATGTTCTACCGAGAGCTGAAAAAACAATTGTTATCAGTTCAAATCCAATTATAAGACATCGCAAAGTACTGAAACGTAGGTAAACCTATGTTATAACATACATGTATATTATGAACATTAAATATAATAAGGATGGCAGGTTAATGGGTCAACATGTGACAACAGTAGAAAAAATAATAGATATATCAAGAGGTCAACCCAGTTTGAGAAAAATGTACTCCTCCCGGTTGAGTGAAAATGGCATGAGGACGAGTTGTAAGGGGGGGTTACATTGTAGTCTCTAAAACTTTGCACTTACATTTCAATTTCAAAATCCTTTATTGCCATTTTAATTTATCATAACTGTCATATCAGAGATATCAAAGAATAGTTAAGTCTTAATGTTCCATAAAAGTTTACAAAAATTGGGACAAGCTGAGAAAATGTCTAGGGATGAGTGATTTTTCATTTTTTTCTCAGCCTGTTGACCAGTTCAAATTACTGTGAATCAAGGTGGAGACAGGTTCAGCAAGTCAAAGAATGAACCATTGAAAACTCTAGTAAACAAATAATACAGGTCAAGAGGTCAGCCACTGAAAATTACAGTAGACAAAGAAAAAATAAGTGGTCAACATGGCATGAAGTAAACCAGTAAAAACTATAGTAAACAAAAATATAGGTCAAGAGGTCAACCAGTGAACACTACAGTAAACAGAGAAAAAGACAGGTCAACAAGATGAGAGGTCAATCTATGAAAAAGATAGGTCAACAAGATGAGAGGTCAATCTATGAAAAAGATAGGTCAACAAGATGAGAGGTCAATCTATGAAAACTGCTGAAGATCTAAGGGAAGAGAACAGAGAAGCTCAGTTGGTAGAGTGCCAGATCTTCAACAAGAAAGTCCCTGGTTCGATCCCCAATCGTGCCAGATTTTCAGAGGTAAGTTTTCATCTCCTGTCCACATAGCTGTATGCCTAGATAGAGGGTAAATAGTCAAGGCTGTACAGTTTGATTACCATCGTCAGATTTTACAAGTGAAGTGGCACTTAAGGACCATTGGAAATACAGACCACTCAAGCAAGGACAAAAAACACACACACTAAACATCTCTCCCTGCCTCATGTGGCAAGGGATTTAAATCAAGTCAAAACAAGCAAGGAAGGATAACATCAACATGCCATGAGGTCAACATGTAAAAACTACTGTTAACCGAGGAGGAGATAACCGGGTTGACATACAAAAACATCAGCCGTTGTCCTTCAGCTACATTATCATCATTACTCGTACATGTATGGCAGATTGCAACATTTTTTTCTGAGTTGTGGAGCTTCTTAAAGAATGAGTGTATTGATATCAATATTTGAATTTCAAAATATAAAGTTCTGAGTATAGTTTACAACAGGGCAACATCTAGCAAATGACACTGCACATTTATTAATAGTTTTCAGTGATAAGCAGATTACAGTAAAAATGTAATTACAAAAAACTTCTGCAATACTTGATACTTCAAATGATCTTTTCTTGTGAATTCATTTGATAAAAGAAAAGTTTATGTAAAATTCAATATCCAATGAAATAAAAACTGTACAGGATGTTCACAACTAATTTCAACTACTATCTTGCTAGCCATTAGATTCTCTCATACATACAATATCATCTTTAGTTAGAATTTTGAAATTTGAATAGTGTTTTACACCACATTTTTCAGTTATATGGTGGTGACCAGTTTTTATTGATGGAAGAGAAAACCCAGTTACAATGTAACCAGGAAGAGACCACTGGCCTTCCGCAAAAATCAGCTAAGGTTCAAGCTGGACTCGAGCCTCTGCTGACCAGAAGTGAGAGACTTCATGTTTCAAAGCACAATGCTCTAACCACTTGGCCACATAGGCCCCCCCCTTTGTAAGAAAGAATACATTAAGAAGTTATTTTGTAAAAACTTCATTCTTCACCCGTGGTGAGTACCTACAATAAACTTTCTGTTCACACATCATTTCAATTCATCCATGGTGAACTGATACGTACATTTTTGTTGCTTTGATTTACTGCAGTTGTTTATAGTTATACATTATATACTTACCTCACCAGTTAAGGGTTTTGAGATGCATAGTACAGATGAAGTGAGTTTTCCTTTAACTTTGAATTTTGGCACGTTCTGTTTCTACAATGTAAATGTACATATAAGTATCATTCAGTTAATACTTTCATTTTTGCGTAAACTCAAGTGTTTTAGTAAATACTTGATTGACTGTACATAAGTACAAGAAAAACACAAACAGTCTTCAGTGATATAATTCATTCCTTTACATAAATGTACCGTAACTGTCACATCTCAAAACTGCCAAAAAGTTTGTCATACAAGACTGAAAAAAAAAGTTAATTGAAAATATCCATGAACTTTATTTCTGGACAGGTTTTAAGGGAGGTAACTGTTAACTAGAATTCTGGACATATTGAAATATTAGGGGAGGTAACTTTTAACTTGAATTCTGGACATCTTGAAGTATTGGGAGGAGGCCCCTCTTATTCAAAATAACATTTTGACTTTAAATTTACTGAAATATCTACAATAATACACATCTTCATGTGAATGAAGACATGGAAAAAAAATAATGTTTTACTTAATGTGAAACAACTGATCTGGAGCACTGTCTTCAGGTAACGTTTTCACAGAGTTTAAATTTTAGTGCATTAAACATTTCGTAAGAATATGTTTGTGTTGAATATTTGGGTTTTTATTTACTTCCAATTTTAGCCCACATAAAAATTTATTGCATTCAGTGTGTACATTCCCAAAAGTGAAAGTGCACAGAAATATCTCACTTTAGAGTACAATAAAATGATAATCCTTCACCTACCTCTTTAACATTGGTTAACGTCTCTGGCGATATTGTAAAGGACACAGGTTTGGGTTTTGCTTTTTCCTCTTGATCCTGTCCATGCAACAGAAGACTTATTACAAATTATAACAAAACTCACTACACAGACTCATCAATGTACTTGTAGCAAGTCATGTAATTATAGACAGGTTTTCGTAATCAAGAGTTATTTCCCTTTGTTGGCCATATTTTTTGGCAGCATATATATTTTCTTTAATATAGTAATCAAATTAAATGAATATTCTTGTGAAAAAATAGTTTGAAAAAAATCTTTTGGACAGAAATATTAAATTATGGTATCTATTCATCTAAATCCATTAATTTCAAAGGGGAATAACTCTCACAAATACTGCTAATGGAAACCCATCAATATAAAATATCCTGTATCTATCTATCTCTCTATCTATCTATCATATAACTCTGGATATCCTCTTCTTTTTTACTATTATTTTCAAGATTATTATCATTAAAACCAAAAAAGTTACAATTTTATGAGTTTTTTCTTGATAAAGTTAAACTATGGACAATTGGATATGTGATTTGAACACATTACTTTCGATAGATACTATTCCAATGTGAAAGAAAAATCCTTATTGTAGAGCCCCATGAACTAAGACCTATTTGCTCTTATATATGGTCTCTGGGCATATAATGATTGTATACACACCTTATACTCTACTATAAATTCACATTGCTTATGTAAGTCTTTATTCAATAAAGATCTTTTCATCTCGGCCTTCAAGCTGTACTGAAAATTAAATCATTAAATAATTATTTGGGTACTACAAATATATATATAAATAATTTAATTACTGAGTTACGTCATTCTGAGCTGACAATAAGCATGAGCAACATACAGTCAAACTTGTTTGCCAGTGATGGGAACAGGCAAAAGTAGACATGTGGCCTTTATAAAGAGGCTTATTCATTATAAAAAAAGTTAACAAAGGTTATGTACTGCATTTTAAGCAGGTGCCCTTTATACAGAGGTAGATTTTAATGCAAGTTTGAATATAGCAGTATTGGGTGGTTGCATATTTAAAATAGTTATAGGTGATCTTGTCAGGTGTAGGGTCAAGATGTCATTTTGGGGTAAAATTACATATTTTGGTAACTACTTGATGAACTGAACATAACTACAAATATACATTGTCTTAAAACAGTCTAAAAAACAACGGATGGCATTTCAAAATGTGTGCCATCTCTACCTTATAATGTTTGGACCAGTCATCTCTACCTTATAATGTTCGGACCACCTTATAATGTTTGGACCAGTCATCTCTACCTTATAATGTTTGGACCAGTCATCTCTACCTTATAATGTTTGGACCAGTCATCTTTACCTTATAATGTTTGGACCAGTCATCTCTACATTACAATGTTTGGACCAGTCATCTCTACCTTATAATGTTTGGACCAGTCATCTCTACTTTACAATGTTTGGACCAGTCATCTCTACTTTACAATGTTTGGACCAGTCATCTCTACCTTATAATGTCTGGACCAATTAAAATTTTGTCTGAACCACAGAATTAGATCTCTCCAAAAAGAATCTACATATTTTCATGAGCTATGGATTTTATTTCTTCTCTGTGCAAAAAACTGGAATTAGATATTGTTAGTTTACAAAATAAATTATTTACAACAAGGTATCTATATCATATAGAAACTGAACATTTTAAATCAGCCATTGATTTAAATTCACAAATTTAACTTGTATACAGTGGAACCAGAGTCTCGTCTTGATAGACCACTATATCTGCCACTCAAATGTGGTCTTTCAAGAAAAATTGGTCTCTCAAGATATGTGTTATATGAAAGATTAGTAAATTAAATGTGGTCTCATAAGGCAGGTGATCTTTTATGAAAGTGATCCATCAAGACAGGTACCACTGTACAAGCTTATGTTATTACAGAAACAGAAAATAAATTGCTGTAATACCTGGATATTGACAAACACACCATGGTATGTTTCAAATAGTTTCTTGTTAGGTTTTGGTTTTAATGGAATCTCAAAAGGAATCTCTGTTTTCCCACTGGGTAATTTTCCAGGTTTGGCAATCTCTAGACTATAGCTTATTAGTTGAATTGGCTACAAAATACAAGAAACAAGACAGACTTCATGTATATAGGGATAAAATGTTACAGGAAAATATAAAAGATGTGATTGAGAAACAATATGTACCAAATTATTGTTAAGTCATTCTTGTATATTTTAAGGTCCAATAACTCTGGTAAATATTGCCTGATGCTGGTCATTATCAAACATCCTTGATCTTTCTTTTTTAAAAGTGATTTAACAGATAAGGTATAAATTTGACAATACTAAAATCTGGCAAACAAACAAACAGGCAGACCATAAATAATAAAAAATTCTCATTTGTATGAATAATATGATAATTTTTATCAAGTTTTCACTAAAAGTACCAAGAGTACTCATAAGCACTACACATGTTACAGTGTACTGAAATTGTACTTGATCATGAAACTTATTAGGACTTACATCATGTACATGTATACTAAATAGAAAAGGAAATGAGAAAGGAGTAATCCATTTGGGTATTCTTTCATGGGCTGTTTTCTTAAGCTATGTTTTACACATGATACAGTAATAAATGTACATGTATATACATGTACATGTATAATAAAAAGGACTTGATTTGATAGTTATTTGGTCTTCATTACAACACTTTTCATTGGTGTATTTCATCTTTAAAAATATGAAACAAGAACTATACCTTCAAAGAATTATAAAATGCTTCAAATAAGCCAACGCTTTTGGCACTAAGTTGCAGAGTGACTGCACCTTCCATTGTCAATGTGATGCCCTGATGAACCACTTCACCCCTTCCATCTATGGCAACGACTCCAGTGACAAGATCCTTTGTAAAAAAAATTATAATATTCATGAAGTAACATCTTATCATTTCCAATAGTACAGTCAATTCTCAATAAACCTTTTGTTATTGGCAAATTATGGTGGTATATCTAGTTTGGCAATGAATTGAATTGCCACATTTTGGGAAAAGAAAGTTACCATTCTTTGACATCATTCATGTAGATATATCTTTAGTAAACTGCAAACGGACAACAGTATATATATATATATATATATATATATATATATATATATATATATATATATATATATATAAAATTGTCTATGTATTTAATTCCTAAATTACCTGGTCTTACAATTCACTACTGCTGTCCTTTCTTACACCGATGATCTCTAGCGACCAAATAGCCACTCCACTTACAACAATCACCTATATGGCTGTACATGTCTATTGAGATAAGTGACACTTTGAAATGGATATGTGTTTCAAATATAGTGTAGCAGATGCCAATAATTAATCTGGGGTAGATTTTTGCAAGCCGCTCATTTTAAGGTAACATTTTTTTTCTAGCTTTAATAATTTTGGAGATACATATATTAAATAAAAAATAACTGCTAACTCATTCATTTTATTTTTAGTCATGTTCAGTCCTAGCCCCTTTTCATCTGCAAACTTTATGCAGCTTTACATGGTTATACTTACTGTCAAGTTTAGTTCAAATTAGCCTAATGGTTCTGGAGAAGTAATAAAAATTGTCTAAATTTTTACAAAAAACTTACATTTTCCATTTACTTAGGTGCCTGTGACCTTGACCTTTGACACCATGACCTTGAAACTTTGTCAAAATATCCCTAACAACTTTCTCATATATCTTTGTATACAAAAAGTTGATAAGTTTTGAGTTATTAAACAATTTGTAATACAACTACCCCGTGTTACTGAAGTGTACCCTATCGGCTCATTTATGGACAGATTTCATTTTTGTTCACAAACTTTGTAGATATTGACTTAACAATCATGCATACAAAATTTGAAAGTCATCTGATCAAATGAGAAGAAGAGTTTTAAAGATGTACCAGGTTTTGGTCCTTTTTGGCCCCTTTTGAGGCCCCTTTGGGTCCTAGCCTCTTTTCATTCACAAAATTTAAGCGGCTTCACATGGGGATGCTATTTATCAAGTTTAATTCAAATTGGCCCACTGGTTCTTGAGAAGAAGTTGAAAATATGTAAATGACGACGACAGACAGAAGACAATTGCAATAGTTCACCCGGAGCCTTTGGCTCAGGTGACCTAAAAAAAAAAAGGTTTGACTCGTAACCCAAATTAACTGGAAGAAAGTAGGTTTAATTGAGAAAAACTAGGTTTAATTCAATTTTCTGATTTAGGGCATTTAAATCTAGTCTTTCTTAGTTAAACCTAGTTTTTCAGAGCCTTTGGTTCAGTTGACCTAAAAAAAAAACAGGCTTTACTTGTAACCCAAATTAACTGGAGGAAAGTTGGTTTAATTGAGAAAAACTAGGTTTAATTCATTTTTCTGATTTAGGGCATTTAAATCTAGTCTTTCTTAGTTAAACCTAGTTTTTCAGTAACTACAGTAGGTTTTGCTGAAGAAAAACTAGGTTTAACAGAAATAGATTTAACTCATTTATTTGATTTTGGCATGGTTTATCAGCTAAACCAAGTTTTTTCTCAGTTAAACCTAGTTATTCACACATGCACGGCAACCCAAATTATATTTACTGAAGAAAAATAGCATTTCTTGTGATTCTGATGCAGTTCAATATAGTTTTAATCAATTCACAGTTAAACCAAATTTTCTATCAGTCGATGTGGGTTACTAAAAATATTTATTAACCAGAGAAAAACTTGGTTAAAACTGTATCCAATGTAAACTGGAGAAAAACTTGGTTTGACTGGAAAAAAACTAGGTTTAACTGGAGAAATATAGGTTTAATTCATTAATGTGATTTTGGTGTGACATAAAAAACATAACCAGGTCATATTTCTATAATAGAATATACCCTAGTGATTTTTCTATAGTAGAACTTTTCAAAATATACCCGTTCTTTTCTACAGGTATCATGGTATGGATCAATATATGAAGGCATTTTCTAAATTTTCCTATAGGTACGTGTCAATTTTCTTTTTGTGATTGGGTGCGATTTCTATGTAGAATAAAGAATCCCGTCTTTTTTTCCATGGGGCCACTTTTCAACATTACACCGGAAGATCCTGAGTTTGGCACTATCGGACTGGTGAACCTTGGGTCTAGTGAACACTTTGTGACTTCACTTAGTGACAATGGATTTATAAATTTAAAAGATCAAGCAAGCATATCAACAAATATCAGATGTCATCGATGAGAAATAGATGGTTAAAAGGATCACTAAACTGCTGTGAAAATGTCACAGCATCTTGCTACGAAGAAAGTATATGGGAGTACTTCTGCCCCTTATTTACCCCCCCCCCCCACCAAAAAACAAAAATCGCTTAAATTCGGGGCAGAAAGTTCGGCCTAGCCAAATTTCTGTCCTGACTTTACCTCCTCCACCCCACCCCCCAAAAAGTAACGCAAAATTAGTGCTGAAATTCGGCTTAGGCAGTGGAAATTTTATCTTTAAGTAAAAATTAAGAATCAACACCTTCTTCGGATGTTTGACTCGATTTCTTGCAGATAAAATTTCAAACTTCTGACAGTAGTTCTGTGGCTGACAGTGGTGGGAGGTTCCCAAAAGTTTATTTGTATGTAGGGATTTTGAAGCATTCTTTGTGTTTTAGATGTTTGACAACTGTGTACATATATTACTTAAAATCAAAGTTACTACTTCACAATCAGGAAATCAAATTTCAAATAGTAAAAGAATACCCCTTCTCTGTAAATCCTATTAGCTTTCTTCAGTCGAACATCTAACGCCGCCATTTTGGAAGATCATGTGACTAAATTGCTTATATCAATAACAATATTAAACAATTAATCATCTTTGAATCTATAAAACTTTTAGTTATCAATTTGTAATTTTAAATAAAATTTGTTTTTCATTTTACAGTAATTCCGATCGAAAAAAACATCGGAGCATACAGTTTTTAATTTTTTTTATGGATGTGAGTTATCAGTCTTTATTCATAGGTAAAAACCCCACTAAAATATTTCCTTCTCTGCGGGATACGCTTAATTGCATCGCATATAAATTCCCTATTTAATTTATTTCGGATGTATACGAATAACTTATATATAGATAATCACAGTGTTTCAAATTTATTTGTATTTTCTTTATAAAAATAATTGACCGTCTAATTTATTCTCTCCGTAGGCGGAGGAAAGAACAGCCGGTAACTATAAACGTCGCTAGGGACGATTGACAGGTAGTTACCTTTTCTCACGAGAAGTTTTATGGGGTTTGTATAAGGTTTATCACTGAACAATCAAACACTCGATTGAAGTGATATTTACACCAGCCAATTCACTAAGGATGTAGAAAATTTGCACATACAAAACCAGAAAAGGAACGTTCTGTATGGTTTAGTGACATTGAAATATATACCCAAGGAAACCAACCGGAACCTTTAACATTGGCAGACAGGATGGCTAATTGTGATATCGATATTCTAAACGAGACATTTCCCGATAATGTGTCTGTCAGTGATCTTTGTGATTGCGGGTACGTATAAAGACAAATAAGCTCTTCCAATATATTTTCCATTCATTTTTTTATTATTCATAATCGATTATTTATATTAATTATTATGCGGATCTTGATGTAAAAGTGGGGGGGGGGGGGGCAAAAATAGACTAACAAAAATATCTTTAGACTTTACTTAATTTCAAAAAATAGCAACTGAAGGAAAATTTATCCATGATTTTTTTTATCGAACGGGAGGGATGAGATACTGGGTCCGCCGAATTGCACGATTTTATATGACTATCTTCAGGGGCAATGGCTCGAACACGGCATTTTAAAATAATTATGTTTTGTGATTGGTCAGTATTCCTGTGGACAATTGTAGCTTTACTGCACCAACAATGACAACAACAATCTGTCAGTGTAGAGTGGTTTCAATATACAAATGCTATAAAATTGATTTATTTTCTGTGTGTTATACTTTCATTAGATATTATGGTGCAGCGTCCGATACTACCCGTCATGATAATTAGTTACTTTCTTTCCATGTAAAAAAAAAATAAACCAAATGTTTATGGACACCAAATGCCGTTGTGAAAAAAAGAAAAGAAAAGAAGGAAAAAAAGTAAACAAACATCGAAAAACGTGCGCTTAATTGACGGGAATTTGTACGGAAAACATACATTACTTGCGCTCAATACATAGCACTGCCTCGTCTTTCCAGTTGTTGTGCATGTACACACAGTCAAGTAATTAATATACACCCGGGCGTTTTGTGAAGGGGTGGGTACAAATACCGGTACTGTTGCAAGAACAAAAGAAGAATAACTTGAATTTCAAACCTAATTACCATATGTGATAAATTGTCCCAACATTTATAGTAAGGGGCCTACTCGTAATTCCTTTAACATTCAACTGACATCATACACATGTCACTGAATTCTTGCTACTGAGATCAGATACATGTCTTCGATGAAACTAAGTGACGTAATGTTATAGAGGACCCCGTTTCAATCTCCCATACTTTGTGCTACATGCGAAGGACAAAACCTGAACTCATTGCTAAAACATAGTTGTTAACACGTGTGCTACCTGGGCACTCTGGTATCCAACCTTACTCACTTGACTTACAGACGAACAAATAAAAAGAAATATTTTGATAGATATATATTTAAAAAAACAGTCAAGCACTATTTTATTTCTAAACAAATTAGCATGGAGAGCATCAGTTTTTGTGTCCAGCTTGACTCTCAGTTCTGTATATTGTCCTTGCAGTCCGATGAAATTGACAAAGATATTCATGGTATCTACATACTTTCGCTCGCGACGACCTCCAAAATTTAATTAATTTTTCAGACCTGGAATATTTACATTATATGTAAGTCAATAGACACAATTGCCGTTTAAAATCAACAATACTGACGTCAAAATAAATAAATTTCAAATTTGTCAGACCCACAAGTATTACTGCATCGAAACAAATTAAATGTCCCCAACAATAGCTTGGTAAGGATAGGGTATTAAAGTCGTCTTTACCTATATTTGTTTTCTGTAATACCCCCTTTAATCTAAATGGCATGGACTCCCACAATTGAATATAATGTTTTGTACTATTTAGAATTTGAACATATCCCAATAAGGCCATTATTAAGTTTTCTTTTGTAAAACAGACATAGGATATACACTTATGTTATAATTTTGCATTTACATTGTTCATTTCCAAATTTTACAAATGGAGAATACCACAACATTACTCTCAAATATTTACACATATTGTAATTATACTTAAATATTTCTACCAATTAGAATCTTGATAGCTACTACATTCTGTTTTATGATACTATCTGTAAACTGTATTAAATATTTTTCAAAACATGTGCAAATATAATGAATAAATATATCAACATGCTATAACAATGAACCAGTTACTTCCCTAACTACTCTTTTGTTGTATCACATATTGTGTTTGCACGTGACTTTTACTTCGCAACAATTACACTGGGATTCAAATGAGTTTCTGAAACATGGAATATTTCCGAGACCTCAAACAAAGACATTTCCAGAAAGACGTATTAATCATGTCCAATAGAATGCTAAAGAAACAACTAAAGCAACATAACGTTTTCCAACAGGGAAAAAAAGTAGAAAACATGCAAATCGCCGATGAATGAAACTAAGAATATCAGTATATCTGGAAAGCAAAACTAATCTCTTGTTGAGGACAGGAAGTGTAAGTCACGTCACGTACTGAGAGATAAACGATTAATTGAAGGCTTCTTGTTTATATGGCGATCTCAATGATGATAGGGAAGAGTAAAAATACTAAACAATGAATAGCAACAGTTGAAAATGGACAGGACCACCCTTTACGGACAGGACCACCCTTTTACAGACAGGGCCACCCTTTTACAATGCGACGACAAAGGTCACTACGAAATGATGAGATGTTGTCGAGGTTGTGTCAAAAGAGCACTGGTTAACACGACTATTTCCAATTGAAAGGAGACAAATAAGAATGGAACAAAACTTGGTTACTGTTAAAAATAGACATAGTCATGTTGAGGACGTTCGGGATACCAACACTTACATAAACTATATATAAATAGGAACTACGACACGCCTGGCTATCCTGAATAATACACAAAATGTATATGGAAAGTCGGTCACAATGTCTAATAATAAATTAATTTTGAATGAATATTACAAATGTAACGAGATGGCATCTTTCATCATTGTTATCTTCACTTTATGATTATCTAAATGAAATTAGTTATTACTTGTACCCTACCTCATAAAATACAGGAAGCAGACATCGTCCCAAGGAAAGTAATTCCACATAGGCCACCATTTATAGAGCAGTTGCTTTATACACAGTCTAGATTTGCTTTATATACAGTCTAGATTTGCTTTATACACAGTCTAGATTTGCTTTATACACAGCCCATCTTCCTGTTTCAAAATATCTAAACAAACCAGTGAAACACAATAATGAGCTCATCAATATTGCCCAAGATCGTCAAACGGGCATTTGCTGTGTGTTTTTTCAAAAACATTTTCTTCCCTTTTTTTAAATTCTTATATTAATATACGATAACAAAAAAAGAGATATACATAGGCATAAACAATCTTGAATTCCTATATATATTGTGAAAATTGCTTGAGAAACCCAGGTTTGGCATTTTTTCAATTGTAATTGATTAACTTAACTTTACTATTTGTATATGAATGCCGCACTAGATTTGACCTTATTTTCACAAAAATATAGGATTATAAATATTTTATGTTTGTATAGCTGTTATTTGTTATTGTACATTGTATGAGTACAAGTAGTAAAAGTAGAAAAAATCGAAACAATTTATTGTGTTAAACACATGCAAGATGTATGACCCTATCGTTATTCATTGACTTATGAATGTCAACAAAAAGCAGTTCAAGCAATGCACGATTAAAAAGAATAATTTATTAGCATTTAACCACTTTTCAGAATTGGTAATTTATTATTTGAAGTGTTAAAGTTTGCCCCCACAAATGCATCTCAACTACAACAAAATAACGCAAAATCTGACCATTTTAGGCGTACAATTTGACCACTGATTGGTACAATTTGACCACTGAGTAGTACAGTTTCTTTGGATGTTCTGCCGCCTAACATGTGGAATACCATTGAACCATAATTTGTATTTCTCAAAGTGAAACCAATTGTTCATAGAGACAACAATGTAAGTTACGATTAAAAAATGTGTGATACTGCTATTTGTACACATGAATATGTTATACCCGAAAAACATTGTAAATTACTGCCATTTTTACCCATCATTGTGTTAAACCCAATTAACAACGTACTGTCACTTGGGCCCATTATTGTGTTATATCCCCCTAAAAAAGAGATTCATCCCATGTGGAATGTAGGTTTGTCGTGTTCAACAGAGACGACCTGGTTAGTCCATGACTAAACGAAATCATATCCTCACTGTAATGATAATATAACAATATTAATCTCTACATACATTTATTCACAATATGCACTGTATGTTGATATGGTAGGCGTGTATTTGTTCTATTTTGAGACTGAATCGGGACAATGGCAGGAATTCAATTTGTGATTTAAACTATTAAATTACTGTATTTGAGTAAATTGCTGTTATCAAACTGATTCGAGTCTAAACAAATACAAGGTTTTAACACAGATTTTATGTGATTCCATCAGCTACAACTATTTTACAATAGACTTTGATTTCGCGATTGTGATTTATCTATCAACAGTTTTAGCCTTTGATGTGCATGCATTTAAATACTGGTTTATAGAGTACACAATGTTATAAACCCTGAATATTGAAGATCACTTTAATCGACATTTTAAATTTCAAAGTTACATTCAAATATGTGTTATAAAACTTACGGGGATTTTGAAATATTAAGGTATATTTAAACATATAAGGTATAAAATTACAGATACCAAAGTACATGTTTTATTTAAGATCAGCTAATGGACATTTTAAAATTTTAAATTATATTTAAACATATCATAAAACTGTATATTTCAGGTCACTTATTTGGCGTTCTAAAATATGCATAGAGTGAATTGAGCGTTACATTTTTAATGCAATATCAAGCTTTACTTATAACACTATTCAGTATACATGTACTGTAGACAAAGTATGAATGTGGAAAAGCTTTAGAAGTGTTCTTCATATATTTTCGTGAATACAGTCGACCGATTATTCTTCTTTTTCGTATTTTATTAAATTACTAATTAAAATCACAATACCAAAGAAATAAAAATGAAAAATAAAGAAGTACCAATGGATAATCGAAACTCCAAGTCCATTAGAATACGACAAATTGGGTATTAAAATGGTCTCAACATAAAGAACAATAATTATTTCGAATCCCAAACGGGATTGAACCATGTGTCTAGAAGGAGTAAAATATAAAAGCCAAACAAATGCTTAAGACGATCGTTTCTGTCAATAAGACTTAATCAGTTGAGCTCGAATTGAAAATATAAGTATATTCCAGAAAGATAATGTAGAGTATTTCAAGGTCAAATTATAAATCTAAACGCATTGCCAAATCCGTCCAAGAGTAACCAAACAGTGATGTTTTATTTATCACATTAAAATCAGGTTCCAAAGTATTAATATGCAGGATGTCCAGGATACAGTTTACAAACTGGCGAATATTGGACAAACGCGAACCTCTAGAAATCTAGAGGTGGGATCAGGTGCCATGGAGGAGTAAGCATCCTTTGTTGACTGGCCACACCCCCGAGTCCACAGGGGTACTAGCGAGGTATTAAGATGGTGTAATACATCATTCATCCAACGCATTTTCATGCATAGCTTATTATATTCAGATCACTTGTAGGACAGAATGACTTGATGATAATATTTGATATTCGGGTACTAACATACACGATAAGAATTTATACACGAGTTCTTCAGAAAACCTCAACCTTAATTCTGCTTTTAAAATTTGGCTCATGATTGTATGTCATTCCCTGTAGCTTTTTAAATCTCTTAATACCGCGTCGTTAGCACGATAAAATTGTAATCGCATTAGCACTTAAATACTTCTAGAGTGTAGAGTGGTGTTTGTGTGTTCCCTAGCGGTTTGTTCAATTTATTTATCTAAAGTAAATCCACATATATAATTAATCATTTGTGACTAATTGACCTTTGTCATATTTGATGAATTACAATTAAATATTAAATGAAAATAAACTTAAAACTGACTCTTAAAAACCATGAAACATTTTAAATTTAATCCGTGTTTTGAAAACGTTTCTTGCACGCAAGTTGAATATATAATTAAAACTTAAGTATTTATTATACAGTTTTTGATTCTATTGTTGCATATTTTCATGATATTGTTATCTAGATATTAGGTAACGGTCACTCGGGTTCTTATTTAATTGATATTCTGTACCGATAAACTAATAATCATTATCTATTGACCCTCTTTGTAAGTGATTCTAGAAATTGACATCTTAGTTGTATGAAGAGAAATCCGCCGTAACCAGGTAGCGCATATGCCTGCGACCAACCGCAAACATAGAAATAACATTGTAGTTACTGGCAGCTGGGACATATGCTAAACGATAGAGTTTAAATAAATCTCTAACTTATGTTTTGTTTGCCCCACAACTCTATCGATTATAAACTGAATATTTTATTGCATTTCAGGTGCTAACTCAACTGAAATCGTTGATTTAATTTTTAGGACTTTCAAGAGTTGTATGTTATATATTGATTTACAAGGTTGTATATACACACACCTACTGTTTTTGTTATAGTTAAGGCACGACTGATAACATGTTTGAAGCTCTCCAATAAATCTTTTCGTAAAGACCACGAATTTACATAGAGTGAAGCGCTTTGATACGTATACCTTTTTTAATTGTTCTTTTCTAGAATTTCATTTAAAATTTATTTATAGTTTTAATTATAGTTTAAAGTTCCAGTTTACTTACAAATATGTTATTTATTCCTACGAGACTTAAAAAGAGATAATATAATATAACACGTTTTGAGATTTTGCTTCTATAAACGAAAACCCCAAGAGAACAATGTTGAATTAAAGTCTCTATACGTATTTATATCGTTTGAAATGAAATCTGCAAGCAAAAGAAAACCGTGGTTTGGATTGCAGGCTACAGGAATTTACAAATCTTCTTCTTCCATATAAATGAAAAAAAAAAGTTAAGTGTTAGTGTAAAACAGTTTTAACAAGATAAAAACCCGGAATATTAGTTGTTGTCCTGGACACCTAAAACAAGATTCAATTGCGTGAAGTAGTTAATAGACATTTGTAGGAAGCCCATCTATGATTTATCTGTATTACTTCTAAAATATGTTTAGCTAGATTAGGCCATAAGATAAAATAAATAAATAAATGAATGTTATAAAAATCCAGATGTCAGTTCAATTAATTCAATTCAGTGACATAACCTAGATAAAATTTATAGTAAAAAACGTTTACGTTACACGTTTCCAATAAATTAATCAAGTGTATATGTCATACTATCATTGTTTGGTCCTACAATATATTTTTAATTGATGACCATAAATAAGTCTCGCACAGTGGTAAAGTAATAGAAGTTTGAAATACTGAACAAGCCATTCTACTGTCAAGCTCGGATAATTGCCGTTTAGAATTTTGACACCCCCTTTGCTTTCAACAAAATTTCCAGCAGATAGACCAAGTGGAATTTGCAACAAGGACATATCTTCTTTTTCCAATTCTTTGTAGCGTGTATCTGGTGATGATGATGGTGGTGGTGGTGGGGGGGGGACTCCGTAGCCGAGTGGTTAGAGAGAGCACTTTAAACCATGAAGTCTCTCACCTCTTGTCAGCGCAGGTTTGAGCCACACTGAAACCAAAGCTGATATTGCGAGAAAGTTTGCCAATTACTTGCGGAAGGCCGGTGGTCTCCCCCCCCGGGAACATTGTATCCGAGTTCTCTCCCCCACCATTAAACACTGGCCGCCATCATATAACTGGAAACTTGTTGAGTGTGACGTAGAACTTCAATCAAACACATAAATTGTATCTCGAAACTGCTGAATAACACGTATAATTTATATGTGATTTAACAGGTAGATCTAAATCTTTATGTGATATCACAGGTGAATTTTCTTACAGAAGGCCACATAATCGGATGCTGTTTTAGTCCAGTAGACATAATTGTAATAAAACAAACATTTCATGACTGAAAATAATGAATAGAATTTATGAAATTCTTTGTAACCGGTTATCAATGAAATGGGAAGAAAATAAACACGAACGTTTGTTATTATTGTTTTTGTCTTGTTTTTATGCATTTCTGAATCTACAGTATTTGTGTGACGACAAGTAGCTTGTCACCCCTGTAATGATTTGATTAAGACTCGCTGTGTTTGTAAACATGTGCCAATTTACCTTGATTCCATCTATCCTGTTTGAGATTTGCAATTGTTCTTCATGGTTTAAACATATTTTGTTTCAATTTTTTTCAATTATTGACATGACACAAACAAACAAAATGCAGACATGACATTTGAAATCAAGCACACTGCTTAAATAAATTCCTCTCTTCATGTTGAGATCAGATTCGTCGTGTTCTAACCGACTTTGAGTTTCGATTGACCATTGGTTCTTCATTTTTACCTTAAATGTGACTGAGAGTTACGACTGATTTCTTTTTTCAATGGTCTTTTACAGAAAACACAAACGACGGAAGCCAAATGTAGTTATTCCAAAGAAAAGAGTGCCATTTCCAGAGTCTGATTATGCCCAGACCTTTCAAGCTGTACAACACCCAAGGCCAAGGTCCAGCAAAAGACCGCCACCATCCCCTTTGGTCAGGGACCAACATTCGGCCCCTATGATGCTTACGACCAATCAAAGAGATGATTATAGAGCGCCTAGAAACGTCTCAAGGACCAAACCAATAGTTCCGGTATCTATCTCAACTATGTATTGTATACAATGGTTATGTAAAAATATCATTACTTTATGAAAAATAGATAAGATACATAAATAAGTAAGTAAATTAGATACGTAGATAAATGAATAAAAAATGATTAAGTAAATAATGTAGACATGAAGTGGCTAGGACTTTGTACACAATGTCAGTTTGCGAGTATTACTATTTTTGCATTTTAGTACATTATACATATTCAAATAAAAATAGATAGATGTATGTTGATTGTTACGTACGAGTATATTTGACCTTGATTGTCAAATGCAGGGCACCCGGTCCATTTGGACCTTATGCCTTCTTCGTTGATTTCATGCATTTATTAAAGATACAACAGAATCAAGCACACACGCTTCAGACTTAGACATTTTACTTAATATAAACACAGACGGGAAATTAGCAACTAAGCTTTACGACAAACGCGACGATTTCGGCTTTCCCATCGTAAATTTTCCACATTTAAGTAGTAATATCCCTCAGTCACCCGCATATGGAGTTTATATTTCACAAATGATCCGATATGCCAGGGCGTGTACAACATATGATGATTTCATATACAGAGGTAAACTACTCACTGACAAATTATTGACACAGGGATATCGAAAACCGCGTTTAATGTCAACGTTCCGCAAAATTTTACGGTCGGTATAATAGTCTTGTTTGCGACTACTCTGTTTCACTAAGTGAAATGTTGAGTTGCCTTTTCGTTGGCGATTGTTGAGACGTCTATACCAATTGTGACGAGGATACACTCCTCACGTGTTTCATTGGACTTGACTGCGGACTCACGGCGGGTGTGACCGGGTCGACAGGCGGATGCTTACTCCTCCATGGCACCTGATCCCACCTCTTGGTTTCCAGAGGTCCGTGTTTGTCCATTTTTACCGGATTTGTATCTATGTCCTGGACATTCTATTGATTTATACTTTGGTATCTGAAATTTTTTATATTTCAAACTATTTCAGGAGCAAAATTATGAACCATTGCAAGTGCCAATAGAAGGTGTTACTTCGTACAGTCATGACTTTATACCCAAAAAGGCAGCACAACAGGAAGTGCGATACAGGGAGCCTCGCAACAATTATGTTATGTCTAATGCCAAATTTGATGACAACACAACCAATAAAGAACATTTCAAGCAGTGGTTATCAAAGCCATCCATAACATTCGGAGAGCTTCCAAGTTTTACAGGTAAGTACAGGGTTTTGTTCCTCCAAATTTTTAGCCGATATTGGGCTGTATTCCCAACTGCCAATCATATTTTTCTTCCCAATTTTTTCCCAAAAATTCCCAATCAGGAACATAATATAACAACTTATCATTATTTCTCATCTTATACAGACATTTTCAATCATTGCTTTTCTTGAGAGTTGAAATACGACAGTTTGACAATATAAAAGATTAAAAAATAGCATATAGCTTAATAAATGAATTGCTTGTTTTTTTGAGAAAGCAGAAATGTAAGAAATATTATAAAGTTGCTTTCTAAAAAAAGTCATATGTAATCGAAAAATATAGATTTCACTTATATATCTGTATTGCAATTACGAAGAAAGTCAGGTGCTGGAAAGTCAAGAGAAAGGAAAGAGACTGAAAAATTGCTTCTTGAATTAAGACGAATGACATGAAAAGGATTGATAACCTCCCACGTGTTTCTTTAATAAAACAATGCAGAAAAATGTTTAAATACAGAGGTGTTAATCAATTGCATGTATGTTAATTGTTTGTTGTTGCAGCTTTGTTCAACTGATCAAGTCAATATACTAAATATAATTTTGCATGGAATTAAGATTTTGACCTCATTACCTGTCGTTATGAAAACCTTGTCAATAAATTATTTCTAGATAAATATATAAACATTACGATTTTCCTATTTCATTACTATTAAGCAGTACCAATTACTACACCTTACATACTACATGTATGAGGATACAAATGAAATTAGAATTTAACTGTGGACTCAGAGCAGACATGATCGGTTGACAGGGGATGTTTATTCCTCCACCTTTAGAGTTACGTGTGTCCATTTCACCTGATTTGTGTATTGTCTCCTGAACCTTCTTTCGATTAATACATTATTATTTTAACTCTCAACTTGGAAACAATGTATCGTTTTTCATATAAGAGGGTATATTTGTATATTTCTTTTGTAGGATCGATTCTGTATCCCGAGAAGGAAAAACTTCCTACAAGCGAGACGAAAAATGCATTCCAGGGAACATTTGCTAAAAGACCAGACGCTGTTCGACTTTCTGATGCCAACATTGGACTTGAGGGTATATATATACATATAATACTGAAAAACGTTGTGCTCGAGTAATGTAACTGCTATAGATCTAGATTATTTTATTTATATACATGTGTATTTAAGATTAAAATTTGAGGAAAAAATTGCCACCTATGGTCTCTTTTTCATTTTTTTTATTGACACCAACATTATAATCAATATTAAGTGTGACCAATATGGTCTCAATTAATGTATTGGTCCATCGATATTTCTATGTGGTAAATTAATAAGGAAATGAATAAACACATTTAGAGATTTTAGATTAATTTTAATTTGCTCTGTGATAATGCATGTTTCAGTCTCTGTTATTGAATTGTAAAATGAAGCTAAACTCGGTTGAGAAGAGCGCGTGTTTGGCTACCAAAATAGTGTTATTGAGAGAAGCGCTATATATCTTCAACACAAGGTTTCCTGTTTTAGATCTAATATGTTTCAAATAAGCTGAGTTTATCTCTACATAGTGTGCGTATGAGAAGTGAAAATGTTTTTTTGGTACAACCATTATTTCAGGCATCTTGAGAAAAACTAGGATAAATTGACAGAAACATATTAGTTTGAGTTCTAAGATGCCAATCAATTGACCATGTGTACTTTTATCATGCAGTGTTGTATAGTCCCCAGAAACCAGGGCCTGGCACCATAAAACTTGAGAATTTACTCAAGTCTGAGAATATTTTCAAATTGACCTATCAAATTTCAGGGTTAGACAGATTTGAGTAAAAACTTTAGACTTCTTAAGTTTTATGGTGCCAGGCCCAGAGGAAAATACCTCTCCAGACAACAATGTAGGAGAACAATTCACAAGTGAAAGGGTCATGATAGTTTAATAATGTGTTTATTATTGTTTTAAACCTGAAAAATAATTACCATATGACTAAATTAGATGATTTTAAAAATAATTGCAAGGTTTTGCTCACAGTATTCCACATTATGGACATATCGGTTGCCTAGAAAAACCCAGTGTATCAGAAAGGAAATAACTGTTAGAGCAATATATAGTCCCGCAGAATAATTAATCATTTAAGTATATATATATATATATATATATATATATATATATATATATATATATATATGTACATATATAATATATAGGTATATTAATGTTTGAGAAAGGAAATCAACGCTAAATGAACTGCAAATGTTAAAAATAAATACGCATGATATTTTCTATACATATGCATTATTGTATATTTGATAGGTGAGATGTTCATGACGACAACAAATAATGATACATTCACAAGGGTTAATGGAGATCACCGTGCGCAACGCGTTGTAAAGAAACCAACATTACAAGTGTCAAAAAAACTTGGCAAATTCCAGTCAGAGACTCAGAATAGAAAAGATTTCCCGGGATACTCTCTCGGACAGCCTCGTCCCAGGAAACCGATTGAACCAGCACCTGATACCATTGACCTGAAATTTGATGACAAGTAAAAAAATTTTTTTTTAAATCCTCAAAATCATTTATCAAACTTAAATCGGACATTTTGCTATATTTAAGTATTTCCAATATTAAAATTGCTATAAATAGTATTTTGTAAGCATTTTAAACCTAGATATTAATTGCGTGGAAGGGACACCTTAATTTATATTTTT
Organism: Atrina japonica; assembly: GCA_030159075.1. Classification (NCBI taxonomy): domain Eukaryota; kingdom Metazoa; phylum Mollusca; class Bivalvia; order Pterioida; family Pinnidae; genus Atrina; species Atrina japonica. Next base: position 807,873 of record BROG01000145.1, on the reverse strand, counting down.
ATGTACATGTATATATGTATTTTTTAAATTTGCGTTATTGTTGGTATATCTGATAGGAAAGCCAAGGTTGATGACAATTTCAGCTTCTTTGAATATGTATGCATACTCTAAAATTATTTTGTAAGAACATTAAAAACTGAAAAGTATCAAAACTCTTGTATTTACAGACACATTTATCAGATCATATTTGTTTTGATTTAACGAAGATTTACATTTTATACGGTACAATATTTTATTCTCTCACTAAGACGATCTTGTACATATTGTATTTTGTCCATTTTTGGTTTTCTAAATGCCGATTTCCATCAAATAATTATGGTTTTCCTTTATCATATTTTAACAAAATTTGTTGTTTTAATTCATTAATTTTGTCTTTTTTGATAACACATTTTGTTTTGGAAGTCTATATTTATTTCAAATTCGAACTCAACTGATCAAATCGATAAAAAAAACCCGATCACTTGAAATATTTATTTTGACTTATTTTTTACAATTCTATGATTTTGGTATTATGTTTATACCATTTGTAACAATGACATGTAGGATAAGTTCCGTTACGACTAACTATTTGGGGGATATCTGCCAGATTCCTGGGACTTTAAAATATTCATGATTGACTTAGCATTTTGGCACAGTGTCTCATAAACACATCTGTTTTATTTTTACTTCAAAGTATATGTCCTGAATTTTCTCAAACAAAATACTGAGGGCGGGAAACATTGAACTCATGTATTTGATACTTTGTAATATTGGTATTAATTATAAAGTATTGCCGTACAAATCATTTCTTTTATCAATTAATGATTCCTCATGTAAATACATTTGTTTTTTAGACTTGCATTTGACACAGAACAGAGATCTACTTTTAAAGGTCACGATATTCGTCAGAACCCAGTACCAAAGCAAATCCGATATGATTCTGATACTTACATTCCACCCGATACAAAGTTTGAAACAGAAACTTCAAATAAGGTAAATTTAAAACATTATTTTGTGTCATATATTGTATTTATTTTAGTCCTAGATTTTCCATATTTGTATATAATCTTCTGGAATTTGTGACAACACAATGGTATCCATACTACTGTTCATACATTTAACAAAAATTTAAAAGTTCCTTATTGTTTATTTATTTATTGTGACAATGATAAAAATGGGCAATACAATTTACGAGTTATAATCATTTATATTGTGTGAAAACATTACCGTTTGGGAATTTTTTTGAAAAAACTATTGATTGGTGTAATTTTTATGATATTTACAGACTTTTCCTATAGATAAATTACTGATAATGTGTGTTTCCATTTTGTCACCAATAATGATTTTATTTCCGGCTTGTTCTTTTATCTAGAGAGATTACAAACCCATTGATATAATGGAACACTTGACACATAAAGCCAAGACTCCCTACAGCTCATATGCTGTCCCAGATATCAAATTTGATGACAGAACAATGTTCAAGGATTTTTTCAAAAATCCTGGATCGGTAAAGAGAGTACGGTATGGCGACTTCCATGAAAACAAGCCTTACTTACCACCACAGTCGAAATTTGAAGGTGTAAGTACCACGAAGACCACATACACTCCAAAGAAATGGCTCCCAACGGAAGCATTCCGTCCACAGGAAAATGTCGTCGAACGGGATGCACAAATGGTCTTCAATACAGTTCATAGAGACACATACCAACAGCCGAAAGTAAAACCATGTAAAGCAGAGGTATTCCTTATACAACAAGAATTGAAACGCCAGAGAGAGGCTGCAGCTAACAACCAATCATTAGTTGCCAAATAGAGTTGACAATACTACCATAGATTCTATTGTCCAATAGTTGTTAATGTATTTTGATGTATATTTGGTGAATATATAATGTTCAAAAGGAAGAAATAATCTCATTTTTTCTGGACTTCTCTAATGTATTGAAACTGCTGTCATGTTGAAAATATTTTCTGCATTTGTGTCAGATACGTTATGTTGAGCCTTTTTCTTACATTGACATACTGTGAACCTGGAAACATTAGCTCTGATTTAGTTTTCATCATTTTCGAATTTAAGATGAAATCAAAATTTTTATGCTAAAATGTGAAACACGGATATGCATGTCATACATGAGACAATCGTGAATCTTGGCGAATTTAAGAATGGGTGAATATGCTTCCAGTTGTAAAAGAGGGAAAATAACCGGAGGCGAAAATATCCAGGTATATAGAAATGTAGGTGTACATTTTCAGAATAAACTGGAAAATCAAATACAAAATTTCATGTTCTTAATATCATGCCTTTATATATAAGAAGAAATGTCATTTTTAATCGGATGACATGCATGGACTGTGCAGATACAGCTATTGACACAAAACTTTATGTGAATATTATTTGTGAGTACAAATCACAAAATCCAATACAATTTGACTTCAGTGTTCTAATTTCTTTTTGCTCAATTTCATGCTATCTGTATTGAGGCATGTTTAATAATACATCTGTGATAATATATGTGTGGACCAGTATTATTCAGTATTCGTTTTGTCTTTATATCATTTCTATTTTTTATATTTGTTTTTATTTGCCATTAGGATATTTTTTCATGTTTCACATATTGGTAGTGATGTCATGTAGATAACATTTCTGGTGATGTTCCATTTACCGGTACTGACGTCATGTACATATAATATCATTTCACTAATTTGTTATTTTATGTTCTACTAAAATATGAAAAACAAATATTTTGCCCCTTTCACTCCTAAGAAATGATTATTCATCCATTCATTTTGTACATGTCTGGCTAAAGATCTTGCTTTGTAGAATTGAATTGATTTGAGTGAAATTTGTGGCTTTTTGGTGTTGACAGTAATTACGATTGCTGTCTGTAAAATTTGTTTTTCACTGAATAATCTATCAGTTAAAATGAAGTGATGGATTTTTTCTTGCATACAAAGTCCATGGCAACAATTTTCTGTAACGTAGTAAAAATTTGGGATTTAACTTTATTGAAGTGGCATAAAGTGGCTGATTAGACTTAAAACAAATAATTGTTTCCATGGATACTGCCTGTGTCTTTACAGTTGTTTTGTGCCTTCTTATTTCACAGGTAAAAGAGCTATTTATAGTGATTTCTAAACCGGCAAAGGCTATATTCAAATTGTTATGATTGATAGAAATCGCTGTATTTTTATGATTATGAAAATATTTCTATTTTCAAATAAATCTTGGAAATATGAAATTGTATTTGTTGTTTGTGTTTCCTTAATTATTAATTACTTCTTTGTCTTTTTTCGCATTCCGCCAGGACATTTTCACTTCTCATTTCGTCACTACTTATAGCAAAAGTTCAAAGAGACTTTACCTGTTCGAGCCGACCTGGCTCTGTCGGTAGCGCGCTCGACCCTTGATCGTGAGGTCGTGAGTTCGAGTCCGGCTGGCGGCAGGTTGGTCTTCTGTATTTTGGATGAGACAGTGAAAACCGAAGTCCAGTGTCGACACGTTAAAGAACCTTCACTGCTCAATGGCCGTAAGTGCCGAGCAAAGACCAAAATTTGAAGCCCTTCACCGGCATTTGGTGATGCCTCCATATGAGTGAAAGATTCTTGAGTGGGACGTTAAACAACAATACACAAACAAACAAAACTTTACCTGTTCTATGAATTCTTGTAATGTACTGATGACTCTTTTTTGTGACACGCCCACCTTGACAAGCTACCCATAGCGTTCACCTTTATGTCAAGCTCTTTGCAAAGAAACATGAGCCCCCGTCGCCGAGTGGTTAGACTATTTGAACGCTTTGAACCATAAAGTCTTTTCACTTCTGATTAGCGTAGGTTCGAGCCCCGCTGGAACCTAGGGTGATTTTGCCTTACTTACTCACTTGCTTACGGAAGACCGGTGGTTTCTTCTCGGGTATGTTTTAATGTGGTTCACTTCCCCACTGGAGCTTGAGCTGATTTCTTTTAGATAAAATTTGTCCATTTCCTTGTCGGTGGTATCCTCCCGGATACACTTTACTTGGATTATTTCCTCCACCAATGGTCGCCAACATTTAAATGAAAAATGAGTGACGTAAAACACTTCAAAATCAAAATCAAACCAAATTAAACAAACAGTAATACTTTCAAAGCTTTGGGTGTGACCAGGTACCATAAATCGAACCAGAGATTTTTCTCTTCGAGACGAACACACAACCAGTAGAACAGAAGAATAGTGCAATGATACTTATTAATTTTAAATACATGTTTTAATTACAACTATCACAACACTACTCTCCTTTTCATGTAATAACTTTAATTACAGAATAGTGCATTCAATGAAATGTTGATGCACAGTTTCAGTGGATAGAAAACAGAATCTCTGACTATCAAGTTAGCTAACTTTCCGGTAGTTTACGGGGTAGGTTGGGAGATTGTGCAATCGTCCCAGGGACGGTAAAGAAGAGGACAGGTTTAGCTATTTCTACTGCCCACACGTCAACAAAACATTCATTTTAAATACGTATTATATCTTAAGCACATACTATACCTCAGATGCTAAATTAGTGCTATAGTTTAGCGAAAATGGCCCTGTTTTGTACTTAGTCTGTGGTAAATATTATGGTTAAGAGGATTGACTGAGGTCAGGTTATTTTTAGATATCAGATATGTTGTTTGTGAGCTTTGTAATATTATACATTTATGAACTTTTGAGTGGATGAATATTAAAAATCTCAGATACCAAAATATAAATCATTTGGATGTCCAGGATATAGGTACAAATCCGGTAAAGTGGACAAACACGGACCTTTTGAAATCAAGAGCTCGGTCAGGTGCCATGGAGGAGTAAGCATCCTCTGTCGACCGGTCACACCCGTTGTGAGTTCACAGTCAAATTAAAATGAGAGAGAGACGGATCCTCGTCATAATTGGTACAGACGTCTCAACAACGCCATCGAATATGGTGTAATATTGACCTGAAATCCAATATTGTTTTTTCTGGTCAATATTACACCATACTCATTCCTTCAAGTCCATAACTGTTTTATTTTATAGATATTTAGATACATATATATACTCATCCGACAATGTAAGTAACAATCAGAATAATTCCAATGGTGTAAAAGGGAAGTTCCATATTCTATTTTCAGGCAATGTATTCACTGGTTTTCCATAGAATATGTAGATATATTTTGAAGTGTTAAATACCGGCTTATCCAATCCAATTTCTTTTTATTTATATAATTATTATTATCATTCTGATTTGGTACTATGTAAACTGTGTAGTCTTCAACTCACCAATCCCTGTGGTCACATCAATAAATACTTAAGTCAACTGTTGTAATGTAGGAATGAACAAGTTAGGATTACTTCCAAAAATATTGTAAGATTATATTGTATATCATGCAATCCTGAATT